>CM059784.1:40821567-40914067 GCA_030435695.1 Brachymystax lenok tsinlingensis
TCTTAACTATGTTTACCATTACTACTGTATCCTATCTACTATTAATATTAACTATGTTTACCATTACTACTGTATCTATCTACCATTATTAACTATGTTTACCTTCATTACTACTGTATCTATCTACTATTATTAAATATGTTACCATTACTACTGCATCTATTACTATTAATTAACTATGTTACCATTACTACTGTAGCTAGGTTTTATTATTAACTCTGTTTACCATTACTACTGTATCTATCTACTATTATTAACTCTGTTTACTTAATACTACTGTATCTATCTACTATTACTAACTATGTTTACCATTACTACTGTAGCTAGGTTTTATTATTAACTATGTTTACCATTACTACTGTATCTATCTACTATTATTAACTATGTTACCATTACTACTGTATCTATCTACTATTATTAACTATGTTTACCATTACTACTGTATCTATCTACTATTATTAACTATGTTACCATTACTACTGTATCTATTCACTATTATTAACTATGTTTACTACACTACTGTGTGTATCTATCTTTATTATTAACTATGTTTACCATTACTACTGTATCTATCTACTATTATTAACTCTGTTTACCTTTTACTACTGTATCTATCTACTATTATTAACTATGTTACCTACTACTGTATTTAATTCACTACTACAATTATTAACTCTTACCATTACTACTGTATCTATCTACTATTATTAACTATGTTTACCATTTACTACTGTATCTATCTACTATTATTAACTATGTTTACCATTACTACTGTATCTATCTACTATTATTAACTATGTTTACCATTACTACTGTATCTATCTGTTTCTATTACTACTATCTATCTACCATTAACTATATTTACCATTACTACTGTTTATCTACTATTATTTACTATGTTTACCATTACTACTGTATCTATCTACTATATATTAACTACTACCGTTTACTCCATCTACTGTATCTATTATTAACTATGTTTACCATTACTACTGTATCTGATCTATTAACTATGCTACCATTACTACTGTATCTAGGTTTTATTATTAACTATGTTACCATTACTACTGTATCTATCTACTATTATTAACTATATTTACCTTTTACTACTGTATATATCTACTATTATTTACTATGTTTACCATTACTACTGTATCTATCTACTATTATTAACTATGTTACCATTACTACTGTATCTATCTACTATTATTAACTATGTTTACCATTACTCACTGCATCTATCTGCTATTATTAACTATGTTTACCATTACTACTGTATCTATCTACTATTATTAACTATGTTTACCATTACTACTGTATCTATCTACTATTATTAACTATGTTTACCATTACTACTGTATCTATCTACTATTATTAACTATGTTTACCATTACTTTACTGTATCTATCTACTATTAACTATGTTTACATTACACAGCTGTATCTATCTATTATTAACTATGTTACCATTACTACTGTATCTATCTACTATTATTAACTCTGTTTACCATTACTACTGTATCTATCTACTATTATTAACTCTGTTTACCATTACTACTGTATCTATCTACTATTATTAACTTATGTTTACCATTACTACTGCATCTATCTACTATTATTAACTATGTTTATCACATTACTACTGTATCTATCTACTATTATTAACTATGTTACCATTACTACTGTATCTATCTACTATTATTAACTATGTTTACTATTTTAACTACTGTATCCATCTACTATTATTATTAACTATGTTACCATTACTACTGTATCTATCTACTATTATTAACTATGTTTACCATTACTACTGTAGCTAGGTATATCTATTATTAACTATGTTTACCTTAATACTACTGCATCTATCTACTTCATTATTAACTCTGTTTACCATTACTACTGTATCTATCTACCATTATTAACTATGTTACCATTACTACTGCATTCATCTACTATTATTAACTATGTTTACCATTACTACTGTATCTATCTACTATTATTAACTATGTTACCATTACTACTGTATCTATCTACCATTATTAACTATGCTTACCATTACTACTGTATCTAGGTTTTACCATTAACTATGTAGCTAGGTGATCCATCTACTATTATTAACTATGTTTACTACTACTGTATCTATCTAATTATTGTATCATTACTACTGTATCTATCTACCATTATTAACTATGTTTACCATTACTACTGTATCTATCTACCATTATTAACTCATGTTTACCATTACTACTGTATCTATCTACTATTAACTATATTTACCATTACTACTGTATCTATCTACTATTATTAACTATGTTTCACTATGCATCTATCTACTGCTATTAACTATGTTTACCATTACTACTGTAGCTAGGTTTTATTATTAACTATGTTACCATTACTACTGTATCTATCTACTGCATATTTACCATTATTAACTGTATCTATCTACTATTATTAACTATGTTTACATTACTGTATCTATCTACTATTATTAACTATGTTACCATTACTACTGTATCTATCTACTATTATTAACCTATTATTAACTATGCTAGGTTTATTACCATTACTACTGTATCTATCTACTATTATTAACTATGTTTACCATTACTACTGTATCTATCTACTATTATTAACTATGTTACACCTGTATTATCTACTATTATTAACTATGTTTACCATTTACTAATTGTATCTATCTATCATTATTAACCCAGTGTTACCATTACTTCACTGTATCTATCTACTCATTCTTAACTATGTTTACGCATTACTTACTCGGAAACATCTACTATTAACTATGTACCATTACTACTGTATCTCTATTAACTATGTTACTATGTATTAACTATTATTAACTCTGTTTACACACTACTCTATCTACTATTTTACTACCATTACTACTGTATCTATCTACTATTATTAACTATGTTTACCATTACTACTGTATATATCTACTATTATTAACTCTGTTTACCATTACTACTGTATCTATCTACTATTATTAACTATGTTACCATTACTACTGTATCTATCTACTATTATTAACTATGTTACCATTACTACTGTATCTATCTACTATTATTAACTATGTTACCATTACTACTGTATCTATCTACAATTCTTAACTATGTTTACCATTACTACTGTAGCTATCTACTATTATTAACTATGTTTACCATTACTACTGTATCTATCTACTATTATTAACTATGTTTACCATTACTACTGTATCTAGGTTTTATTATTAACTATGTTACCATTACTACTGTATCTATCTACTATTATTAACTATATTTACCTTTTACTACTGTATATATCTACTATTATTTACTATGTTTACCATTACTACTGTATCTATCTACTATTATTAACTATGTTACCATTACTACTGTATCTATCTACTATTATTAACTCTGTTTACCATTACTACTGTATCTATCTACTATTATTAACTCTGTTTACCATTACACCATTACTACTGTATCTATCTACTATTATTAACTATGTTTACCATTACTACTGTATCTATCTACTATTATTAACTATGTTTACCATTACTACTGTATCTATCTACTATTATTAAATATGTTACCATTACTACTGTATCTATCTACTATTATTAACTATGTTACCATTACTACTGTAGCTAGGTTTTATTATTAACTCTGTTTACCATTACTACTGTATCTATCTACTATTATTAACTCTGTTTACCATTACTACTGTATCTATCTACTATTATTAGCTATGTTTACCATTACTACTGTAGCTAGGTTTTATTATTAACTATGTTACCATTACTACTGTATCTATCTACTATTATTAACTATGTTACCATTACTACTGTATCTATCTACTATTATTAACTATGTTTACCATTACTACTGTATCTATCTACTATTATTAACTATGTTACCATTACTACTGTATCTATCTACTATTATTAAACTATGTTACCATTACTACTGTAGCTAGGTTCTTATTATTAACTCTTGTTTACCATTACTACTGTATCTATCTACTATTATTAACTCTGTTTACCATTACTACTGTATCTATCTACTATTATTAGCTATGTTTACCATTACTACTGTAGCTAGGTTTTATTATTAACTATGTTACCATTACTACTGTATCTATCTACTATTATTAACTATGTTACCATTACTACTGTATCTATCTACTATTATTAACTATGTTACCATTACTACTGTATCTATCTACTATTATTAACTATGTTACCATTACTACTGTATCTATCTACTATTATTAACTATGTTACCATTACTACTGTATCTATCTACTATTCTTAACTATGTTTACTCATATCACTACTGTAGCTATCTACCATTATTAACTATGTTTACCATTACTACTGTATCTATCTACTATTATTAACTATGTTACCATTACTACTGTATCTATCTACTATTATTAACTCTGTTTACCATTACTACTGTATCTATCTACTATTATTAACTCTGTTTACCATTACTACTGTATCTATCTACTATTATTAACTATGTTTACCATTACTACTGTATCTATCTACTATTATTAACTATGTTTACCATTACTACTGTATCTATCTACTATTATTAAATATGTTACCATTACTACTGTATCTATCTACTATTATTAACTATGTTACCATTACTACTGTAGCTAGGTTTTATTATTAACTCTGTTTACCATTACTACTGTATCTATCTACTATTATTAACTCTGTTTACCATTACTACTGTATCTATCTACTATTATTAGCTATGTTTACCATTACTACTGTAGCTAGGTTTTATTATTAACTATGTTACCATACTACTACTGTATCTATCTACTATTATTAACTATGTTACCATTACTACTGTATCTATCTACTATTATTAACTATGTTTACCATTACTACTGTATCTATCTACTATTATTAACTATGTTACCATTACTACTGTATCTATCTACTATTATTAACTATGTTACCATTACTACTGTAGCTAGGTTTTATTATTAACTATGTTTACCATTACTACTGTATCTATCTACTATTATTAACTATGTTACCATTACTACTGTATCTATCTACTATTATTAACTATGTTTACCATTACTACTGTATCTATCTACTATTATTAACTATGTTACCATTACTACTGTATCTATCTACTATTATTAACTATGTTTACCTTTTACTACTGTATCTATCTACTATTATTAACTATGTTTACCTTTTACTACTGTATCTATCTACTATTATTAACTATGTTACCATTACTACTGTATCTATCTACTATTATTAACTCTGTTTACCATTACTACTGTATCTATCTACTATTATTAACTATGTTTACCATTACTACTGTATCTATCTACTATTATTAACTCTGTTTACCATTACTACTGTATCTATCTACTATTATTAACTATGTTACCATTACTACTGTATCTATCTACTATTATTAACTATGTTACCATTACTACTGTAGCTAGGTTTTATTATTAACTCTGTTTACCATTACTACTGTATCTATCTACTATTATTAACTATGTTACCATTACTACTGTATCTATCTACTATTATTAACTATGTTCACCATTACTACTGTATCTATCTACTATTATTAACTATGTTCACCATTACTACTGTATCTATCTACTTGTCAAGTCCTACTCTTGTTCAACTTCCAAAGGACACGAGGACAACTCAATTTTCCAACTCAATCACTTTTATTTTGGCTTTGTCAGTTGATTGGTCTGTTCAGTGAAATTCAGACAGAGAACAAAAGTTACCATTTTAATTAAACATTTTTAAATGAATTCTTTGACGAATTAACCACTTAAGCCTTTTACATTCAATAAAGCAAAAGATAATTTCATGAATTTCTGAATTTGTTAGTAAAAGGCTTAAGTGGTTAATTCATCAAAGAATTCATTTAAAAATGTTTAATTAAAATGGTAACTTTTGTTCTCTGTCTTTAAATGTTTACAACCTATTTCACTGAACAGACCAATCAACTGACAAAGCCAAAATAAAAATTATTGAGTTGGAAAATTGAGTTGTCCTCGTGTCCTTTGGAAGTTGAACAAGAGTAGGACTTGACAGTTGTAAACCATTGGCGTCTCTGGACTGAACCTACGAGTGAACTTGGAGCGTCTTCTCTCTGAAATTTGTTTCCCTAAATGACTGAGGACCTCCATGTTTTCTCCATGACCTCCACTTGTTTGCACGGTTGCTCCAGTCAGACCGAGTGAGCTACGGTCAAATGGGGAATCTGGTTGAACTCGGCACGGCCTAGAGACTATGGTGATGCACATTTTAGTGTTGATTTCAGATTGTCATTTTGGTGATGTTTCAGCCCTGTTTAATCTTATTGCAAATGTACAAAAGTCATCCAGCAAGTCAGCGTCCATCAGTCAATTAGATATCATTCTGACTCCAAACTGATAAAAACTGACACCAAACCCACTTTTTCCAACTCGTTTAGAAGCCAACTATCACATATGTCAGACCAGGTCCACAATTCACAGAGCCTTTTGTGAAAATGCAATTGCTTTCACAGTAAAAAAGTAAGCTCTATAACAAAGAACAAACAGCAAAAACATATACGTGATCAAATACAAATCTTAGAATCAACTATTGAAGACTACCAGAACCCACTGGAATCTACAATTGCATTGAATAAACTAAAATACAAACCCTCCAACTTAAAAAAGCCTGCGGGGTTGATGGTAGCCTAAATGGAATGATAAAATATACAGTCCACAAATTCAAATTGGTTATACTTAAACTCTTTAACATCATCCTCAGCTCTGGCATCTTCCCCAATATTTGGAACCAAGGACTGATCACCCCAATCCACAAAGTGGAGACAAATTTGACTCCAATAACTACCGTGGGATATGCGTCAACAGCAACCTTGGGAAAATCCTCTGCATTATCGTTAACGGCAGACTTGTACATTTCCTCAGTGAAAACAATGTACTGAGCAAATGTCAAATTGACTTCTTACCAAATTACTGTAAGACAGACCACGTATTCACCCTGCACACCCTAATTGACAAACAAACAAATAAAATTCATGTCCACAAACAACAAGTGTGCGGTTAAAATTGGCAAAAAACACACAGGGATGCAGCTTAAGCCCCACCCTCTTCAGGGGGTGGGGCTTAAGCAATACCCCAAAATTCCATAACAAAGCCATTCCCTACAGAGAAATGAACCTGGAAAAGAGCCCCCTTAACAAGCTGGTCCTGGGGCTCTGTTCACAAACACAAACAGGCCCCACAGAGCCCCAGGACAGCAATACAATTAGACCTAACCAAATCATGAGAAAACAAAAGATAATTACTTGACACATTGGAAGAATTTCCAAAAGTCCTAAGCAAAATGCTATTTGACCCTAAACAGAGACTACACCGTGGAAGAAAACCTGACCACTGTGACTGTCCCAAAATTAAGGAAAGCTTTGACTATGTACAGACCCAGTGAGCATAGCCTTGCTATTGAGAAAGGCCGCCGTAGGCAGACCTGGCTCATGAGAAGACAGGCTATGTGCACAATGCCCACAAAATGAGGTGGAAACTGAGCTGCACTTCCTAACCTCCTGCCAAATGTATGACCATATTAGAGACACATATTTCCCTCAGATTCCACAGACCCACAAAGAATTTGAAAACAAATCCAATTTTGATAAACTCCCATATTTATTGGGAGAAATACCACAGTGTGCCATCACATCAGCAAGATGTGTGACCTGTTACCACAAGAAAAGGAAACCAGTGAAGAACAAACACCATTGTAAATACAACCTATATTTATGTTTATTAATTTTCCCTTTTATTTATTTTCCCATTTGTAACTATTTGAACATCGTTACAACACTGTATAGAGACATAATATGACATTTGAAATGTCTTTATACTTTTGGAACTTTTGCGTAATGTTGTGTAATGTTTACTGTTAATTTTGTATTGTTAATTTCACTTTTGTTTATTATCTATTTCACCTGCTTTGGCATGTTTCCCATGCCAAAAAAAAGACCTTAAATTGAAATTGAATTGAGAGAAAGAGAGAGAGAGAGAGAGAGAGAGAGAGAGAGAGAGAGAGAGAGAGAGAGAGAGAGAGAGAGAGAGAGAGAGAGAGAGGACGAGGGAGGGTGAGGGAGAGAGAGAGAGAGAGAGAGAGAGAGAGAGAGAGACGAGGAATGGTGAGGGAGAGAGAGCTGTATTTACATTCAAGCAGAAGGAACAAAATGACAATATGCTATTTCAATAACAACACAGTCCCAAGGCCTTCACCCTGCTGCCAACATGCGGCTTCTCACACACACACGCACACACGCACACACCCGCCCTCCCTCCCTCCCTCCCTCTGGGCTGTGTGTACCAGTGGAGCTGTGGTTTGGGCTCATGATGGTTTAATGCGTTGAGGTTGGGGCTCTATCAGGAGCAGCAGAGATGATTTATTAGAGGTTCAGATCTGTTTTTAGAGATAATGAGGCTCCGTCAGAGTTAATAAAGCTGTTCAGAACTATAGGACTCTAGAACCATCACAACCATTCTACTGAAGCCACTGGTCCTGTCACACACTAACAATGGACTAAACATAGTCTGGGTATGTGAGAAACAGGGCCAATAATGGTGGAAACAATCCCAATGCCTGTAGTTTTGCCAAACAGAGACTCATCCATTAGAAACACACACAAATACACACACAAACGCACACACATAACATATACCCTAACTGTATGTGGACACTATACACTAGACAACAGATACATATACCCTAACTGTATGTGGACACTATACACTAGACAACAGATACATATACCCTAACTGTGTGTGGACACTATACACTAGACAACAGATACATATACCCTAACTGTATGTGGACACTATACACTAGACAAGAGATACATATACCCTAACTGTGTGTGGACTCTATACACTAGACAACAGATACATATACCCTAACTGTATGTGGACACTATACACTAGACAACAGATACATATACCCTAACTGTATGTGGACACTATACACTAAACAATAGATACATATACCCTAACTGTGTGTGGACTCTATACACTAGACAAGAGATACATATACCCTAACTGTGTGTGGACTCTATACACTAGACAACAGATACATATACCCTAACTGTATGTGGACACTATACACTAGACAACAGATACATATACCCTAACTGTGTGTGGACACTATACACTAGACAACAGATACATATACCCTAACTGTGTGTGGACTCTATACACTAGACAACAGTACATATACCCTAACTGTATGTGGACACTATACACTAGACAACAGATACATATACCCTAACTGTGTGTGGACACTATACACTAGACAACAGATACAGTACATATACCCTAACTGTATGTGGACACTATACACTAGACAACAGATACATATACCCTAACTGTATGTGGACACTATACACTATACAACAGATACATATACCCTAACTGTATGTGGACACTATACACTAAACAATAGATACATATACCCTAACTGTATGTGGACACTATACACTAGACAACAGATACATATACCCTAACTGTGTGTGGACACTATACACTAGACAATAGATATAGTACATATACCCTAACTGTATGTGGACTCTATACACTAGACAACAGATACATATACCCTAACTGTGTGTGGACACTATACACTAGACAACAGATATAGTACATATACCCTAACTGTATGTGGACACTATACACTAGACAACAGATACATATACCCTAACTGTATGTGGACACTATACACTAGACAACAGATACATATACCCTAACTGTGTGTGGACACTATACACTAAACAACAGATACATATACCCTAACTGTATGTGGACACTATACACTAGACAACAGATACATATACCCTAACTGTATGTGGACACTATACACTAGACAACAGATACATATACCCTAACTGTGTGTGGACACTATACACTATACAACAGAAACAGATACATATACCCAAACTGTGTGTGGACACTATACACTAGACAACAGATACATATACCCTAACTGTATGTGGACACTATACACTATACAACAGAAACAGTACATATACCCAAACTGTGTGTGGACACTATACACTATACAACAGATACATATACCCTAACTGTGTGTGGACACTATACACTAAACAACAGATACATATACCCTAACTGTATGTGGACACTATACACTAGACAACAGATACATATACCCTAACTGTATGTGGACACTATACACTAGACAACAGATACATATACCCTAACTGTGTGTGGACACTATACACTAGACAACAGATACATATACCCTAACTGTGTGTGGACACTATACACTATACAACAGAAACAGTACATATACCCAAACTGTATGTGGACACTATACACTAGACAACAGATACAGTACATAACTGTATGTGGACACTATACACTAAACAATAGATACATATACCCTAACTGTGTGTGGACACTATACACTAAACAATAGATACATATACCCTAACTGTGTGTGGACACTATACACTAAACAACAGATACATATACCCAAACTGTATGTGGACACTATACACTAGACAACAGAAACAGTACATATACCCAAACTGTATGTGGACACTATACACTAGACAACAGATACAGTACATATACCATAACTGTATGTGGACACTATACACTAAACAACAGATACATATACCCTAACTGTGTGTGGACACTATACACTAGACAACAGATACATATACCCTAACTGTGTGTGGACACTATACACTAAACAATAGATACATATACCCTAACTGTGTGTGGACACTATAAACTAGACAACAGATACATATACCCTAACTGTATGTGGACACTATACACTAGACAACAGATACATATACCCTAACTGTGTGTGGACACTATACACTATACAACAGAAACAGTACATATACCCAAACTGTGTGTGGACACTATACACTAAACAACAGATACAGTACATATACCATAACTGTATGTGGACACTATACACTAGACAACACATACAGTACATATACCCTAACTGTATGTGGACACTATACACTATACAACAGATACATATACCCTAACTGTATGTGGACTCTATACACTAAACAACAGATACATATACCCTAACTGTGTGTGGACACTAAACACTATACAACAGAAACAGTACATATACCCTAACTGTATGTGGACACTATACACTAAACAACAGATACATATACCCTAACTGTATGTGGACTCTATACACTAGACAACAGATACATATACCCTAACTGTATGTGGACTCTATACACTAGACAACAGATACATATACCCTAACTGTATGTGGACACTATACACTAGACAACAGATACATATACCCTAACTGTATGTGGACTCTATACACTAAACAACAGATACATATACCCTAACTGTGTGTGGACACTATACACTAGACAACAGATACATATACCCTAACTGTGTGTGGACACTATACACTATACAACAGAAACAGTACATATACCCAAACTGTATGTGGACACTATACACTAAACAACAGATACATATACCCTAACTGTATGTGGACTCTATACACTAGACAACAGATACATATACCCTAACTGTATGTGGACACTATACACTAGACAACAGATACATATACCCTAACTGTATGTGGACTCTATACACTAAACAACAGATACATATACCCTAACTGTATGTGGACACTATACACTAGACAACAGATACATATACCCTAACTGTATGTGGACACTATACACTAGACAACAGATACATATACCCTAACTGTATGTGGACTCTATACACTAAACAACAGATACATATACCCTAACTGTGTGTGGACTCTATACACTAGACAACACATACAGTACATATACCCTAACTGTATGTGGACACTATACACTATACAAAAGATACATATACCCTAACTGTATGTGGACTCTATACACTAAACAACAGATACATATACCCTAACTGTGTGTGGACTCTATACACTATACAACACATACAGTACATATACCCTAACTGTATGTGGACACTATACACTATACAACAGATACATATACCCTAACTGTATGTGGACTCTATACACTAAACAACAGATACATATACCCTAACTGTATGTGGACACTATACACTAGACAACAGATACATATACCCTAACTGTGTGTGGACACTAAACACTATACAACAGAAACAGTACATATACCCTAACTGTGTGTGGACACTATACACTAAACAACAGATACATATACCCTAACTGTATGTGGACTCTATACACTAGACAACAGATACATATACCCTAACTGTATGTGGACACTATACACTAGACAACAGATACATATACCCTAACTGTATGTGGACTCTATACACTAGACAACAGATACATATACCCTAACTGTATGTGGACACTATACACTAGACAACAGATACATATACCCTAACTGTATGTGGACTCTATACACTAAACAACAGATACATATACCCTAACTGTGTGTGGACTCTATACACTAAACAACAGATACATATACCCTAACTGTATGTGGACACTATACACTATACAACAGATACATATACCCTAACTGTGTGTGGACACTATACACTAAACAACAGATACATATACCCTAACTGTATGTGGACACTATACACTATACAACATATACATATACCCTAACTGTGTGTGGACAATATACACTAGACAACAGATACATATACCCTAACTGTGTGTGGACACTATACACTATACAACAGATACATATACCCTAACTGTGTGTGGACATTATACACTAGACAACAGATACAGTACATATACCCAAACTGTGTGTGGACACTATACACTAGACAACAGATACAGTACATATACCCTAACTGTGTGTGGACACTATACACTATACAACAGATACATATACCCTAACTGTATGTGGACACTATACACTAGACAACAGATACATATACCCTAACTGTGTGTGGACACTATACACTATACAACAGAAACAGTACATATACCCAAACTGTATGTGGACACTATACACTAGACAACAGATACAGTACATATACCATAACTGTATGTGGACACTATACACTAAACAACAGATACATATACCCTAACTGTGTGTGGACACTATACACTAGACAACAGATACATATACCCTAACTGTGTGTGGACACTATACACTAAACAATAGATACATATACCCTAACTGTGTGTGGACACTATACACTAAACAACAGATACATATACCCAAACTGTATGTGGACACTATACACTAGACAACAGAAACAGTACATATACCCAAACTGTATGTGGACACTATACACTAGACAACAGATACAGTACATATACCATAACTGTATGTGGACACTATACACTAGACAACAGATACATATACCCTAACTGTGTGTGGACACTATACACTAAACAATAGATACATATACCCTAACTGTGTGTGGACACTATAAACTAGACAACAGATACATATACCCTAACTGTATGTGGACACTATACACTAGACAACAGATACATATACCCTAACTGTGTGTGGACACTATACACTATACAACAGAAACAGTACATATACCCAAACTGTGTGTGGACACTATACACTAAACAACAGATACAGTACATATACCATAACTGTATGTGGACACTATACACTAGACAACACATACAGTACATATACCCTAACTGTATGTGGACACTATACACTATACAACATATACATATACCCTAACTGTATGTGGACTCTATACACTAAACAACAGATACATATACCCTAACTGTGTGTGGACACTAAACACTATACAACAGAAACAGTACATATACCCTAACTGTATGTGGACACTATACACTAAACAACAGATACATATACCCTAACTGTATGTGGACTCTATACACTAGACAACAGATACATATACCCTAACTGTATGTGGACTCTATACACTAGACAACAGATACATATACCCTAACTGTATGTGGACACTATACACTAGACAACAGATACATATACCCTAACTGTATGTGGACTCTATACACTAAACAACAGATACATATACCCTAACTGTGTGTGGACACTATACACTAGACAACAGATACATATACCCTAACTGTGTGTGGACACTATACACTATACAACAGAAACAGTACATATACCCAAACTGTATGTGGACACTATACACTAAACAACAGATACATATACGCTAACTGTATGTGGACTCTATACACTAGACAACAGATACATATACCCTAACTGTATGTGGACACTATACACTAGACAACAGATACATATACCCTAACTGTATGTGGACTCTATACACTAAACAACAGATACATATACCCTAACTGTATGTGGACACTATACACTAGACAACAGATACATATACCCTAACTGTATGTGGACACTATACACTAGACAACAGATACATATACCCTAACTGTATGTGGACTCTATACACTAAACAACAGATACATATACCCTAACTGTGTGTGGACTCTATACACTAGACAACACATACAGTACATATACCCTAACTGTATGTGGACACTATACACTATACAACAGATACATATACCCTAACTGTATGTGGACTCTATACACTAAACAACAGATACATATACCCTAACTGTGTGTGGACTCTATACACTATACAACACATACAGTACATATACCCTAACTGTATGTGGACACTATACACTATACAACAGATACATATACCCTAACTGTATGTGGACTCTATACACTAAACAACAGATACATATACCCTAACTGTATGTGGACACTATACACTAGACAACAGATACATATACTCCTAACTGTGTGTGGACACTAAACACTATACAACAGAAACAGTACATATACCCTAACTGTGTGTGGACACTAAACACTAAACAACAGATACATATACCCTAACTGTATGTGGACTCTATACACTAGACAACAGATACATATACCCTAACTGTATGTGGACACTATACACTAGACAACAGATACATATACCCTAACTGTATGTGGACTCTATACACTAGACAACAGATACATATACCCTAACTGTATGTGGACACTATACACTAGACAACAGATACATATACCCTAACTGTATGTGGACTCTATACACTAAACAACAGATACATATACCCTAACTGTGTGTGGACTCTATACACTAAACAACAGATACATATACCCTAACTGTGTGTGGACACTATACACTAGACAACAGATACATATACCCTAACTGTGTGTGGACACTATACACTATACAACAGATACATATACCCTAACTGTGTGTGGACACTATACACTAGACAACAGATACATATACCCTAACTGTGTGTGGACACTATACACTAGACAACAGATACATATACCCTAACTGTGTGTGGACACTATACACTATACAACAGATACATATACCCTAACTGTATGTGGACACTATACACTATACAACAGATACATATACCCTAACTGTGTGTGGACACTATACACTAGACAACAGATACAGTACATATACCCAAACTGTGTGTGGACACTATACACTAGACAACAGATACAGTACATATACCCTAACTGTGTGTGGACACTATACACTATACAACAGATACATATACCCTAACTGTATGTGGACACTATACACTATACAACAGATACATATACCCTAACTGTATGTGGACACTATACACTAGACAACAGATACAGTACATATACCCAAACTGTGTGTGGACACTATACACTAGACAACAGATACAGTACATATACCCTAACTGTGTGTGGACACTATACACTAGACAACAGATACAGTACATATACCCAAACTGTGTGTGGACACTATACACTAGACAACAGATACAGTACATATACCCTAACTGTGTGTGGACACTATACACTAGGGACAACAGATACAGTACATATACCCAAACTGTGTGTGGACACTATACACTAGACAACAGATACAGTACATATACCCAAACTGTGTGTGGACACTATACACTAGACAACAGATACAGTACATATACCCTAACTGTGTGTGGACACTATACACTAGACAAATAGATACAGTACATATACCCAAACTGTGTGTGGACACTATACACTAGACAACAGATACAGTACATATACCCTAACTGTGTGTGGACACTATACACTAGACAACAGATACAGTACATATACCCAAACTGTGTGTGGACACTATACACTAGACAACAGATACATATACCCTAACTGTATGTGGACTCTATACACTAGACAACAGATACATATACCCTAACTGTATGTGGACACTATACACTATACAACAGATACATATACCCTAACTGTGTGTGGACACTATACACTAGGACAACAGATACAGTACATATACTCCTAACTGTGTGTGGACACTATACACTAGACAACAGATACAGTACATATACCCAAACTGTATGTGGACACTATACACTAGACAACACATACATATACCCTAACTGTGTGTGGACACTATACACTAGACAACAGATACAGTACATATACCCAAACTGTATGTGGACACTATACACTAGACAACACATACATATACCCTAACTGTGTGTGGACACTATACACTAAACAATAGATACATATACCCTAACTGTATGTGGACACTATACACTAGACAACACATACAGTACATATACCCTAACTGTATGTGGACACTATACACTAGACAACAGATACATATACCCTAACTGTGTGTGGACACTATACACTAAACAATAGATACATATACCCTAACTGTATGTGGACACTATACACTAGACAACACATACAGTACATATACCCTAAATGTATGTGGACACTATACACTAGACAACAGATACATATACCCTAACTGTGTGTGGACACTATACACTAGACAACAGATACATATACCCTAACTGTGTGTGGACTCTATACACTAAACAACAGATACATATACCCTAACTGTGTGTGGACACTATACACTAGACAACAGATACATATACCCTAACTGTATGTGGACTCTATACACTAGACAACAGATACATATACCCTAACTGTGTGTGGACACTATACACTATACAACAAAAACAGTACATATACCCTAACTGTATGTGGACACTATACACTAGACAACAGATACATATACCCTAACTGTATGTGGACACTATACACTAAACAACAGATACATATACCCTAACTGTATGTGGACTCTATACACTAGACAACAGATACATATACCCTAACTGTATGTGGACACTATACACTAGACAACAGATACATATACCCTAACTGTGTGTGGACACTATACACTAGACAACAGATACAGTACATATACCCTAACTGTGTGTGGACGCTATACACTAGACAACAGATACATATACCCTAACTGTGTGTGGACACTATACACTATACATCAGATACATATACCCTAACTGTATGTGGACACTATACACTAGACAACACATACAGTACATATACCCTAACTGTATGTGGACTCTATACACTAAACAACAGATACATATACCCTAACTGTGTGTGTGGACACTAAACACTATACAACAGAAACAGTACATATACCCAAACTGTATGTGGACACTATACACTAGACAACAGAAACAGTACATATACCCAAACTGTATGTGGACACTATACACTAGACAACAGATACAGTACATATACCCTAACTGTATGTGGACACTATACACTAAACAACAGATACATATACCCTAACTGTATGTGGACACTATACACTAGACAACAGATACATATACCCTAACTGTATGTGGACACTATACACTAGACAACAGATACATATACCCTAACTGTGTGTGGACACTAAACACTATACAACAGAAACAGTACATATACTCCTAACTGTATGTGGACACTATACACTAAACAACAGATACATATACTCCTAACTGTATGTGGACACTATACACTAGACAACAGATACATATACCCTAACTGTGTGTGGACACTAAACACTATACAACAGAAACAGTACATATACCCAAACTGTATGTGGACACTATACACTAGACAACAGATACATATACCCTAACTGTGTGTGGACACTATACACTATACAACAGAAACAGTACATATACCCTAACTGTATGTGGACACTATACACTAGACAACAGATACATATACCCTAACTGTATGTGGACACTATACACTAGACAACAGATACAGTACATATACCCTAACTGTGTGTGGACACTATACACTATACAACAGAAACAGTACATATACCCTAACTGTATGTGGACACTATACACTAGACAACAGATACATATACCCTAACTGTGTGTGGACACTATACACTAGACAACAGAAACAGTACATATACCCAAACTGTATGTGGACACTATACACTAGACAACAGAAACAGTACATATACCCAAACTGTATGTGGACACTATACACTAGACAACAGATACATATACCCTAACTGTGTGTGGACACTAAACACTATACAACAGAAACAGTACATACATATACTCCTAACTGTATGTGGACACTATACACTAAACAACAGATACATATACCCTAACTGTGTGTGGACACTATACACTATACAACAGAAACAGTACATATACCCTAACTGTATGTGGACACTATACACTAGACAACAGATACATATACCCTAACTGTATGTGGACTCTATACACTAGACAACAGATACAGTACATATACCCAAACTGTATGTGGACACTATACACTAGACAACAGATACAGTACATATACCATAACTGTATGTGGACACTATACACTAAACAACAGATACATATACCCTAACTGTATGTGGACACTATACACTAGACAACAGATACATATACCCTAACTGTGTGTGGACACTATACACTAAACAACAGATACATATACCCTAACTGTATGTGGACACTATACACTATACAACAGAAACAGTACATATACCCTAACTGTATGTGGACACTATACACTAAACAACAGATACATATACCCTAACTGTATGTGGACACTATACACTAGACAACAGATACATATACCCTAACTGTGTGTGGACACTATACACTAGACAACAGATACATATACCCTAACTGTGTGTGGACACTAAACACTATACAACAGAAACAGTACATATACCCTAACTGTGTGTGGACACTAAACACTAAACAACAGATACATATACCCTAACTGTATGTGGACTCTATACACTAGACAACAGATACATATACCCTAACTGTATGTGGACACTATACACTAGACAACAGATACATATACCCTAACTGTATGTGGACTCTATACACTAGACAACAGATACATATACCCTAACTGTATGTGGACACTATACACTAGACAACAGATACATATACCCTAACTGTATGTGGACTCTATACACTAAACAACAGATACATATACCCTAACTGTGTGTGGACTCTATACACTAAACAACAGATACATATACCCTAACTGTGTGTGGACACTATACACTAGACAACAGATACATATACCCTAACTGTGTGTGGACACTATACACTATACAACAGATACATATACCCTAACTGTGTGTGGACACTATACACTAGACAACAGATACATATACCCTAACTGTGTGTGGACACTATACACTAGACAACAGATACATATACCCTAACTGTGTGTGGACACTATACACTATACAACAGATACATATACCCTAACTGTATGTGGACACTATACACTATACAACAGATACATATACCCTAACTGTGTGTGGACACTATACACTAGACAACAGATACAGTACATATACCCAAACTGTGTGTGGACACTATACACTAGACAACAGATACAGTACATATACCCTAACTGTGTGTGGACACTATACACTATACAACAGATACATATACCCTAACTGTATGTGGACACTATACACTATACAACAGATACATATACCCTAACTGTATGTGGACACTATACACTAGACAACAGATACAGTACATATACCCAAACTGTGTGTGGACACTATACACTAGACAACAGATACAGTACATATACCCTAACTGTGTGTGGACACTATACACTAGACAACAGATACAGTACATATACCCAAACTGTGTGTGGACACTATACACTAGACAACAGATACAGTACATATACCCTAACTGTGTGTGGACACTATACACTAGACAACAGATACAGTACATATACCCTAACTGTGTGTGGACACTATACACTAGACAACAGATACAGTACATATACCCAAACTGTGTGTGGACACTATACACTAGACAATACAGTACATATACCCAAACTGTGTGTGGACACTATACACTAGACAACAGATACAGTACACATATACCCAAACTGTGTGTGGACACTATACACTAGACAACAGATACAGTACATATACCTAACTGTGTGTGGACACTATACACTAGACAACAGATACAGTACATATACCCAAACTGTGTGTGGACACTATACACTAGACAACAGATACAGTACATATACCCTAACTGTGTGTGGACACTATACACTAGACAACAGATACAGTACATATACCCAAACTGTGTGTGGACACTATACACTAGACAACAGATACATATACCCTAACTGTATGTGGACTCTATACACTAGACAACAGATACATATACCCTAACTGTATGTGGACACTATACACTATACAACAGATACATATACCCTAACTGTGTGTGGACACTATACACTAGACAACAGATACAGTACATATACCCTAACTGTGTGTGGACACTATACACTAGACAACAGATACAGTACATATACCCAAACTGTATGTGGACACTATACACTAGACAACACATACATATACCCTAACTGTGTGTGGACACTATACACTAGACAACAGATACAGTACATATACCCAAACTGTATGTGGACACTATACACTAGACAACACATACATATACCCTAACTGTGTGTGGACACTATACACTAAACAATAGATACATATACCCTAACTGTATGTGGACACTATACACTAGACAACACATACAGTACATATACCCTAACTGTATGTGGACACTATACACTAGACAACAGATACATATACCCTAACTGTGTGTGGACACTATACACTAAACAATAGATACATATACCCTAACTGTATGTGGACACTATACACTAGACAACACATACAGTACATATACCCTAAATGTATGTGGACACTATACACTAGACAACAGATACATATACCCTAACTGTGTGTGGACACTATACACTAGACAACAGATACATATACCCTAACTGTGTGTGGACTCTATACACTAAACAACAGATACATATACCCTAACTGTGTGTGGACACTATACACTAGACAACAGATACATATACCCTAACTGTATGTGGACTCTATACACTAGACAACAGATACATATACCCTAACTGTGTGTGGACACTATACACTATACAACAAAAACAGTACATATACCCTAACTGTATGTGGACACTATACACTAGACAACAGATACATATACCCTAACTGTATGTGGACACTATACACTAAACAACAGATACATATACCCTAACTGTATGTGGACTCTATACACTAGACAACAGATACATATACCCTAACTGTATGTGGACACTATACACTAGACAACAGATACATATACCCTAACTGTGTGTGGACACTATACACTAGACAACAGATACAGTACATATACCCTAACTGTGTGTGGACGCTATACACTAGACAACAGATACATATACCCTAACTGTGTGTGGACACTATACACTATACATCAGATACATATACCCTAACTGTATGTGGACACTATACACTAGACAACACATACAGTACATATACCCTAACTGTATGTGGACTCTATACACTAAACAACAGATACATATACCCTAACTGTGTGTGGACACTAAACACTATACAACAGAAACAGTACATATACCCAAACTGTATGTGGACACTATACACTAGACAACAGAAACAGTACATATACCCAAACTGTATGTGGACACTATACACTAGACAACAGATACAGTACATATACCCTAACTGTATGTGGACACTATACACTAAACAACAGATACATATACCCTAACTGTATGTGGACACTATACACTAGACAACAGATACATATACCCTAACTGTATGTGGACACTATACACTAGACAACAGATACATATACCCTAACTGTGTGTGGACACTAAACACTATACAACAGAAACAGTACATATACCCTAACTGTATGTGGACACTATACACTAAACAACAGATACATATACCCTAACTGTATGTGGACACTATACACTAGACAACAGATACATATACCCTAACTGTGTGTGGACACTAAACACTATACAACAGAAACAGTACATATACCCAAACTGTATGTGGACACTATACACTAGACAACAGATACATATACCCTAACTGTGTGTGGACACTATACACTATACAACAGAAACAGTACATATACCCTAACTGTATGTGGACACTATACACTAGACAACAGATACATATACCCTAACTGTATGTGGACACTATACACTAGACAACAGATACAGTACATATACCCTAACTGTGTGTGGACACTATACACTATACAACAGAAACAGTACATATACCCTAACTGTATGTGGACACTATACACTAGACAACAGATACATATACCCTAACTGTGTGTGGACACTATACACTAGACAACAGAAACAGTACATATACCCAAACTGTATGTGGACACTATACACTAGACAACAGAAACAGTACATATACCCAAACTGTATGTGGACACTATACACTAGACAACAGATACATATACCCTAACTGTGTGTGGACACTAAACACTATACAACAGAAACAGTACATATACCCTAACTGTATGTGGACACTATACACTAAACAACAGATACATATACCCTAACTGTGTGTGGACACTATACACTATACAACAGAAACAGTACATATACCCTAACTGTATGTGGACACTATACACTAGACAACAGATACATATACCCTAACTGTATGTGGACTCTATACACTAGACAACAGATACAGTACATATACCCAAACTGTATGTGGACACTATACACTAGACAACAGATACAGTACATATACCATAACTGTATGTGGACACTATACACTAAACAACAGATACATATACCCTAACTGTATGTGGACACTATACACTGTGGGACAACAGATACATATACCCTAACTGTGTGTGGACACTATACACTAAACAACAGATACATATACCCTAACTGTATGTGGACACTATACACTATACAACAGAAACAGTACATATACCCTAACTGTATGTGGACACTATACACTAAACAACAGATACATATACCCTAACTGTATGTGGACACTATACACTAGACAACAGATACATATACCCTAACTGTGTGTGGACACTATACACTAGACAACAGATACATATACCCTAACTGTATGTGGACTCTATACACTAAACAACAGATACATATACCCTAACTGTATGTGGACACTATACACTAGACAACACATACAGTACATATACCCTAACTGTGTGTGGACACTAAACACTATACAACACATACAGTACATATACCCTAACTGTATGTGGACACTATACACTAGACAACAGATACAGTACATATACCCTAACTGTGTGTGGACGCTATACACTAGACAACACATACAGTACATATACCCAAACTGTGTGTGGACGCTATACACTATACAACAGATACATATACCCTAACTGTATGTGGACACTATACACTAGACAACAGATACATATACCCTAACTGTATGTGGACACTATACACTAGACAACAGATACATATACCCTAACTGTATGTGGACACTATACACTAGACAACAGATACATATACCCTAACTGTGTGTGGACACTATACACTAGACAACAGATACAGTACATATACCCTAACTGTGTGTGGACACTAAACACTATACAACAGAAACAGTACATATACCCTAACTGTGTGTGGACACTATACACTAAACAACAGATACATATACCCTAACTGTATGTGGACTCTATACACTAGACAACAGATACATATACCCTAACTGTATGTGGACACTATACACTATACAACAGATACATATACCCTAACTGTGTGTGGACACTATACACTAAACAACAGATACATATACCCTAACTGTATGTGGACTCTATACACTAGACAACAGATACAGAACATATACCCTAACTGTATTTGGACACTATACACTAGACAACACATACAGTACATATACCATAACTGTATGTGGACACTATACACTAGACAACAGATACATATACCCTAACTGTATGTGGACACTATACACTAAACAACAGATACATATACCCTAACTGTATGTGGACACTATACACTAGACAACACATACAGTACATATACCCTAACTGTGTGTGGACGCTATACACTATACAACAGATACATATACCCAAACTGTATGTGGACACTATACACTAGACAACAGATACATATACCCTAACTGTGTGTGGACACTATACACTATACAACAGATATAGTACATATACCCTAACTGTATGTGGACACTATACACTATACAACAGATACATATACCCTAACTGTGTGTGGACACTATACACTAGACAACAGATACAGATACATATACCCTAACTGTGTGTGGACACTATACACTAGACAACAGATACAGTACATATACCCTAACTGTATGTGGATACTGTTTGCCCCTTGTTGTCTCACCTGCTGTTGTCTTAGCTCTCCCAATCAATATCTGTGTCTGCTTTTAATGTCAATATGCCTTGTCTACTGTTGTTTAGGGCAGCTCTCATTGTTTTATTTTACTGCAGAGCCCCTAGTCCTGCTCCACATGCCTCAGATAGCCCCCTTGTCCCAATCCCCACACATGAGACAGTACCTGGCTTAACTGGCGCCTCCGGAGATGCAACCTCTCTCATCGTCACTCATTGCCTAGGTCTACCTCCACTGTACTCGCACCCTACCATACCCTTTGCCCTGAATCTATCCTACCACTCCCAGATTTCTGCTCCTTTTACTCTTTGTTCTCAATGCACTAGACGACCAGTTCTTATTTCTTTTAGCCGTACCCTCATCCTACTCCTCCTCTGTTCCTTTGGTGATGTAGAGGATAACCCAGGCCCTGCAGCGTCTAGCTCCACTCCCATTCCCCAGGCTCTCTCATTTGTTGACTTCTGCAACCGTAAAAGCCTTGGTTTCATGCATGTTAACATTAGAAGCCTTCTCTCTAAGTTTGTTTTACTCACTGCTTTAGCACACTCCGCCAACCCTGATGTCCTTGCCGTGTCTGAATCCTGGCTTAGGAAGGTCACCAAAAACCTGAAATTTCCATCCCCAATTACAACATTTTCTGTCAAGACAGAACTAATAGAGAGGGCAGAATTGCAATCTACTGTAGAGATAGCCTGCAGTGTTCTGTCATACTATCCAGGTCTACGCCCAAATAGTTCGAGCTTCTACTTCTAAAGATTAATCTCTCCAGAAATAAGTCCCTCACTGTTGCTGCTTGTTATAGACCCCCCTCAGCTCCCAGCTGTGCCTTGACCATATGTGAATTGATTGCCCCTCGTCTATTGTCAGAGTTTGTACTGCTAGGTGACCTAAATTGGGATATGCTTAACACCTCGGCCATCCTAAAGTCTAAGCTAGATGCCCTCAATCTCACACAAATTATCAATGAACCTACCAGGTACAACCCCAAATCCGTAAACATGGGCACCCTCATAGATATCATCCTGACCAACTTGCCCTCTAAATACACCTCTGCTGTGTTAACTACCCTCCAGACGAGCTTCAATGTCATACAACTCTCTTTCCGTGGCCTCCAACTGCTCTTAAATGCAAGTAAATGCATGCTAAATGCATGCTCTTCAACCATTCGCTGCCCGCACCAGCCCGCCCGACTAGCATCACTTTTTTGTCGAACTGCTGTGCTTTATCTTGGCCAGGTCGCAGTTGTAGATGAGAACTTGTTCTCAACTAGCCTACCTGGTTAAATGAATGGTTAAATAAAACAAATAAAAAATTGCTAGCTGGGTATGAGATGCGTAAAACAGTATATAAACATTATTAAAGTGAATAGAGTGCCTTGTAAAAGTATTCATCCACTTGGCATTTTTACTATTTGTTGCATTACAACCTGTAATTTAAATGGATTTTTATTCATAGTTAAGGAATGATTTGTACCAAATACAATGCTCTTAGTTTTAGAGATGTTCAGGACCAGTTTATTACTGGCCACCCATTCCAAAACGGACTGCAACTCTTTGTTAAGAGTTTCAATGACTTCATTAGCTGTGGTTGTGGATGCATATATGGTTGAATCATCAGCATACATGGACACAAATGCTTTGTTTAATGCCAGTGGCAGGTCATTGGTAAAAATAGAAAATAGTAGATGGCCTAGAGACCTGCCCTGTGGTTCACCACACTTTACATGTTTGACATTAGAGAAGCTTCCATTAAAGAAAACCCTTTGGGTTCTATTAGATAGATAGCTCTGAATCCCCGATATGGCAGAGGTTGAAAAGCCATTGCACTTAAGTTTTTTCAACAACTGGTTATGGTCAATAATATCAAAGGCTGCACTGAAATCTAAAATCATTTGTGTCAGTGCAGTACATGTTGAGTGCCCTTCTCTATAAGCATGCTGAAAGTCTGTTGTTAGTTTGTTTACAGAGAAATACATTGTATTTGGTCAAACACCATTTTTTCCAGCAGTTTGCTAAGAGCTGGCAGCAAGCTGATAGGTCTGCTGTTAGAGCCAGTAAAGGCCGCTTTACCACTCTTGGGTAGCAGAATTACTTTGGTTTCCCTCCAGGCCTGAGGACAAAGACTTTTCTCTAGGCTCAGATTAAAAATATGACAGATAGGAGTGGCTATAGAGTCAGCTATCATCCTCAATAGCTTTCCATCTAAGTAGCCAATGCCAGGAGGTTTGTCATTATTGATCGTTAAGAATAATCTTTCCACCTCTCCAACACTAACTTTACAACATTCAAACTTGACCTGCTTTTCTTTCATTATTTAGTTTTTTTATACATGAATATATAATTGCTCACTGTTTGTTGTGGGTGTTTCTTGCCTAAGTTTTTCCAATTTGCCAATGAAGTCAAATAAATCATTCAAATAATTGGCAACATCAAATGTTTTTGATGAATAAGCCATCTGATTCGATGAAAATGTGTCTTTCTGCCCATAATTTCATTTAAAGTACTTTTTCCCATCATTCTTTATATCATTGATATTGGCTTCATAATAAAGTTGCAGTTGCTGTTCCAGGCGGTGACCATGCTCTCAATTGTGCATCTGAAAAAGTTTGTGGGTTTTAGGTGACCAAGACACATTTCTTCAGCCTCCTGAGGTTGAAGAGGCACTGTTGCACCTTCTTCACCACACTGTCTGTGTGGGTGAACCATTTCAGCTTGTCTGTGATGTGTACGCGAGGAACTTAAAACTTTCCACCTTCTCCACTACTGTCCCGTCACTGTGGATAGGGGGGTGCTCCATCTGTTGTTTCCTGAAGCCCACGATCATCTCCTTTGTTTTGTTAACGTTGAGTGAGAGGTTGTTTTCCTGACACCACACTCCGAGTGCCCTCACCTCCTCCCTGTAGCCTGTATCTTCGTTATTGGTTATCAAGCCTGCTACTTTTGTGTCATCTGCAAACTTGATGATTGAATTGGAGGCGTGCTTGGCCACGCAGTCGTGAGTGAACAGGGGGTACAGGAGGGGCTGAGCACGCACCCTTGTGGGGCCCCAGTGTTGAGGATCAGCGATGTAGATATGTTATTTCTTACCTTCACCACCTGGAGGCAGCCCATCAGGAAGTCCAGGACCCAATTGCACAGGGCGGGGTTGAGACCCAGGGCCTCAAGCTTAGTGATGAGCTTGAAGGGTATTATGGTGTTGAATGCTGAGCTGTAGTCAAAAGGGGTTGTTCCATCAGGCTGACACGCTCTCTTACCCTCACTCAAGGGGGGCGGTGACTTACTGTGCACAGTTATAGAAACAATGTCCTCTTGTAGTTTTTTTTTTCTTTACAAAAACACTCATCATTTTTCATGTTTCACAACACAGAGGATGGAAACTTTGTACATGTAGTGTGTATGCTTTCAAGTTACAATATTTCCTTTAACATTTTTAATGACATCACAAAATAACAACCGAAATGTCATTGTGCCTTTTGTTTTTCCCAACGAAACTCTAACAAGTCCTAAAGCGAATACTGGAACAATATTTCTATAGAATGTGGGGAGTCAGAGGCGATCTAAAGAACACTGGTGAATTTGGAGAGGGAAACCTGAATCTTCTCTCCTTGATTTACAACAGGGTGTGAGGTGTTAACCCCCACCAGTTCCCTCCTCCCCCCATCTGCGGGTGAGAGGGGGTCTGGTTGAAGTTATTTATTGCAAAGCTGATCTGACCTATTTGGATCCTCACAGGACAGTCATGACATGGTTCACTATGAGCAGACAAATGCACAGGAAGTCAAAACTACCTTCCGAAAGTATTAATATTCCTTGAGTTTTTCCACATTTTGTTACAGCCTGAATTTAAAATGGATTAAATGTAATACTTTTTTGTCACAGGACACAAAATGAAAAGCTGAAATGTTTTCAGTCAATAACTATTCAACCCCTTTTTTATGGTAAGCCTAAATAACTTCAGAAGTACAAAAAGTCACATAAAAGTGTTTAACATCATTTTTGAATGACTACCCCATCGCTGTACCCCACACATACAATTATCTGTAAGATCCCTCAGTCGAGCAGTGAACTTCAAACACAGATTCAACTACAAAGACCAGGGAGGTATTTTGTAGTGGCATGCGTCCTTCCTAGCTCAGTTTCCAAAAAGGAAGGACATTCCGAAAAACTCAGGGACTTCACCATGAGGACAATGGTGACTTTAAAACAGTTACAGAGTTGAATGACTGTGATAGAAGAAAACTGAGGATGGATCAACAACATTGTAGTTACTCCACAATAATAACCTAAATGACAGAGTGAAAAGAATGAAGCCTGTACAGAATAAAATATTCTAAAACATGCTAACCCTGTTTACAACAAGGCACTAAAGTAAAACTGGAAAAAAATGTGGCAAAGAAATTAACTGTCCTGAATACAAAGCTTGGGGCAAATCCAGCACAACACATCACTGAGTCTGAATACTTACGTAAATTATAGACTTCTGTATTTCGTTTTCAATACATTTGCAAAAATGTGTGTAGATTATTATTGTGTGTAGATTATTATTGTGTGTAGATTATTATTGTGTGTAGATTATTATTGTGTGTAGATTATTATTGTGTGTAGATTATTATTGTGTGTAGATTATTATTGTGTGTAGATTATTATTGTGTGTAGATTATTATTGTGTGTAGATGCGTGAGAAACAAATAATATTTAATCCATGTTGAATTCAGGCTGTAACTCAACATAATGTGCAATAAGTCAAGGGGTATGGATACTTGCTGAAGGACCTGTAGCTGTGGTTTGGATAATTAGTATTTTTCAAAATGTAATGTTGTTAATATAGACTATATAACGTGGCAGAGCCAGGGTGAAATTTACCTTTAAAGTAAGACGTAGCTTAACTCTGCACGCTGCCAACAATGACGACTGGAATGTCAATAATACTAACGATTTACACCAGATGAAGCTGGGGACCAGTGTTGAATCCACCATGCCTCAATCTTGGTTGTCACTATTTACCACAGCCACAAAGTCATAAACCCTGCCTACTTCTACAATTTCTCTTCTTAAAATGTGATTTGAAACCTAACCTTACCCTTACCCTTAACCTTAACCAAACTACTAATCTTATGCTTAATCCTAATCTTAAATCCGATTGGATCCTATAGGTTTTTGATAAATCTTGTAGGATTTTGTCACCCCGATCAGAATCATATTAGAACCTTTTGTCCTAATTGAACCCAATAAATGGTTTGTTGAGGATCTCCAGGGTTCTAGAGAACAGTTCCTTGAGGATCTCCAGGGTTCTAGAGAATGGTTCCTTGAGGATCTCCAGGGTTCTAGAGAACAGTTCCTTGAGGATCTCCAGGGTTCTAGAGAATGGTTCCTTGAGGATCTCCAGGGTTCTAGAGAATGGTTCCTTGAGGATCTCCACGGTTCTAGAGAATGGTTCCTTGAGGATCTCCAGGCTTCTAGAGAATGGTTCCTTGAGGATCTTTTTTTGTGTGTTTGTTGTACTTTTCACCCCTTTCCAATTTCATGATATCCAATTGGTAGTTACAGTCTTGTCCCATCTCCACCTCCACGACCCTGCAAGCTGCACTTCTTCTTGACACACTGCTCGCTTATCCCGGAAGCCAGACGCACCAAAGTGTCGGAGGAAACATTGTCCAAGTGGCAACTGAAGTCAGCGTGCATGCGCCCGGCCCACCACAAGGAGTCGCTATAGCGCGATGGGACAAGTACATCCCGGCCGGCCAAACCCTCCCCTAACCCGGACGACACTTGGCCAATTGTGCGCCGCCTCATTGGTCTCCCAGTCGCAGCCGGCTGGAACACAGCCTGGGAACAAACCCGATGCCTTAGAATGCTGCGCCACTCGGGAGGCCCAGTATTATTTACTTCTACCCAATGGTATGTGTCCAGTAAAGTCATGTGGTCTCCTCTCTCTCAGCCTCTCAGTCAGTAGAGCATTTTATAGAGACTAGCCTGGCAGATGGCATCAGTCATTAGAAATACATTAGACATGACAGGGAGACGCAGGGCTGTGTGTGTCAGCGTGACATCATCCCTCTGGTTGCAATCAGACCATCTCTCTCTGGCAGCACCACCTGATGCTGCTATGACTGATACCGATATATATGTGTGGGTGTGTGGGTGTGTGTGTGTGTGTGTGTGTGTGTGTGTGTGTGTGTGTCTGTGTGTGTGTGTGTGTGTGTGTGTGTGTTTGTCTGTGTGTGTGTGTGTGGGTGTGTGTGTGTGTTTGTCTGTGTGTGTGTGTGTGTGTGTGTGTGTGTGTGTGTGTGTGTGTGTGGGTGTGTGTGTGTGTGTTTGTCTGTGTGTGTTTGTCTGTGTGTGTGTGTGTGTGTGTGTGTGTGTGTGTGTGTGTGTTTGTCTGTGTGTGTTTGTCTGTGTGGGTGTGTGTGTGTGTGGGTGTGTGTGTGTGTGTGTGTGTGTTTGCGTGATGACCTGACCGCATGTGTGCGTGTGTACATCCGTCCGTCCGTGTGTGTGTTTGTGTGTTCATCTGTCCGTGTGTGTGTTTGTGTGTCCGTCCGTCCATGTGTGTGTGTGTGTGTCTGCATGTGATGTGTGTGTTCAGGGGCCCTCCTAGTAATCAGCAGGGTAAATTAGCGCTCCATAACTACATCCTGGCCGCCAGTCTTAGTGCTCTAAAGACCAGCAAAACCCTTCCAGACTATCAAATCACATGTTATTCCTCACATGCTTCAGGTGTAACAGTGAAATGCTGACTGACAGGCCCTTCCCAAAAATAAAGAAAGAAAAGAACTAGAAGTAATAGAGAGATAATAACACAAGGAATAAATACACAATGAGTAACGATAACATGGCTGTACCGTATACACAGGGTAGCAGTACTGAGTCAATGTGGAGGGGTACAAGGTAACTGAGGTAGATATGTACATACAGTGCCTTTGGAAAGTCTTCAGACCCCTTCACTTTTTCCACATTTTGTTAGTTGACAGCCTTATTCTAAAATGGATTAAATAGTTATTTTCTCTCATCAATCTAAAAAAACAATACCACAAAGCAAACATTATTTTTATTTTTTTTTGCTAATTCATAAAAAATAAAAACTGAAATATTACATTTACGTTTGTTGAAGCACCTTTGGCAGCGATGACAGCCTCAAGTCTTCTTGCGTTTGACGCTACAAGCTTGGTACACCTGTATTTAGGGAGTTTCTCCCATTCTGCTGTGCAAATCCTCTCAAGATCTGTCAGGTTGGATGGGGAGCGTTGCTGCACAGCTATTTTCAGGTCTCTCCAGAGATGTTTGATCAGGTTCAAGTCTGGGCTCTGGCTGGACAACTCAAGGACATTCAGAGACTTGTCCCTAAAACACTCCTGTGTTGTCTTGACTGTGTGCTTAGGGTCGTTGTCCTGTTGGAAGGTGAACCTTCACCCCTATAATAGCTTCAGAGCCGGTGTAGTAGGATTCGATACTAGTCCTGTATTGATGATTGGAAGTCTGATTCTGACATGAGACTGAGAGCTTAACACAACAAATAATGAAACACAACACACTAACCCTGCCCCAACACAACACACCAACCCTGCCCCAACACAACATACTAAACCTGCCCCAACACAACACACTAACCCTGCCCAAACACAACACACTAACCCTGCCCCAACACACTAACCCTGCCCCAACACAACACACTAACCCTGCCCCAACACAACACACTAACCCTGCCCCAACACAACACACTAACCCTGCCCCAACACAACACACTAACCCTGCCCCAACACAACATACTAACCCTGCCCCAACACAACACACTAACCCTGCCCCAACACAACACACTAACCCTGCCCCAACACAACACACTAACCCTGCCCCAACACAACAAACTAACCCTGCCCCAACACAACACACTAACCCTGCCCCAACACAACACACTAACCCTGCCCCAACACAACACACTAACCCTGCCCCAACACACTAACCCTGCCCCAACACAACACACTAACCCTGCCCCAACACACTAACCCTGCCCCAACACAACACACTAACCCTGCCCCCAACACACTAACCCTGCCCCAACACAACACACTAACCCTGCCCCAACACAACACACTAACCCTGCCCCAACACAACACACTAACCCTGCCCCAACACAACATACTAACCCTGCCCCAACACAACACACTAACCCTGCCCAAACACAACACACTAACCCTGCCCAACACAACACACTAACCCTGCCCCAACACAACACACCAACCCTGCCCCAACACAACATACTAACCCTGCCCCAACACAACACACTAACCCTGCCCCAACACAACACACTAACCCTGCCCCAACACAACACACTAACCCTGCCCCAACACAACACACTAACCCTGCCCCAACACAACACACTAACCCTGCCCCAACACAACATACTAACCCTGCCCCAACACAACACACTAACCCTGCCCCAACACAACACACTAACCCTGCCCCAACACAACACACTAACCCTGCCCCAACACAACAAACTAACCCTGCCCCAACACAACACACTAACCCTGCCCCAACACAACACACTAACCCTGCCCCAACACAACACACTAACCCTGCCCCAACACACTAACCCTGCCCCAACACAACACACTAACCCTGCCCCAACACACTAACCCTGCCCCAACACAACACACTAACCCTGCCCCAACACAACACACTAACCCTGCCCCAACACAACACACTAACCCTGCCCCAACACAACACACTAACCCTGCCCCAACACAACACACTAACCCTGCCCCAACACAACATACTAACCCTGCCCCAACACAACACACTAACCCTGCCCACAACACACTAACCCTGCCCCAACACAACACACTAACCCTGCCCCAACACAACACACTAACCCTGCCCCAACACAACACACTAACCCTGCCCCAACACAACACACTAACCCTGCCCCAACACAACACACTAACCCTGCCCCAACACAACACACTAACCCTGCCCCAACACAACATACTAACCCTGCCCCAACACAACACACTAACCCTGCCCCAACACACTAACCCTGCCCCAACACAACACACTAACCCTGCCCCAACACAACATACTAACCCTGCCCCAACACAACACACTAACCCTGCCCCAACACAACACACTAACCCTGCCCCAACACACTAACCCTGCCCCAACACAACAAACTAACCCTGCCCCAACACAACACACTAACCCTGCCCCAACACAACATACTAACCCTGCCCCAACACAACACACTAACCCTGCCCCAACACACTAACCCTGCCCCAACACAACACACTAACCCTGCCCCAACACAACATACTAACCCTGCCCCCAACACAACACACTAACCCTGCCCCAACACAACACACTAACCCTGCCCCAACACACTAACCCTGCCCCAACACAACATACTAACCCTGCCCCAACACAACACACTAACCCTGCCCCAACACACTAACCCTGCCCCAACACAACACACTAACCCTGCCCCAACACAACACACTAACCCTGCCCCAACACAACACACTAACCCTGCCCCAACACAACACACTAACCCTGCCCCAACACAACACACTAACCCTGCCCCAACACAACATACTAACCCTGCCCCAACACACTAACCCTGCCCCAACACAACACACTAATCCTGCCCCAACACAACACACTAACCCTGCCCCAACACAACATACTAACCCTGCCCCAACACAACACACTAATCCTGCTCCAACACAACACACTAACCCTGCCCCAACACAACATACTAACCCTGCCCCAACACAACACACTAACCCTGCCCCAACACAACACACTAACCCTGCCCCAACACAACACACTAACCCTGCCCCAACACAACACACTAACCCTGCCCCAACACAACATACTAACCCTGCCCCAACACAACACACTAACCCTGCCCCAACACACTAACCCTGCCCCAAACACAACACACTAACCCTGCCCCAACACAACACACTAACCCCTGCCCCAACACAACACACTAACCCTGCCCCAACACAACACACTAACCCTGCCCCAACACACTAACCCTGCCCCCAACACAACACACTAACCCTGCCCCAACACAACACACTAACCCCTGCCCCAACACAACACACTAACCCTGCCCCAACACACTAACCCTGCCCCAACACAACACACCAACCCTGCCCCAACACAACACACTAACCCTGCCCCAACACAACACACTAACCCTGCCCCAACACAACATACTAACCCTGCCCCAACACAACATACTAACCCTGCCCCAACACAACACACTAACCCTGCCCCAACACAACATACTAACCCTGCCCCAACACAACACACTAACCCTGCCCCAACACACTAACCCTGCCCCAACACAACACACTAACCCTGCCCCAACACAACACACTAACCCTGCCCCAACACAACACACTAACCCTGCCCCAACACAACACACTAACCCTGCCCCAACACAACACACTAACCCTGCCCCAACACAACATACTAACCCTGCCCCAACACAACACACTAACCCTGCCCCAACACAACACACTAACCCTGCCCCAACACAACACACTAACCCTACCCCCAACACAACACACTAACCCTGCCCCAACACAACACACTAATCCTGCCCCAACACAACACACTAACCCTGCCCCAACACAACATACTAACCCTGCCCCAACACAACACACTAACCCTGCCCCAACACAACACACTAACCCTGCCCCAACACAACACACTAACCCTGCCCCAACACAACACACTAACCCTGCCCCAACACAACATACTAACCCTGCCCCAACACAACACACTAACCCTGCCCCAACACACTAACCCTGCCCCAACACAACACACTAACCCTGCCCCAACACAACACACTAACCCTGCCCCAACACAACACACTAACCCTGCCCCAACACACTAACCCTGCCCCAACACAACACACTAACCCTGCCCCAACACACTAACCCTGCCCCAACACAACACAAGGGCCCTGCCCCAACACACTAACCCTGCCCCAACACACTAACCCTGCCCCAACACAACATACTAACCCTGCCCCAACACAACACACTAACCCTGCCCCAACACAACACACTAACCCTGCCCCAACACAACATACTAACCCTGCCCCCAACACACTAACCCTGCCCCCAACACACTAACCCTGCCCCAACACACTAACCCTGCCCCAACACAACACACTAACCCTGCCCCCAACACAACACACTAACCCTGCCCCAACACAACATACTAACCCTGCCCCAACACAACATACTAACCCTGCCCCAACACACTAACCCTGGCCCAACACAACACACTAACCCTGCCCCAACACAACATACTAACCCTGCCCCAACACAACACACTAACCCTGCCCCAACACACTAACCCTGCCCCAACACACTAACCCTGCCCCAACACAACACACTAACCCTGCCCCAACACACTAACCCTGCCCCAACACAACACACTAACCCTGCCCCAACACTACATACTAACCCTGCCCCAACACACTAACCCTGTCCCAACACAACACACCAACCCTGCCCCAACACAACACACTAACCCTGCCCCCAACACAACACACTAACCCTGCCCCAACACACTAACCCTGCCCCAACACAACACACTAACCCTGCCCCAACACAACATACTAACCCTGCCCCAACACAACACACTAACCCCTGCCCCAAAAAAAAACACACTAACCCTGCCCCAACACAACATACTAACCCTGCCCCCAACACAACACACTAACCCTGCCCCAACACACTAACCCTGCCCCAACACAACACACTAACCCTGCCCCCAACACAACATACTAACCCTGCCCCAACACAACATACTAACCCTGCCCCAACACAACACACTAACCCTGCCCCAACACACTAACCCTGCCCCAACACAACACACTAACCCTGCCCCAACACAACATACTAACCCTGCCCCAACACAACACACTAACCCTGCCCCAACACAACACACTAACCCTGCCCCAACACACTAACCCTGCCCCAACACAACACACTAACCCTGCCCCAACACACTAACCCTGCCCCAACACAACACACTAACCCTGCCCCAACACAACATACTAACCCTGCCCCAACACAACATACTAACCCTGCCCCAACACAACACACTAACCCTGCCCCAACACAACATACTAACCCTGCCACAACACAACACACTAACCCTGCCCCAACACACTAACCCTGCCCCAACACAACACACTAACCCTGCCCCCAACACACTAACCCTGCCCCAACACAACACACTAACCCTGCCCCAACACAACATACTAACCCTGCCCCAACACAACACACTAACCCTGCCCCCAACACAACACACTAACCCTGCCCCAACACACTAACCCTGCCCCAACACAACACACTAACCCTGCCCCAACACACTAACCCTGCCCCAACACAACACACTAACCCTGCCCCAACACACTAACCCTGCCCCAACACAACACACTAACCCTGCCCCAACACAACACACTAACCCTGCCCCAACACAACACACTAACCCTGCCCCAACACAACATACTAACCCTGCCCCAACACACTAACCCTGTCCCAACACAACACACTAACCCTGCCCCAACACAACACACTAACCCTGCCCCAACACAACACACTAACCCTGCCCCAACACAACACACTAACCCTGCCCCAACACAACACACTAACCCTGCCCCAACACAACATACTAACCCTGCCCCAACACAACACACTAACCCTGCCCCAACACAACACACTAACCCTGCCCCAACACAACATACTAACCCTGCCCCAACACAACACACTAACCCTGCCCCAACACAACACACTAACCCTGCCCCAACACAACACACTAACCCTGCCCCAACACAACACACTAACCCTGCCCCAACACAACATACTAACCCTGCCCCAACACAACACACTAACCCTGCCCCAACACAACACACTAACCCTGCCCCCAACACAACACACTAACCCTGCCCCAACACAACACACTAACCCTGCCCCAACACAACACACTAACCCTGCCCCAACACAACACACTAACCCTGCCCCAACACACTAACCCTGCCCCAACACAACACACTAACCCTGCCCCAACACAACACACTAACCCTGCCCCAACACAACACACTACTAACCCTGCCCCAACACAACATACTAACCCTGCCCCAACACAACATACTAACCCTGCCCCAACACAACACACTAACCCTGCCCCAACACAACACACTAACCCTGCCCCAACACAACACACTAACCCTGCCCCAACACACTAACCCTGCCCCAACACAACACACTAACCCTGCCCCAACACACTAACCCAACCCTGCCCCAACACAACACACTAACCCTGCCCCAACACACTAACCCTGCCCCAACACAACACACTAACCCTGCCCCAACACAACACACTAACCCTGCCCCAACACACTAACCCTGCCCCAACACAACACACTAACCCTGCCCCAACACACTAACCCTGCCCCAACACAACACACTAACCCTGCCCCCAACACACTAACCCTGCCCCAACACACTAACCCTGCCCCAACACAACATACTAACCCTGCCCCAACACAACACACTAACCCTGCCCAACACAACACTAACCCTGCCCCCAACACAACACACTAACCCTGCCCCAACACAACACACTAACCCTGCCCCCAACACAACACACTAACCCTGCCCCCAACACAACACACTAACCCTGCCCCAACACAACACACTAACCCTGCCCCAACACACTAACCCTGCCCCAACACAACACACTAACCCTGCCCCAACACAACATACTAACCCTGCCCCAACACAACACACTAACCCTGCCCCAACACAACACACTAACCCTGCCCCAACACAACACACTAACCCTGCCCCAACACAACACACTAACCCTGCCCCAACACAACACACTAACCCTGCCCCAACACAACACACTAACCCTGCCCCAACACAACACACTAACCCTGCCCCAACAAAACACACTAACCCTGCCCCAACACAACATACTAACCCTGCCCCAACACAACACACTAACCCTGCCCCAACACAACACACTAACCCTGCCCCAACACAACATACTAACCCTGCCCCAACACAACACACTAACCCTGCCCCAACACACTAACCCTGCCCCAACACAACACACTAACCCTGCCCCAACACAAAAACCCTGCCCCAACACAACACACTAACCCTGCCCCAACACAACACACTAACCCTGCCCCAACACAACACACTAACCCTGCCCCAACACAACATACTAACCCTGCCCCAACACACTAACCCTGCCCCAACACAACACACTAACCCTGCCCCCAACACAACACACTAACCCTGCCCCAACACAACACACTAACCCTGCCCCAACACAACACACTAACCCTGCCCCCAACACAACACACTAACCCTGCCCCAACACAACACACTAACCCTGCCCCAACACAACACACTAACCCTGCCCCAACACAACACACTAACCCTGCCCCAACACAACACACTAACCCTGCCCCAACACAACACACTAACCCTGCCCCAACACAACACACTAACCCTGCCCCCAACACAACACACTAACCCTGCCCCAACACACTAACCCTGCCCCAACACACTAACCCTGCCCCAACACACCACACTAACCCTGCCCCAACACAACACACTAACCCTGCCCCAACACACTAACCCTGCCCCAACACACTAACCCTGCCCCAACACAACACACTAACCCTGCCCCAACACAACACACTAACCCTGCCCCAACACAACACACTAACCCTGCCCCAACACACTAACCCTGCCCCAACACAACACACTAACCCTGCCCCAACACAACACACTAACCCTGCCCCAACACAACACACTAACCCTGCCCCAACACAACATACTAACCCTGCCCCAACACAACACACTAACCCTGCCCCCAACACAACACACTAACCCTGCCCCAACACAACATACTAACCCTGCCCCAACACAACACACTAACCCTGCCCCAACACACTAACCCTGCCCCAAACACAACACACTAACCCTGCCCCAACACAACACACTAACCCTGCCCCAACACAACACACTAACCCTGCCCCAACACAACACACTAACCCTGCCCCAACACAACACACTAACCCTGCCCCCAACACAACACACTAACCCTGCCCCAACACAACACACTAACCCTGCCCCAACACAACACACTAACCCTGCCCCAACACAACACACTAACCCTGCCCCAACACAACACACTAACCCTGCCCCAACACAACACACTAACCCTGCCCCAACACAACACACTAACCCTGCCCCAACACAACATACTAACCCTGCCCCAACACAACACACTAACCCTGCCCCAACACAACACACTAACCCTGCCCCAACACAACACACTAACCCTGCCCCAACACAACACACTAACCCTGCCCCAACACAACATACTAACCCTGCCCCAACACAACACACTAACCCTGCCCCAACACAACACACTAACCCTGCCCCAACACAACACACTAACCCTGCCCCAACACACACCACACTAACCCTGCCCCCAACACAACACACTAACCCTGCCCCAACACACTAACCCTGCCCAACACAACACACTAACCCTGCCCCAACACAACACACTAACCCCTGCCCCAACACACTAACCCTGCCCCAACACACTAACCCTGCCCCAACACACTAACCCTGCCCCAACACAACACACTAACCCTGCCCCAACACAACATACTAACCCTGCCCCAACACAACACACTAACCCTGCCCCAACACAACACACTAACCCTGCCCCAACACAACACACTAACCCTGCCCCAACACACTAACCCTGCCCCAACACACTAACCCTGCCCCAACACACTAAACTAACCCTGCCCCAACACAACACACTAACCCTGTCCCAACACAACATACTAACCCTGCCCCAACACAACATACTAACCCTGCCCCAACACACTAACCCTGCCCCAACACAACACACTAACCCTGCCCCAACGCAACATACAACCCTGCCCCAACACAACACACTAACCCTGCCCCAACACACTAACCCTGCCCCAACACACTAACCCTGCCCCAACACAACACACTAACCCTGCCCCAACACACTAATCCTGCCCCAACACAACACACTAACCCTGCCCCAACACTACATACTAACCCTGCCCCAACACACTAACCCTGTCCCAACACAACACACCAACCCTGCCCCAACACAACACACTAACCCTGCCCCAACACAACACACTAACCCTGCCCCAACACACTAACCCTGCCCCAACACACTAACCCTGCCCCAACACAACATACTAACCCTGCCCCAACACAACACACTAACCCTGCCCCAAAAAAACACACTAACCCTGCCCCAACACAACATACTAACCCTGCCCCAACACAACACACTAACCCTGCCCCAACACACTAACCCTGCCCCAACACAACACACTAACCCTGCCCCAACACAACATACTAACCCTGCCCCAACACAACATACTAACCCTGCCCCAACACAACACACTAACCCTGCCCCAACACAACACACTAACCCTGCCCCAACACACTAACCCTGCCCCAACACAACACACTAACCCTGCCCCAACACACTAACCCTGCCCCAACACAACACACTAACCCCTGCCCCAACACAACATACTAACCCTGCCCCCAACACAACACACTAACCCTGCCCCAACACAACACACTAACCCTGCCCCAACACAACATACACTAACCCTGCCCCAACACAACACACTAACCCTGCCCCAACACAACATACTAACCCTGCCCCCAACACAACACACTAACCCTGCCCCAACACACTAACCCTGCCCCAACACAACACACTAACCCTGCCCCCAACACACTAACCCTGCCCCAACACAACACACTAACCCTGCCCCAACACAACATACTAACCCTGCCCCAACACAACACACTAACCCTGCCCCAACACAACATACTAACCCTGCCCCAACACAACACACTAACCCTGCCCCAACACACTAACCCTGCCCCAACACAACACACTAACCCTGCCCCAACACACTAACCCTGCCCCAACACAACACACTAACCCTGCCACCAACACAACACACTAACCCTGCCCCAACACAACATACTAACCCTGCCCCAACACAACACACTAACCCTGCCCCAACACAACACACTAACCCTGCCCCAACACACTAACCCTGCCCCAACACACTAACCCTGCCCCAACACAACATACTAACCCTGCCCCAACACACTAACCCTGCCCCAACACACTATCCCTGCCCCAACACACTAACCCTGCCCCAACACAACACACTAACCCTGCCCCAACACAACACACTAACCCTGCCCCAACACACTAACCCTGCCCCAACACACTAACCCTGCCCCAACACACTAACCCTGCCCCAACACAACATACTAACCCTGCCCCAACACACTAACCCTGCCCCAACACACTAACCCTGCCCCAACACAACACACTAACCCTGCCCCAACACACCACACTAACCCTGCCCCAACACAACACACTAACCCTGCCCCAACACACTAACCCTGCCCCAACACAACACACTAACCCTGCCCCAACACAACACACTAACCCTGCCCCAACACAACATACTAACCCTGCCCCAACACAACACACTAACCCTGCCCCAACACAACACACTAACCCTGCCCCAACACAACACACTAACCCTGCCCCAACACAACACACTAACCCTGCCCCAACACAACACACTAACCCTGCAACACAACTAACCCTGCCCCAACACACTAACCCTGCCCCAACACAACACACTAACCCTGCCCCAACACAACACACTAACCCTGCCCCAACACAACACACTAACCCTGCCCCAACACAACACACTAACCCTGCCCCAACACACTAACCCTGCCCCAACACAACACTAACCCTGCCCCAACACAACACACTAACCCTGCCCCAACACAACACACTAACCCTGCCCCAACACAACACACTAACCCTGCCCCAACACAACACACTAACCCTGCCCCCAACACACAACACACTAACCCTGCCCCAACACAACACACTAACCCTGCCCCAACACAACACACTAACCCTGCCCCAACACAACACACTAACCCTGCCCCAACACAACATACTAACCCTGCCCCAACACAACACACTAACCCTGCCCCAACACAACACACTAACCCTGCCCCAACACAACACACTAACCCTGCCCCAACACAACACACTAACCCTGCCCCAACACACACACTAACCCTGCCCCAACACAACACACTAACCCTGCCCCAACACAACACACTAACCCTGCCCCAACACAACATACTAACCCTGCCCCAACACAACACACTAACCCTGCCCCAACCCTGCCCCAACACAACACACTAACCCTGCCCAACACAACACACTAACCCTGCCCCAACACAACACACTAACCCTGCCCCACAACACACTAACCCTGCCCCAACACACTAACCCTGCCCCAACACACTAACCCTGCCCCAACACAACACACTAACCCTGCCCCAACACACTAACCCTGCCCCAACACAACACACTAACCCTGCCCCAACACACTAACCCTGCCCCAACACACTAACCCTGCCCCAACACAACACACTAACCCTGCCCCAACACAACACACTAACCCTGCCCCAACACAACACACTAACCCTGCCCCAACACAACACACTAACCCTGCCCCAACACAACACACTAACCCTGCCCAACACAACACACCAACCCTGCCCCAACACAACACACTAACCCTGCCCCAACACAACACACTAACCCTGCCCCAACACACACAACACATAACCCTGCCCCAACACACTAACCCTGCCCCAACACAACATACTAACCCTGCTCCCAACACAACACACTAACCCTGCCCCAACACACTAACCCTGCCCCAACACAACACACTAACCCTGCCCCAACACAACACACTAACCCTGCCCCAACACACACAACACACTAACCCTGCCCCAACACAACACACTAACCCTGCCCCACAACACACTAACCCTGCCCCAACACAACACACTAACCCTGCCCCAACACAACACACTAACCCTGCCCCAACACACTAACCCTGCCCCAACACAACACACTAACCCTGCCCCAACACACTAACCCTGCCCCAACACAACACACTAACCCTGCCCCAACACAACATACTAACCCTGCCCCAACACACTAACCCTGCCCCAACACACTAACCCTGCCCCAACACACTAACCCTGCCCCAACACACTAAACTAACCCTGCCCCAACACAACACACTAACCCTGCCCCAACACAACATACTAACCCTGCCCCAACACAACACACTAACCCTGCCCCAACACACTAACCCTGCCCCCAACACAACACACTAACCCTGCCCCAACACAACATACTAACCCTGCCCCAACACAACACACTAACCCTGCCCCAACACACTAACAACACACTAACCCTGCCCCAACACAACACACCAACCATGCCCCAACACACTAACCTGCCCCCAACACAACACACTAACCCTGCCCCAACACAACATACTAACCCTGCCCCAACACACTAACCCTGTCCCAACACAACACACCAACCCTGCTCCCAACACAACACACTAACCCTGCCCCAACACAACACACTAACCCTGCCCCAACACACTAACCCTGCCCCAACACAACACACTAACCCTGCCCCAACACAACACACTAACCCTGCCCCAACACAAACACTGCCACAACACACTAACCCTGCCCCAACACACTAACCCTGCCCCAACACAACACACTAACCCTGCCCCAACACACTAACCCTGCCCCAACACAACACACTAACCCTGCCCCAACACAACACACTAACCCTGCCCCAACACAACATACTAACCCTGCCCCAACACAACACACTAACCCTGCCCCAACACACTAACCCTGCCCCAACACACTAACCCTGCCCCAACACAACATACTAACCCTGCCCCAACACAACACACTACAACCCTGCCCCAACACAACACACTAACCCTGCCCCAACACAACACACCAACCCTGCCCCAACACACTAACCCTGCCCCAACACAACACACTAACCCTGCCCCAACACACTAACCCTGCCCCAACACAACACACTAACCCTGCCCCCAACACAACACACTAACCCTGCCCCAACACACTAACCCTGCCCCAACACAACACACTAACCCTGCCCCAACACACTAACCCTGCCCCAACACAACACACTAACCCTGCCCCAACACAACACACTAACCCTGCCCCAACACAACACACTAACCCTGCCCCAACACACTAACCCTGCCCCAACACAACACACTAACCCTGCCCCAACACAACACACTAACCCTGCCCCAACACAACACACTAACCCTGCCCCCAACACAACACACTAACCCTGCCCCAACACAACACACTAACCCTGCCCCAACACAACACACTAACCCTGCCCCAACACACTAACCCTGCCCCAACACACACTAACCCTGCCCCAACACACTAACCCTGCCCCCAACACAACACACTAACCCTGCCCCAACACAACACACTAACCCTGCCCCAACACAACACACTAACCCTGCCCCAACACAACATACTAACCCTGCCCCAACACAACACACTAACCCTGCCCCAACACAACACACTAACCCTGCCCCAACACAACACACTAACCCGGCCCCAACACAACACACTAACCCTGCCCCAACACAACACACTAACCCTGCCCCCAACACACTAACCCTGCCCCAACACAACACACTAACCCTGCCCCAACACAACACACTAACCCTGCCCCAACACACTAACCCTGCCCCAACACACTAACCCTGCCCCAACACAACACACTAACCCTGCCCCAACACAACACACAAACCCTGCCCCAACACAACACACTAACCCTGCCCCAACACAACACACTAACCCTGCCCCAACACAACACACTAACCCTGCCCCAACACAACACACTAACCCTGCCCCAACACACTAACCCTGCCCCAACACACACTAACCCTGCCCCAACACAACACACTAACCCTGCCCCAACACACTAACCCTGCCCCAACACAACACACTAACCCTGCCCCTGCCCCAACACACTAACCCTGCCCCAACACACTAACCCTGCCCCAACACACTAACCCTGCCCCAACACAACACACTAACCCTGCCCCAACACAACACACTAACCCTGCCCCAACACAACACACTAACCCTGCCCCAACACAACACACTAACCCTGCCCCAACACACTAACCCTGCCCCAACACACTAACCCTGCCCCAACACAACACACTAACCCTGCCCCAACACACTAACCCTGCCCCAACACACTAACCCTGCCCCAACACAACACACTAACCCTGCCCCAACAACACAACATACTAACCCTGCCCCAACACAACACACTAACCCTGCCCCAACACAACACACTAACCCTGCCCCAACACAACACACTAACCCTGCCCCAACACAACACACTAACCCTGCCCCAACACAACACACTAACCCTGCCCCAACACACTAACCCTGCCCCAACACAACACACTAACCCTGCCCCAACACAACACACTAACCCTGCCCCAACACACTAACCCTGCCCCAACACACACTAACCCTGCCCAACACAACACACTAACCCTGCCCCAACACAACATACTAACCCTGCCCCAACACAACACACTAACCCTGCCCCAACACAACACACTAACCCTGCCCCCAACACACTAACCCTGCCCCAACACACTAACCCTGCCCCAACACAACACACTAACCCTGCCCCAACACAACACACTAACCCTGCCCCAACACAACACACTAACCCTGCCCCAACACAACACACTAACCCTGCCCCAACACACTAACCCTGCCCCAACACAACACACTAACCCTGCCCCAACACAACACACTAACCCTGCCCCAACACAACACACTAACCCTGCCCCAACACAACACACTAACCCTGCCCCAACACACTAACCCTGCCCCAACACAACACACTAACCCTGCCCCAACACAACATACTAACCCTGCCCCAACACAACACACTAACCCTGCCCCAACACAACACACTAACCCTGCCCCAACACACTAACCCTGCCCCAACACAACACACTAACCCTGCCCCCAACACACTAACCCTGCCCCAACACAACACACTAACCCTGCCCCAACACACTAACCCTGCCCCAACACAACACACTAACCCTGCCCCAACACAACATACTAACCCTGCCCCAACACAACACACTAACCCTGCCCCAACACAACACACTAACCCTGCCCCAACACAACACACTAACCCTGCCCCAACACAACACACTAACCCTGCCCCAACACAACACACTAACCCTGCCCCAACACAACACACTAACCCTGCCCCAACACACTAACCCTGCCCCAACACACTAACCCTGCCCCAACACAACACACTAACCCTTCCCAACACACTAACCCTGCCCCAACACAACACACTAACCCTGCCCCAACACAACACACTAACCCTGCCCCAACACACTAACCCTGCCCCAACACAACACACTAACCCTGCCCCCAACACAACACACTAACCCTGCCCCAACACAACACACTAACCCTGCCCCAACACAACACACTAACCCTGCCCCAACACAACACACTAACCCTGCCCCAACACAACACACTAACCCTGCCCCAACACAACACACTAACCCTGCCCCCAACACACTAACCCTGCCCCAACACAACACACTAACCCTGCCCCAACACACTAACCCTGCCCCAACACAACACACTAACCCTGCCCCAACACAACACACTAACCCTGCCCCAACACAACACACTAACCCTGCCCCCAACACAACACACTAACCCTGCCCCAACACAACACACTAACCCTGCCCCAACACAACACACTAACCCTGCTCCCAACACAACACACTAACCCTGCCCCAACACAACACACTAACCCTGCCCCAACACAACACACTAACCCTGCCCCAACACAACACACTAACCCTGCCCCAACACACTAACCCTGCCCCAACACAACACACTAACCCTGCCCCAACACACTAACCCTGCCCCAACACAACACACTAACCCTGCCCCCAACACACTAACCCTGCCCCAACACAACACACTAACCCTGCCCCAACACAACACACTAACCCTGCCCCAACACAACATACTAACCCTGCCCCAACACAACACACTAACCCTGCCCCAACACACTAACCCTGCCCCAACACAACATACTAACCCTGCCCCAACACAACACACTAACCCTGCCCCAACACAACACACTAACCCTGCCCCAACACAACACACTAACCCTGCCCCCAACACAACACACTAACCCTGCCCCCAACACACTAACCCTGCCCCAACACAACACACTAACCCTGCCCCAACACAACACACTAACCCTGCCCCAACACACTAACCCTGCCCCAACACAACACACTAACCCTGCCCCAACACAACACACTAACCCTGCCCCAACACAACACACTAACCCTGCCCCAACACAACACACAAACCCTGCCCCAACACACTAACCCTGCCCCAACACAACACACTAACCCTGCCCCAACACACTAACCCTGCCCCAACACAACACACTAACCCTGCCCCAACACAACACACTAACCCTGCCCCAACACACTAACCCTGCCCCAACACACTAACCCTGCCCCAACACACTAACCCTGCCCCAACACAACATACTAACCCTGCCCCAACACAACACACTAACCCTGCCCCAACACAACATACTAACCCTGCCCCAACACACTAACCCTGCCCCAACACAACATACTAACCCTGCCCCAACACAACACACTAACCCTGCCCCAACACACTAACCCTGCCCCAACACAACACACTAACCCTGCCCCAACACAACACACTAACCCTGCCCCAACACAACACACTAACCCTGCCCCAACACAACACACTAACCCTGCCCCAACACAACACACTAACCCTGCCCCAACACACTAACCCTGCCCCAACACAACACACTAACCCTGCCCCAACACAACACACTAACCCTGCCCCAACACAACACACTAACCCTGCCCCAACACAACACACTAACCCTGCCCCAACACACTAACCCTGCCCCAACACAACACACTAACCCTGCCCCAACACAACACACTAACCCTGCCCCAACACAACACACTAACCCTGCCCCAACACAACACACTAACCCTGCCCCAACACAACACACTAACCCTGCCCCAACACAACACACTAACCCTGCCCCAACACAACACACTAACCCTGCCCCAACACAACACACTAACCCTGCCCCAACACACTAACCCTGCCCCAACACACTAACCCTGCCCCAACACAACACACTAACCCTGCCCCAACACACTAACCCTGCCCCAACACAACACACTAACCCTGCCCCAACACAACACACTAACCCTGCCCCCAACACAACACACTAACCCTGCCCCAACACAACACACTAACCCTGCCCCAACACAACACACTAACCCTGCCCCAACACAACATACTAACCCTGCCCCAACACAACACACTAACCCTGCCCCCAACACACTAACCCTGCCCCAACACAACACACTAACCCTGCCCCAACACACTAACCCTGCCCCAACACAACACACTAACCCTGCCCCAACACACACTAACCCTGCCCCAACACACTAACCCTGCCCCAACACACTAACCCTGCCCCAACACAACATACTAACCCTGCCCCCAACACAACACACTAACCCTGCCCCAACACAACACACTAACCCTGCCCCAACACAACACACTAACCCTGCCCCAACACACTAACCCTGCCCCAACACAACACACTAACCCTGCCCCCAACACAACATACTAACCCTGCCCTAACACAACACACTAACCCTGCCCCAACACAACACACTAACCCTGCCCCAACACACTAACCCTGCCCCAACACAACACACTAACCCTGCCCCAACACAACACACTAACCCTGCCCCAACACAACACACTAACCCTGCCCCAACACACTAACCCTGCCCCAACACAACACTAACCCTGCCCCAACACAACACACTAACCCTGCCCCAACACAACACACTAACCCTGCCCCAACACACTAACCCTGCCCCAACACAACACACTAACCCTGCCCCAACACAACACACTAACCCTGCCCCAACACAACACACTAACCCTGCCCCAACACAACACACTAACCCTGCCCCAACACAACACACTAACCCTGCCCCAACACACTAACCCTGCCCCAACACAACACACTAACCCTGCCCCAACACACTAACCCTGCCCCAACACAACACACTAACCCTGCCCCAACACAACACACTAACCCTGCCCCAACACACTAACCCTGCCCCAACACAACACACTAACCCTGCCCCAACACAACACACTAACCCTGCCCCAACACAACACACTAACCCTGCCCCAACACAACACACTAACCCTGCCCCAACACACTAACCCTGCCCCAACACAACACACTAACCCTGCCCCCAACACAACACACTAACCCTGCCCCCAACACACTAACCCTGGGCCCCCAACACACTAACCCTGCCCCAACACACTAACCCTGCCCCAACACAACACACTAACCCTGCCCCAACACACTAACCCTGCCCCAACACACTAACCCTGCCCCCAACACAACACACTAACCCTGCCCCAACACAACACACTAACCCTGCCCCCAACACACTAACCCTGCCCCAACACAACACACTAACCCTGCCCCAACACAACACACTAACCCCTGCCCCAACACAACACACTAACCCTGCCCCAACACACTAACCCTGCCCCAACACAACACACTAACCCTGCCCCAACACAACACACTAACCCTGCCCAACAACACACACTAACCCTGCCCCAACACAACACACTAACCCTGCCCCAACACAACACACTAACCCTGCCCCAACACAACACACTAACCCTGCCCCAACACACCAACCCTGCCCCAACACACTAACCCTGCCCCCAACACAACACACTAACCCTGCCCCAACACACTAACCCTGCCCCAACACAACACACTAACCCTGCCCCAACACAACACACTAACCCTGCCCCAACACAACACACTAACCCTGCCCCAACACACTAACCCTGCCCCAACACAACACACTAACCCTGCCCCAACACAACACACTAACCCTGCCCCAACACAACACACTAACCCTGCCCCAACACACTAACCCTGCCCCAACACAACACACTAACCCTGCCCCCAACACACAACCCTGCCCCAACACACTAACCCTGCCCCAACACACACACTAACCCTGCCCCAACACAACACACTAACCCTGCCCCAACACACTAACCCCTGCCCCAACACAACACACTAACCCTGCCCCAACACACTAACCCTGCCCCAACACAACACACTAACCCTGCCCCAACACACTAACCCTGCCCCAACACAACACACTAACCCTGCCCCAACACAACACACTAACCCTGCCCCCAACACAACACACTAACCCTGCCCCAACACATGAACACACTAACCCTGCCCCAACACAACACACTAACCCTGCCCCAACACAACACACTAACCCTGCCCCAACACACTAACCCTGCCCCAACACACTAACCCTGCCCCCAACACAACACACTAACCCTGCCCCAACACACTAACCCTGCCCCAACACAACACACTAACCCTGCTCCCCCAACACACTAACCCTGCCCCCAACAACACACTAACCCTGCCCCAACACAACACACTAACCCTGCCCCAACACACTAACCCTGCTCCCAACACACTAACCCTGCCCCAACACACTAACAACACAACACACTAACCCTGCCCCAACACACTAACCCTGCCCCAACACAACATACCAACCCTGCCCCAACACAACACACTAACCCTGCCCAACACAACACACTAACCCTGCCCCAACACAACATACTAACCCTGCCCCAACACAACACACTAACCCTGCCCCAACACAACATACACTAACCCTGCCAAAACACAACACACTAACCCTGCCCCAACACACTAACCCTGCCCCAACACAACACACTAACCCTGCCCCAACACACTAACCCTGCCCCAACACAACACACTAACCCTGCCCCAACACACTAACCTCCTGCCCCAACACAACACACTAACCCTGCCCCAACACAACATACTAACCCTGCCCCAACACAACACACTAACCCTGCCCCAACACAACATACTAACCCTGCCCCAACACAACACACTAACCCTGCCCCAACAACACACTAACCCTGCCCCAACACAACACACTAACCCTGCCCCAACACAACACACTAACCCTGCCCCAACACACTAACCCTGCCCCAACACACTAACCCTGCCCCAACACAACACACTAACCCTGCCCCAACACAACACACTAACCCTTCCCCAACACAACACACTAACCCTGCCCCAACACACTAACCCTGCCCCCAACACAACACACTAACCCTGCCCCCAACACAACACACTAACCCTGCCCCAACACACTAACCCTGCCCCAACACACTAACCCTGCCCCAACACAACACACTAACCCTGCCCCAACACAACACACTAACCCTGCCCCAACACAACACACTAACCCTGCCCCAACACAACACACTAACCCTGCCCCAACACACTAACCCTGCCCCAACACAACACACTAACCCTGCCCCAACACACTAACCCTGCCCCCAACACAACACACTAACCCTGCCCCAACACACTAACCCTGCCCCAACACACTAACCCTGCCCCCAACACAACACACTAACCCTGCCCCAACACAACATACTAACCCTGCCCCAACACAACACACTAACCCTGCCCCAACACAACATACTAACCCTGCCCCAACACAACACACTAACCCTGCCCCCAACACACTAACCCTGCCCCAACACAACACACTAACCCTGCCCCAACACAACACACTAACCCTGCCCCAACACAACACACTAACCCTGCCAAACACACCACACTAACCCTGCCCCAACACACTAACCCTGCCCCAACACAACACACTAACCCTGCCCCAACACACTAACCCTGCCCCCAACACAACACACTAACCCTGCCCCAACACACTAACCCTGCCCCAACACACTAACCCTGCCCCCAACACAACACACTAACCCTGCCCCCAACACAACACACTAACCCTGCCCCAACACAACATACTAACCCTGCCCCAACACAACACACTAACCCTGCCCCAACACACTAACCCTGCCCCAACACAACACACTAACCCTGCCCCAACACAACACACTAACCCTGCCCCAACACACTAACCCTGCCCCCAACACACTAACCCTGCCCCAACACACTAACCCTGCCCCAACACAACACACTAACCCTGCCCCCAACACACTAACCCTGCCCAACACAACACACTAACCCTGCCCCAACACACTAACCCCTGCCCCAACACAACACACTAACCCTGCCCCAACACACTAACCCTGCCCCAACACAACACACTAACCCTGCCCCCAACACAACACACTAACCCTGCCCCAACACAACACACTAACCCTGCCCCAACACAACACACTAACCCTGCCCCAACACACTAACCCTGCCCCCAACACACTAACCCTGCCCCAACACAACACACTAACCCTGCCCCAACACAACACACTAACCCTGCCCCAACACAACACACTAACCCTGCCCCAACACAACACACTAACCCTGCCCCAACACACCACACTAACCCTGCCCAACACAACACAACACACTAACCCTGCCCCAACACACTAACCCTGCCCCAACACAACACACTAACCCTGCCCCCAACACAACACACTAACCCTGCCCCAACACAACATACTAACCCTGCCCCAACACAACACACACTAACCCTGCCCCAACACAACACACTAACCCTGCCCCAACACAACACACTAACCCTGCCCCAACACAACACACTAACCCTGCCCCAACACAACACACTAACCCTGCCCCAACACACACACACTAACCCTGCCCCAACACAACACACTAACCCTGCCCCAACACAACATACTAACCCTGCCCCAACACAACATACTAACCCTGCCCCAACACAACACACTAACCCTGCCCCAACACAACATACCTACCCTGCCCCAACACAACACACTAACCCTGCCCCAACACACTAACCCTGCCCCAACACACTAACCCTGCCCCAACACAACACACTAACCCTGCCCCCAACACACTAACCCTGCCCCAACACAACACACTAACCCCTGCCCCAACACACTAACCCTGCCCCAACACAACACACTAACCCTGCCCCTGCCTCAACACACTAACCCTGCCCCAACACACGCTAACCCTGCCCCAACACACTAACCCTGCCCCAACACAACACACTAACCCTGCCCCAACACAACACACTAACCCTGCCCCAACACAACACACTAACCCTGCACCAACACAACACACTAACCCTGCCCCAACACACTAACCCTGCCCCAACACAACACACTAACCCTGCCCCAACACAACACACTAACCCTGCCCCAACACACTAACCCTGCCCCAACACAACATACTAACCCTGCCCCAACACAACACACTAACCCTGCCCCAACACACTAACCCTGCCCCAACACAACACACTAACCCTGCCCCAACACACCACACTAACCCTGCCCCAACACAACACACTAACCCTGCCCCAACACACTAACCCTGCCCCAACACAACACACTAACCCTGCCCCAACACAACACACTAACCCTGCCCCAACACACTAACCCTGCCCCAACACAACACACTAATCCTGCCACCAACACAACACACTAACCCTGCCCCAACACAACACACTAACCCTGCCCCCAACACAACACACTAATCCCTGCCCCAACACAACACACTAACCCTGCCCCAACACAACATACTAACCCTGCCCCAACACAACACACTAACCCTGCCCCAACACAACACACTAACCCTGCCCCAACACAACACACTAACCCTGCCCCAACACAACACACCAACCCTGCCCCCAACACACTAACCCTGCCCCCAACACAACACACTAACCCTGCCCCAACACACTAACCCTACCCCAACACACTAACCCTGCCCCAACACACTAACCCTGCCCCAACACAACATACTAACCCTGCCCCAACACAACACACTAACCCTGCCCCAACACAACATACTAACCCTGCCCCAACACAACACACTAACCCTGCCCCAACACACTAACCCTGCCCCCAACACAACACACTAACCCTGCCCCAACACAACCACACTAACCCTGCCCCAACACAACACACTAACCCTGCCCCAACACAACACTAACCCTGCCCCAACACAACACACTAACCCTGCTCCCAACACAACACACTAACCCTGCCCTAACACAACACACTAACCCTGCCCCAACACAACACACTAACCCTGCCACAACACAACACACTAACCCTGCCCCAACACAACACACTAACCCTGCCCCAACACACTAACCCTGCCCCACCAACACACTAACCCTGCCCCAACACAACACACTAACCCTGCCCCAACACAACACACTAACCCTGCCCCAACACAACATACTAACCCTGCCCCAACACAACACACTAACCCTGCCCCAACACACTAACCCTGCCCCAACACAACACACTAATCCTGCCCCAACACAACACACTAACCCTGCCCCAACACAACATACTAACCCTGCCCCAACACAACACACTAACCCTGCCCCAACACAACACACTAACCCTGCCCCAACACACTAACCCTGCCCCAACACAACACACTAACCCTGCCCCAACACACTAACCCTGCCCCAACACAACACACTAACCCTGCCCCAACACACTAACCCTGCCCCAACACACTAACCCTGCCCCAACACACTAACCCTGCCCCAACACAACACACTAACCCTGCCCCAACACAACACACTAACCCTGCCCCAACACAACATACTAACCCTGCCCCAACACAACACACTAACCCTCCCCCAACACAACACACTAACCCTGCCCCAACACAACACACTAACCCTGCCCCAACACAACACACTAACCCTGCCCCAACACACTAACCCTGCCCCAACACAACACACTAACCCTGCCCCAACACAACACACTAACCCTGCCCCAAACACACTAACCCTGCCCACAACACACTAACTCCTGCCCCAACACACTAACCCTGCTCCCACAACACACTAACCCTGCCCCAACACAACACACTAACCCTGCCCCAACACACTAACCCTGCCCCAACACAACACACTAACCCTGCCCCAACACAACACACTAACTCCTGCCCCAACACAACACACTAACCCTGCACCAACACAACACACTAACCCTGCCCCAACACACTAACCCTGCCCCAACACACTAACCCTGCCCCAACACAACACACTAACCCTTCCCAACACACTCAACCCTGCCCCAACACAACACACTAACCCTGCCCTAACACAACACACTAACCCTGCCCCAACACACTAACCCTGCCCCAACACAACACACTAACCCTGCCCCAACACAACATACTAACCCTGCCCCAACACAACACACTAACCCTGCCCCAACACAACACACTAACCCTGCCCCAACACAACACACTAACCCTGCCCCAACACAACACACTAACCCTGCCCCAACACACTAACCCTGCCCCAACACAACACACTAACCCTGCCCCAACACACTAACCCTGCCCCAACACACTAACCCTGCCCCAACACACTAACCCTGCCCCAACACACTAACCCTGCCCCAACACAACACACTAACCCTGCACCAACACAACACACTAACCCTGCCCCAACACAACACACTAACCCTGCCCCAACACACTAACCCTGCCCAACACAACACACTAACCCTGCCCCCAACACAACACACTAACCCTGCCCCAACACACTAACCCTGCCCCAACACAACACACTAACCCTGCCCCAACACACTAACCCTGCCCCCAACACAACACACTAACCCTGCCCCAACACAACACACTAACCCTGCCCCAACACAACACACTAACCCTGCCCCAACACAACACACTAACCCTGCCCCCAACACACTAACCCTGCCCCAACACAACACACTAACCCTGCCCCCAACACACTAACCCTGCCCCAACACAACACACTAACCCTGCCCCAACACAACACACTAACCCTGCCCCAACACAACACACTAACCCTGCCCCAACACACTAACCCTGCCCCAACACAACACACTAACCCTGCCCCAACACAACACACTAACCCTGCCCCAACACAACACACTAACCCTGCCAAACACACCACACTAACCCTGCCCCAACACACTAACCCTGCCCCCAACACACTAACCCTGCCCCAACACAACACACTAACCCTGCCCCAACACACTAACCCTGCCCCAACACAACACACTAACCCTGCCCCAACACAACACACTAACCCTGCCCCAACACAACACACTAACCCTGCCCCAACACAACACACTAACCCTGCCCCAACACAACACACTAACCCTGCCACAACACAACACACTAACCCTGCCCCAACACAACACACTAACCCTTCCCCAACACACTAACCCTGCCCCCAACACAACACACTAACCCTGCCCCAACACAACACACTAACCCTGCCCCAACACAACACACTAACCCTGCCCCAACACAACACACTAACCCTGCCCCAACACAACACACTAACCCTGCCCCAACACAACACACTAACCCTGCCCCAACACACTAACCCTGCCCCAACACAACACACTAACCCTGCCCCAACACAACACACTAAACCCTGCCCCAACACAACACACTAACCCTGCCCCAACACAACACACTAACCCTGCCCCAACACAACACACTAACCCTGCCCCAACACACTAACCCACAACACACTAACCCTGCCCCAACACACTAACCCTGCCCCAACACAACACACTAACCCTGCCCCAACACAACACACTAACCCTGCCCCAACACAACACACTAACCCTGCCCCAACACAACACACTAACCCTGCACCAACACAACACACTAACCCTGCCCCAACACAACACACTAACCCTGCCCCAACACACTAACCCTGCCCCAACACAACACACTAACCCTGCCCCAACAACACACTAACCCTGCCCCAACACAACACTAACCCTGCCCCAACACACTAACCCTGCCCCAACACAACACACTAACCCTGCCCCAACACACTAACCCTGCCCCCAACACAACACACTAACCCTGCCCCTAACACAACACACTAACCCTGCCCCAACACAACACACTAACCCTGCCCCAACACACTAACCCTGCCCCAACACAACACACTAACCCTGCCCCAACACACTAACCCTGCCCCAACACAACACACTAACTCCTGCCCCAACACACTAACCCTGCCCCAACACAACACACTAACCCTGCCCCAACACAACACACTAACCCTGCCCCAACACAACACACTAACCCTGCCCCAACACAACACACCAACCCTGCCCCAACACACTAACCCTGCCCCAACACAACATCCCTACCCTGCCCCAACACAACACACTAACCCTGCCCCAACACACTAACCCTGCCCCAACACAACACACTAACCCTGCCCCAACACACTAACCCTGCCCCAACACAACACACTAACCCTGCCCCAACACAACACACTAACCCTGCCCCAACACAACACACTAACCCTGCCCCAACACAACACACTAACCCTGCCCCAACACACTAACCCTGCCCCCAACACAACACACTAACCCTGCCCCAACACAACACACTAACCCTGCCCCAACACATGCCCAACACAACACACTAACCCTGCCCCAACACAACACACTAACCCTGCCCCAACACACTAACCCTGCCCCAACACAACACACTAACCCTGCCCCAACACACCACACTAACCCTGCCACAACACACTAACCCTGCCCCAACACAACACACTAACCCTTCCCCAACACACTAACCCTGCCCCAACACAACACACTAACCCTGCCCCAACACAACACACTAACCCTGCCCCAACACAACATACCTACCCTGCCCCAACACAACACACTAACCCTGCCCCAACACACTAACCCTGCCCCAACACACTAACCCTGCCCCCAACACAACACACTAACCCTGCCCCCAACACAACACACTAACCCTGCCCCAACACACTAACCCTGGGCCCCAACACAACACACTAACCCTGCCCCAACACACTAACCCTGCCCCAACACAACACACTAACCCTGCCCCAACACAACACACTAACCCTGCCCCAACACACACACACTAACCCTGCCCTGCCCCAACACACTAACCCTGCCCCAACACAACACACTAACCCTGCCCCAACACAACACACTAACCCTGCCCCACAACACACTAACCCTGCCCCAACACAACACACTAACCCTGCCCCAACACACTAACCCTGCCCCAACACAACACACTAACCCTGCCCAACACAACACACTAACCCTGCCCCAACACACTAACCCTGCCCCCAACACAACATACTAACCCTGCCCCAACACAACACACTAACCCTGCCCCCAACACACTAACCCTGCCCCAACACAACACACTAACCCTGCCCCAACACAACACACTAACCCTGCCCCAACACACTAACCCTGCCCCAACACAACACACTAACCCTGCCCCAACACAACACACTAACCCTGCCCCAACACAACACACTAACCCCTGCCCCAACACACTAACCCTGCCCCAACACAACACACCAACCCTGCCCCAACACACTAACCCTGCCCCAACACAACACACTAACCCTGCCCCAACACAACACACTAACCCTGCCCCAACACACCACACTAACCCTGCCACAACACACTAACCCTGCCCCCACAACACACTAACCCTGCCCCAACACAACACACTAACCTAACCCTGCCCCAACACACTAACCCTGCCCCAACACACTAACCCTGCCCCAACACAACACACTAACCCTGCCCCAACACAACACACTAACCCTGCCCCAACACAACACACTAACCCTGCCCCAACACAACAATAACCCTGCCCCAACACAACACACTAACCCTGCCCCAACACAACAACACACTAACCCTGCCCCAACACAACACACTAACCCTGCCCCAACACAACACACTAACCCTGCCCCAACACAACACACTAACCCTGCCCAACACAACACACTAACCCTGCCCCAACACAACACACTAACGCCCCAACACACTAACCCTGCCCCAACACAACACACTAACCCTGCCCCAACACAACACACTAACCCTGCCCCAACACAACACACTAACCCTGCCCCAACACAACACACTAACCCTCTGCCCCAACACAACACACTAACCCTGCCCCAACACACTAACCCTGCCCCAACACACTAACCCTGCCCCAACACAACACACTAACCCTGCCCCCAACACACTAACCCTGCCCCAACACAACACACTAACCCTGCCCCAACACAACATACTAACCCTGCCCCAACACAACACACTAACCCTGCCCCAACACAACACACTAACCCTGCCCCAACACACACACTAACCCTGCCCCAACACAACACACTAACCCTGCCCCAACACAACACACTAACCCTGCCCCAACACACTAACCCTGCCCCAACACAACACACTAACCCTGCCCCAACACACTAACCCTGCCCCAACACAACACACTAACCCTGCCCCAACACAACACACACTAACCCTGCCCCAACACAACACACTAACCCTGCCCCAACACAACACACTAACCCTGCCCCAACACAACACACTAACCCTGCCCCAACACACTAACCCTGCCCCAACACAACACACTAACCCTGCCCCAACACACACTAACCCTGCCCCCAACACAACACACTAACCCTGCCCCAACACAACACACTAACCCTGCCCCCAACACAACACACTAACCCTGCCCCAACACAACACACTAACCCTGCCCCAACACAACACCCAACCCCTGCCCCAACACAACACACTAACCCCTGCCCCAACACACTAACCCTGCCCCAACACACTAACCCTGCCCCTAACACAACACACTAACCCTGCCCCAACACACTAACCCTGCCCCAACACACTAACCCTGCCCCAACACAACACACTAACCCTGCCCCAACACAACACACTAACCCTGCCCCAACACAACACACTAACCCTGCCCCAACACAACACACTAACCCTGCCCCAACACAACACACTAACCCTGCCCCAACACACTAACCCTGCCCCAACACACTAACCCTGCCCCAACACAACACACTAACCCTGCCCCAACACACTAACCCTGCCCCAACACAACACACTAACCCTGCCCCAACACAACACACTAACCCTGCCCCAACACAACATACCAACCCTGCCCCCAACACAACACACTAACCCTGCCCCAACACAACACACTAACCCTGCCCCAACACAACACACTAACCCTGCCCCAACACACTAACCCTGCCCCAACACACTAACCCTGCCCCAACACAACACACTAACCCTGCCCCAACACAACACACTAACCCTGCCCCAACACACTAACCCTGCCCCAACACAACACACTAACCCTGCCCCAACACAACACACTAACCCTGCCCCAACACAACACACTAACCCTGCCCCAACACAACACACTAACCCTGCCAAACACACCACACTAACCCTGCCCCAACACACTAACCCTGCCCCAACACACTAACCCTGCCCCAACACAACACACTAACCCTGCCCCAACACACTAACCCTGCCCCAACACAACACACTAACCCTGCCCCAACACAACACACTAACCCTGCCCCAACACAACACACTAACCCTGCCCCAACACAACACACTAACCCTGCCCCAACACACTAACCCTGCCCCAACACAACACACTAACCCTGCCCCAACACACTAACCCTGCCCCAACAACACACTAACCCTGCCCCCAACACAACACACTAACCCTGCCCCAACACACTAACCCTGCCCCAACACAACACACTAACCCTGCCCCAACACAACATACTAACCCTGCCCCAACACAACACACTAACCCTGCCCCCAACACAACACACTAACCCTGCCCCAACACAACACTAACCCTGCCCCAACACAACACACTAACCCTGCCCCAACACACTAACCCTGCCCCAACACAACACACTAACCCTGCCCCAACACACTAACCCTGCCCCAACACAACACACTAACCCTGCCCCAACACAACACTAACCCTGCCCCCAACACAACACACTAACCCTGCCCCAACACAACACACTAACCCTGCCCCAACACACTAACCCTGCCCCAACACACTAACCCTGCCCCAACACAACACACTAACCCTGCCCCAACACACTAACCCTGCCCCAACACAACACACTAACCCTGCCCCAACACAACACACTAACCCTGCCCCAACACAACACACTAACCCTGCCCCAACACAACACACTAACCCTGCCCCAACACACACACTAACCCTGCCCCCAACACAACACACTAACCCTGCCCCCAACACACTAACCCTGCCCCAACACACTAACCCTGCCCCAACACAACACACTAACCCTGCCCCAACACAACACACTAACCCTGCCCCAACACAACACACTAACCCTGCCCCAACACAACACACTAACCCTGCCCCAACACAACACACTAACCCTGCCCCAACACAACACACCAACCCTGCCCCAACACAACACACTAACCCTGCCCCAACACAACACACTAACCCTGCCCCAACACAACACACTAACCCTGCCCCAACACACTAACCCTGCCCCAACACACTAACCCTGCCCCAACACACTAACCCTGCCCCAACACAACACACTAACCCTGCCCCAACACAACACACTAACCCTGCCCCAACACAACACACTAACCCTGCCCCAACACAACACACTAACCCTGCCCCAACACAACACACTAACCCTGCCCCAACACAACACACTAACCCTGCCCCAACACAACACACTAACCCTGCCAAACACAACACACTTATCCTGCCCCAACACAACACACTAACCCTGCCCCAACACACTAACCCTGCCCCAACACAACACACTAACCCTGCCCCAACACAACACACTACTAACCCTGCCCCAACACAACACACTAACCCTGCCCCAACACAACACACTAACCCTGCCCCAACACAACACACCTCTGCCCCAACACACTAACCCTGCCCCAACACAACATACACTAACCCTGCCCCAACACAACACACTAACCCTGCCCCAACACAACACACTAACCCTGCCCCAACACAACACACTAACCCTGCCCCAACACACTAACCCTGCCCCAACACAACACACTAACCCTGCCAAACACAACACACTAACCCTGCCCCCACACAACACACTAACCCTGCCCCAACACACTAACCCTGCCCCAACACAACACACTAACCCTGCCCTAACACAACAACACACTAACCCTGCCCCAACACAACACACTAACCCTGCCCCAACACAACACACTAACCCTGCCCCAACACAACACACTAACCCTGCCCCAACACAACACACTAACCCTGCCCCTAACACAACACACTAACCCTGCCCCAACACAACACACTAACCCTGCCCCAACACACTAACCCTGCCCCAACACACTAACCCTGCCCCAACACACTAACCCTGCCCCAACACAACACACTAACCCTGCCTCCCAACACAACACACTAACCCTGCCCCAACACAACACACTAACTCCTGCCCCAACACAACACACTAACCCTGCCCCAAACACACTAACCCTGCCCCAACAACACACTAACCCTGCCCCAACACAACACACTAACCCTGCCCCAACACACTAACCCTGCCCCAACACAACACACTAACCCTGCCCCAACACACTAACCCTGCCCCAACACACACTAACCCTGCCCCAACACACTAACCCTGCCCCAACACACTAACCCTGCCCCAACACAACACACTAACCCTGCCCCCAACACAACACACTAACCCTGCCCCAACACAACACACTAACCCTGCCCCCAACACACTAACCCTGCCCCCAACACACTAACCCCTGCCCCAACACAACACACTAACCCTGCCCCCAACACACTAACCCCTGCTCCCAACACACTAACCCTGCCTCTAACACAACACACTAACCCTGCCCCAACACAACACACTAACCCTCTGCCCCCAACACACTAACCCTGCCCCAACACAACACACTAACCCTGCCCCAACACAACACACTAACCCTGCCCCAACACAACACACTAACCCTGCCCCAACACAACACACTAACCCTGCCCCAACACACTAACCCTGCCCCAACACAACACACTAACCCTGCCCCCAACACACTAACCCTGCCCCAACACAACACACTAACCCTGCCCCCAACACACTAACTCCTGCCCCAACACACTAACCCTGCCCCAACACACACACTAACCCTGCCCCAACACAACACACTAACCCTGCCCCAACACACTAACCCTGCCCCAACACAACACACTAACCCTGCCAAACACACCACACTAACCCTGCCCCAACACACTAACCCTGCCCCAACACAACACACTAACCCTGCCCCAACACAACACACTAACCCTGCCCCAACACAACACACTAACCCTGCCCCAACACAAACACACTTAACCCTGCCCCACAACACACTAACCCTGCCCCAACACAACACACTAACCCTGCCCCAACACAACACACTAACCCTGCCCCAACACAACACACTAACCCTGGGCCCCCAACACAACACACTAACCCTGCCCCAACACACTAACCCTGGGCCCCAACACAACACACTAACCCTGCCCCAACACAACACACTAACCCTGCTCCCAACACAACACACTAACCCTGCCCCAACACACTAACCCTGCCCCAACACAACACACTAACCCTGCCCCAACACAACATACTAACCCTGCCCCAACACACTAACCCTGCCCCAACACACTAACCCTGCCCCAACACAACATACTAACCCTGCCCCAACACAACACACTAACCCTGCTCCCAACACAACACACTAACCCTGCCCCAACACAACACACCTAACCCTGCCCCAACACAACACACTAACCCTGCCCCAACACACTAACCCTGCCCCAACACAACACACTAACCCTGCCCCCAACACAACACACTAACCCTGCCCCAACACAACACACTAACCCTGCCCCAACACAACACACTAACCCTGCCCCAACACAACACACTAACCCTGCCCCAACACAACACACTAACCCTGCCCCAACACACTAACCCTGCTCCCCAACACACTAACCCTGCCCCAACACAACACACTAACCCTGCCCCAACACAACACACTAACCCTGCCCCAACACAACACACTAACCCTGCCCCAACACAACACACTAACCCTGCCCCAACACAACACACTAACCCTGCCCCAACACAACACACTAACCCTGCCCCAACACAACACACTAACCCTGCCCCCAACACACTAACCCTGCCCCAACACAACACACTAACCCTGCCCCAACACAACATACTAACCCTGCCCCAACACAACACACTAACCCTGCCCCAACACAACACACTAACCCTGCCCCAACACAACACACTAACCCTGCCCCAACACAACACACTAACCCTGCCCCAACACACTAACCCTGCCCCAACACTAACCCTGCCCCAACACAACACACTAACCCTGCCCCAACACAACACACTAACCCTGCCCCAACACACTAACCCTGCCCCAACACAACACACTAACCCTGCCCCTCAACACACTAACCCTGCCCCAACACAACACACTAACCCTGCCCCAACACACTAACCCTGCCCCAACACAACACACTAACCCTGCCCCAACACAACACACTAACCCCTGCCCCCAACACAACACACTAACCCTGCCCCAACACAACACACTAACCCTGCCCTAACACAACACACTAACCCTGCTCCCAACACAACACACTAACCCTGCCCCAACACAACACACTAACCCTGCCCCAACACACTAACCCTGCCCCCAACACACTAACCCTGCCCCCAACACAACACACTAACCCTCTGCCCCAACACACTAACCCTGCCCCAACACAACACACTAACCCTGCCCCAACACACTAACCCTGCCCCAACACAACACACTAACCCTGCCCCAACACACTAACCCTGCCCCAACACAACACACACACTAACCCTGGGCCCCAACACAACACACTAACCCTGCCCCAACACAACACACTAACCCTGCCCCCAACACAACACACTAACCCTGCACCAACACAACACACTAACCCTGCCCCAACACACTAACCCTCCTGCCCCCAACACAACACACTAACCCTGCCCCAACACAACACACTAACCCTGCCCCAACACACTAACCCCTGCCCCAACACAACACACTAACCCTGCCCCAACACAACACACTAACCCTTCCCCAACACACTAACCCTGCCCCAACACACTAACCCTGCCCCTAACACAACACACTAACCCTGCCCCAACACACTAACCCTGCCCCAACACAACACACACTAACCCTGCCCCAACACAACACACTAACCCTGCCCCAACACAACACACTAACCCTGCCCCAACACACTAACCCTGCCCCAACACAACATACTAACCCTGCCCCAACACAACACACTAACCCTGCCCCAACACACTAACCCTGCCCCAACACAACTCACTAATCCCTGCCCCAACACAACACACTAACCCTGCCCCAACACAACACACTAACCCTGCCCCAACACAACACACTAACCCTGCCCCAACACAACACACTAACCCTGCCCCACAACACACTAACCCTGCCCCAACACAACACACTAACCCTGCCCCCAACACACTAACCCTGCCCCAACACAACACACTAACCCTGCCCCCAACACAACACACTAACCTGCCCCAACACAACACACTAACCCTGCCCCAACACAACACACTAACCCTGCCCCAACACACTAACCCTGCCCCCAACACAACATACTAACCCTGCCCCAACACAACATACTAACCCTGCCCCAACACAACACACTAACCCTGCCCCAACACACTAACCCTGCCCCAACACAACATACTAACCCTGCCCCAACACAACACTAACCCTGCCCCAACACAACACACTAACCCTGCCCCAACACAACACACTAACCCTGCCCCAACACAACACACTAACCCTGCCCCAACACACTAACCCTGCCCCAACACAACACACTAACCCTGCCCCAACACAACACACTAACCCTGCCCCAACACACTAACCCTGCCCCAACACAACACACTAACCCTGCCCCAACACACTAACCCTGCCCCAACACAACACACTAACCCTGCCCCAACACACTAACCCTGCCCCAACACACTAACCCTGCCCCAACACAACACACTAACCCTGCCCCAACACAACATACTAACCCTGCGCCCCAACACAACACACTAACCCTGCCCCAACACAACATACTAACCCTGCCCCAACACAACACACTAACCCTGCCCCAACACACTAACCCCTGCCCCAACACAACACACTAACCCTGCCCCAACACACTAACCCTGCCCCAACACAACCACACTAACCCTGCCCCAACACAACACACTAACCCTGCCCCCAACACACACACTAACCCTGCCCCAACACAACACACTAACCCTTCCCCAACACACTAACCCTGCCCCAACACACACTAACCCTGCCCCAACACAACACACTAACCCTGCCCCAACACAACACACTAACCCTGCCCCAACACAACACACTAACCCTGCCCCAACACAACACACTAACCCTGCCCCCAACACAACACACTAACCCTGCCCCAACACAACACACTAACCCTGCCCCAACACAACATACTAACTCCTGCCCCAACACAACACACTAACCCTGCCCCAACACAACACACTAACCCTGCCCCAACACAACACACTAACCCTGCCCCAACACAACAACACACCAACCCTGCCCAACACACACTAACCCTGCCCCAACACAACACACTAACCCTGCCCCAACACACTAACCCTGCTCCCAACACAACACACTAACCTAACCCTGCCCAACACACACAACCCTGGGCCCCAACACCTAACCCTGCCCCAACACAACACACTAACCCTGCCCCAACACAACACAACCCCTGCCCCAACACACCAACCCTGCCCCAACACAACTAACCCTGCCCCAACACAACACACTAACCCTGCCCCAACACAACACACTAACCCTGCCCAACACAACACACTAACCCTGCCCCAACACACTAACCCTGCCCCAACACAACACACTAACCCTGCCCCAACACACACACTAACCCTGCCCCCAACACACTAACCCTGCCCCAACACAACACACTAACCCTGCCCCAAACACAACACACTAACCCTGCCCAACACAACCTGCCCCAACACACTAACCCTGCCTCAACACAACATACCAACCCTGCCTCTAACACAACACACTAACCCTGCCCCAACACACCAACCCTGCCCCAACACAACACACTCAACCCTTGCTCCCAACACAACACACTAACCCTGCTCCCAACACAATTAACCCTGCCCCAACACACTAACTCCTGCCCCCAACACAACACACTAATCCTGCCCTAACACAACACAATTAACCCTGGGCCCAACACAACATACTAACTCCCTGCCCTAACACAACACACTAACCCTGCCTCAACACAACACACCAACCCACCCCAACACAAACACACTAACCTGCCCTTCAACACAAAGACACCAACTTGCCCAATTATCACTAACCCTGCCCCAACACACTAACTCCTGCCCTCAACACAACATACTAACCTGTCTGAACACAACATATCACTAACCCCTGCCCCAACACAACACACACTAACTCCTGCCTCCCAGCCCACAACATACCCATTCCTGGCTCCCAACACAACACACTCAACCCCTGCCCCCAACACACCAACCCTGGGCCCCAACACACTAAACCTGCCTCTGCCAACACACAACCCTGCCCCCAACACAACACACCAACCCTGCCTCAACACACTAACCCCAAGCTCCAACACGCTCACCAACCCTGCCCCTGCCTCAACACACCAACCCTGCCCCCAACACGCTAACCCTGCCTCTAACACACTAACAATCCCTGCCTCAGCCAACACACTAACTCCTGGGCCCCCAACACAACACACACACTAACCTCTGCCCCCAACACAAACACACTTAACTCCAAATGCAACACAACACACTAACTCCTGCCCCCAACACACTAACCCCTGCCCAGACAACACAATTAACTTCTGCCTCAACACAACACACGAACCTCTTCTCTAACACACTAACCCTGCCCTAACACACTAACCCTGGGCCCTGCCCGCCAAACACACTCAACCCTGCCCCAACACACTAACCCTGCCCCAACACAAGGTTACTAACCTGCCCCAAACACATTTAACCCTGCCCCAACATAAACAACACTAACCCCTTGCCCTGCTCTAACACACACTAACCCTGCTCTAACATACTAACCCTGTTCTAACATACACTAATCTTCGTCCCAACACAACACACACTAACCCTGCTCAACACAAAGAGCTACTAAATTTCTGCCTCAACACAAATACAATTAACTGCACCTAACACAAATACACTCAACCCTGCCTCAAACATACTCACACCTCCTGCCCCAACACAACACACTCAACCCTGCACCAACACAACACACCAACCCTGCCCCAACACACTAACCCTGCCTCAAGACAACACACTAACTGCCCCAACACAACACACCAACCCTTCCCCAACACACTAACCTCACCCTGCACACTAACCCTGCCCCAACACAACACACTAACCCTGCCCCAACACACCACCCTGCCCCAACACAACACACCAACCTCTGCCCCAACACAACACACTAACCCTGCCCCAATGACAACACAATTAACCCTGGGTTCCCAACACACTAACCCTGCCCCAACACAACATACCAACCCTGCCCCAACACAACACACTAACCCTGCTCCAACACACTAACCCTGCCCCAACACAACACACTCAATCCTGCCACCAACACAACACACTCAACCCTGCCCCCAACACAGCTACTAACCCCACCTAATCACAACACACTAACCCTGCTCCAACACAACACACTAACCCTGCCTCCACACACTAACTCCTGCCCCAGCACAACACACTCAACCCTGCCCTTCCCAACACATTAACCCTGCTCCCAACACAACACACTAACTCCTGCCCCAACACACCACACTAACTCCTGCCACAACACACTAACCCTGCCCCCCAACACAACATACTAACCTTCCCCCAACACACCAACTCCTGCCCCAACACAACATACTAACCCCCAAGTCTCTAACACAACATACTAACCCTGCCCCAACACACTAACCCTGCCCCAACACACCAACCCTGCTCCTAACACAACATACTAACTCCTGCCCCAACACAACATACCAACTCCGCCCCCAACACAACCAACTAACTCCTGCCCCAACACACTAACCCTGCCCCCAACAAACATACTCAACTCCTGCCCCAACACAATATGCTTGAATTCTGGCCCCAACACAACACACTAACCCTGCCCCCAACACAACACACCAACTTGCCCCAACACACTAACCCTGCCCCAGCACAACACACTCAACCTTGCCCTCAACACACTAACCCTGCCCCAACACTACACCAACCCTGCCCCCAACACAGTCATCCCTGCTCCCCCCAACACACTAACCCTGCCCCAACACACTAACTCCTGCCCCAACACAACATACTAACCCTGCCCCAACACAACACACTAACCTGCCCCAACACAACATACTAACCCTTGCCTCTAACACAACACACTACAATCCCTGCCTTTGCAACACACTAACCTCGGCCCAAACACAATAACCCTGCCCCCAACACACTGAACCCTGCCCCAACACACCACACACTAACCCTGGGCCCTGAACACAATGCCACCTTCAACTCCTGGGCCCTAACACACTAACCCTGCCCTAACACAACACACCAACTCTTCCCTAACACACTAACCCTGCCCCAACACACCAACCCTGCCCCAACACAACACACTCAACCCTGCCTCTAACACAACATACCAACCCTGCCCCAACACAACACAATTAACCCTGCCCCAACACACTAACCCTGCCCCCAACACAACACACTAATCCTGCCCTTAGCATAACACACTCAACCTCTGGGCCCCCAACACAAATATACTAACCCCTGCCCTTAAACACAACACACCAACCCTGCCCTAACACAACACACTAAATCTTTGCCCCAATACAACACATTAATTAACTCCTGCCCTTAACACAAATACACTAACCCTGCCCTAACACACCAACCCTTCCTGTTCTAACACAACACACTAACCTTTGCCTCCAACACACTAACTCCTGCCCCAACACAACACACCAACCCTGCTCCTAAACACACTAACCCTGCCCCAACACACTAACCCTGCCCCAACACAACACACTCAACCCTGCCCCAACACAACACACTAACCCTGCCCCAACACAACACACTAACCCTGCCCCAACACAACACACTAACCCTGCCCCCAACACAACACACTAACCCTGCCCCAACACAACATACTAACCCTGCCCCAACACACTAACCCTGCCCCCAACACAACACACTAACCCCTGCCCCAACACAACACACTAACCCTGCCCCCAACACAACACACTAACCCTGCCTCTAACACAACACACTAACCCTGCCCCCAACACAACACACTAACCCTGCCCCCAACACAACACACTAACCCTGCCCCAACACAACACACTAACCCTGCCCCAACACAACACACTAACCCTGCCCCCAACACAACACACTAACCCTGCCCCAACACAACACACTAACCCTGCCCCAACACACTAACCCTGCCCCAACACAACACACTAACCCTGCCCCAACACACTAACCCTGCCCCAACACACTAACCCTGCCCCAACACAACACACTAACCCTGCCCCAACACACTAACCCTGCCCCAACACAACACACTAACCCTGCCCCCAACACACTAACCCTGCCCCAACACACTAACCCTGCCCCAACACACTAACCCTGCCCCAACACAACACACTAACCCTGCCCCAACACAACATACTAACCCTGCCCCAACACAACACACTAACCCTGCCCCAACACAACACACTAACCCTGGGCCCCAACACAACACACTAACCCTGCCCCAACACAACATACTAACCCTGCCCCAACACAACATACTAACCCTGCCCCAACACAACCCACTAACCCTGCCCCAACACACTAACCCTGCCCCAACACAACACACTAACCCTGCCCCAACACAACATACTAACCCTGCCCCAACACAACACACTAACCCTGCCCCAACACAACACACTAACCCTGCCCCAACACACTAACCCTGCCCCAGCACAACACACTAACCCTGCCCCAACACACTAACCCTGCCCCAACACAACACACTAACCCTGCCCCAACACACTAACCCTGCCCCAACACACTAACCCTGCCCCAACACACTAACCCTGCCCCAACACAACATACTAACCCTGCCCCAACACAACACACTAACCCTGCCCCAACACAACATACTAACCCTGCCCCAACACAACACACTAACCCTGCCCCAACACACTAACCCTGCCCCAACACACTAACCCTGCCCCAACACACTAACCCTGCCCCAACACACCACACTAACCCTGCCCCAACACAACACACTAACCCTGCCCCAAAACACTAACCCTGCCCCAACACACCACACTAACCCTGCCCCAACACAACACACTAACCCTGCCCCAACACACTAACCCTGCCCCAACACACTAACCCTGCCCCAACACAACACACTAACCCTGCCCCAACACACTAACCCTGCCCCAACACAACACACTAACCCTGCCCCAACACACTAACCCTGCCCCAACACAACATACTAACCCTGCCCCAACAAAACACACTAACCCTGCCCCAACACACTAACCCTGCCCCAACACAACACACTAATCCTGCCCCAACACAACACACTAACCCTGCCCCAACACAACATACTAACCCTGCCCCCAACACAACACACTAACCCTGCCCCAACACAACACACTAACCCTGCCCCAACACAACACACTAACCCTGCCCCAACACAACACACTAACCCTGCCCCAACACACTAACCCTGCCCCAACACAACACACTAACCCTGCCCCAACACAACACACTAACCCTGCCCCAACACAACACACTAACCCTGCCCCAACACACTAACCCTGCCCCAACACACTAACCCTGCCCCAACACACTAACCCTGCCCCAACACAACATACTAACCCTGCCCCAACACAACACACTAACCCTGCCCCAACACAACATACTAACCCTGCCCCAACACAACACACTAACCCTGCCCCAACACACTAACCCTGCCCCAACACAACACACTAACCCTGCCCCAACACAACACACTAACCCTGCCCCAACACAACACACTAACCCTGCCAAACACACCACACTAACCCTGCCCCAACACACTAACCCTGCCCCAACACACTAACCCTGCCCCCAACACAACACACTAACCCTGCCCCAACACACTAACCCTGCCCCAACACAACACACTAACCCTGCCCCAACACAACACACTAACCCTGCCCCAACACACTAACCCTGCCCCAACACAACACACTAACCCTGCCCCAACACACTAACCCTGCCCCAACACACTAACCCTGCCCCAACACACTAACCCTGCCCCAACACAACATACTAACCCTGCCCCAACACAACACACTAACCCTGCCCCAACACAACATACTAACCCTGCCCCAACACAACACACTAACCCTGCCCCAACACACTAACCCTGCCCCAACACAACACACTAACCCTGCCCCAACACAACACACTAACCCTGCTCCCAACACAACACACTAACCCTGCCCCAACACACACTAACTATTCTAACACAACACACTAACCCTGCCCCAACACACTAACCCCAAGCCAAACACACCACACTAACCCTGCCCCAACACACTAACCCTGCCCCAACACACTAACCCTGCCCCAACACAACACACTAACCCCTGGGCCCCAACACACTAACCCTGCCCCAACACAACACACTAACCCTGCTCCCAACACAACACACTAACCCTGCCCCAACACAACACACTAACCCTGCACCTAACACAACACACTAACCCTGCCCCAACACAACACACTAACCCTGCCCCAACACACTAACCCTGCCCCAACACACTAACCCTGCCCCAACACACTAACCCTGCCCCAACACACTAACCCTGCCCCAACACACTAACCCTGCCCCAACACAACATACTAACCCTGCCCCAACACACTAACCCTGCCCCAACACAACATACTAACCCTGCCCCAACACAACACACTAACCCTGCCCCAACACAACACACTAACCCTGCCCCAACACAACATACTAACCCTGCCCCAACACAACACACTAACCCTGCCCCAACACACTAACCCTGCCCCAACACAACACACTAACCCTGCCCCAACACAACACACTAACCCTGCCCCAACACACTAACCCTGCCCCAACACACTAACCCTGCCCCAACACAACACACTAACCCTGCCCCAACACACTAACCCTGCCCCAACACAACACACTAACCCTGCCCCAACACAACACACTAACCCTGCCCCAACACAGCACACTAACCCTGCCCCAACACAACATACTAACCCTGCCCCAACACACTAACCCTGCCCCAACACAACATACTAACCCTGCCCCAACACAACACACTAACCCTGCCCCAACACAACACACTAACCCTGCCCCAACACACTAACCCTGCCCCAACACAACATACTAACCCTGCCCCAACACAACACACTAACCCTGCCCCAACACACTAACCCTGCCCCAACACAACATACTAACCCTGCCCCAACACAACACACTAACCCTGCCCCAACACAACACACTAACCCTGCCCCAACACACTAACCCTGCCCCAACACAACACACTAACCCTGCCCCAACACACTAACCCTGCCCCAACACACTAACCCTGCCCCAACACAACACACTAACCCTGCCCCAACACACTAACCCTGCCCCTGCCCCAACACACTAACCCTGCCCCAACACACTAACCCTGCCCCAACACACTAACCCTGCCCCAACACACTAACCCTGCCCCAACACAACACACTAACCCTGCCCCAACACAACATACTAACCCTGCCCCTGCCCCAACACACTAACCCTGCCCCAACACACCACACTAACCCTGCCCCAACACAACACACTAACCCTGCCCCAACACACTAATCCTGCCCCAACACAACACACTAACCCTGCCCCAACACAACACACTGACCCCAACACAACACACTAACCCTGCCCCAACACACTAACCCTGCCCCAACACAACACACTAACCCTGCCCCAACACACTAATCCTGCCCCAACACAACACACTAACCCTGCCCCAACTTAACACACTGACCCCAACACAACACACTAACCCCAACACTACACACTCTAGACTGTAAAAGCCTCTAACTCTGTACCCACCCAACACACACACACACACACAGTACACACACACACACCCACGGTACACACACACACACACACACACACACACACAAGGTACACACATAAGCGAGTGTACTCACAAGAGTCACACTGTCAGCCTCTAGTGGTGAATCCATGCGTGTGTGAGAGAGAGGACGTCACTGAGTCTGGAAGTCATTCCACTGAGCTGTGATGCGATTGGCTACGATCCAAAGGACCAGAGTCAACATGGCCATCACACACACTGACGATGAGGTAATAACCCCAGAGTTCAACACTCACCAAATGTACAGACCATCCCTCCATCTCTCCACCTCTCCCTCTCTCAATTCCTCCATTTCTTTACCTCTTCTCTAAATCCCTCCATCTCTCCACCTCTCCTCTCAATCCCTCCATCTCTCTTCCTCTCAATCCTTCCATCTCTCCACCTCTCCTCTCAATCCTTCCATCTCTCCACCTCTCCTCTACATACATCCATCTCTCTTCCTCTCCTCTAAATCCCTCCATCTCTCCACCTCTCTTCTCAATCCCTCCATCTCTCTACCTCTCCTCTCAATCCCTCCATCTCTCCACCTCTCCTTATTTAAATCCCTCCATCTCTCCACCTCTCCTCTCAATCCCTCCATCTCTCCATCTCTCTACCTATCAGTCCCTCCATCCCTCCATCTCTCCTCTCAATCCTCCATCTGTCTACCTATCAGTCCCTCCATCTCTCCATCTCTCTACCTGTCAGTCCCTCCATCCCTCCATCTCTCTACCTATCAGTCCCTCCATCTCTCCATCTCTCTACCTGTCAGTCCCTCCATCCCTCCATTTCTCTACCTATCAGTCCCTCCATCCCTCCATCTCTCTACCTGTCAGTCCCTCCATCTCTCTTCATCTCCTCCTTTCCATCCCTCCATCTCTGTACCTTTCAGTACCTCCATCTCTCTACCTATCAGTCCCTCCATCTCTCCATCTCTCTACCTATCAGTCCCTCCATCCCTCCATCTCTCTACCTATCAGTCCCTCCATCTCTCTTCCTCTCCTCCTTTCCATCCCTCCATCTCTGTACCTTTCAGTACCTCCATCTCTCTACCTATCAGTCCCTCCATCTCTCCATCTCTCTACCTATCAGTCTCTCCATCCCTCCATCTCTCTACCTATCAGTCCCTCCATCCCTCCATTTCTCTACCTATCAGTCCCTCCATCCCTCCATCTCTCTACCTATCAGTCCCTCCATCCCTCCATCTTTCCTCTTATCCTTCACTTCATCTCTCTACCTATCAGTCCCTCTATCTTTCTACCTATCCTTCTCTCAGTCCCTCCATCTCTTTATGTGTCCGTCCCTCAATATCTCTACGTCTCCATCTCTCTACAACTCCTCCTATCTGTCCCTCCATCTCTCTACAACTCCTCATATCCGTCCCTCCATCTCTCTACCTCTCCTCCTATCTGTCCCTCCAGCTCTCTACCTTTCAGTCCCTCCATCTCTCTTCCTCTCCTCCAATCCATCCATCCATCCCTGAACCTTTCAGTCCCTCCATCTCTCCTCCTAAACGTCCACCCATCTCTCTACTTCTCCTCCTATCAGTCGCTCCATTTCTCATCTGTCCAACGAAGACAATCCATGGTTCTTTTGTTAGAAAAAGTAATGTATTTTATCCATAAATCTCTGTTTGGTTGGCGCGTTATAATGAGAAATTAGAGCGTAGACTCCTCCATTGAAATGTGAAGAGAAGTCGTTCAACTTATACCTATAAACTTGTCCAAGAACAATCAAACATCATTTTAAATGTATCCTTAGGAACACTTTTATGTATAAATAGTATAATATTTCAACCGGAATATAAACTGGGCGATAAGAAAGGAAAAAACCAAAGAACGTGCCAGCCGGGAGCGCGCATTTACTTGTATTGACATCTGCGTGGACACTTCCTTATTCGTCTTCTTCTCTGCTCTAAAAGCATCTAAAAAGAATCAGAACACTTTCTCGAGACTGTTGACATCCAGAGGAAGCAATAGGTACTGCATTCATATGCCCTTATATGGGCATTTACCATAAGGGAGGGGTTCTAAATGAGGCAATGTGTCAAAACCACTTTTTCCAGGACGGAAATTCCTCGGATTTTTGCCTGCCATATCCGTTCTGTTATACTCACTGACAAAATGTTAAAACTTTTAGAAAATTCAGAGTGTTTCCTATCCAATGGTACTAAATATGTGCATATCCTTTTTTCTGGGCCTGAATGGGAGGCATTTTACTTTGGGCACGCCAGGCTCTCCAAAACGGTCACCTCGTGCGCTGCTCCCAGAGAAGGTAAATGTGTTTGTTGTCATTCAACAAGAGATGACTTGTTTTCATGCACATTTTTTCATTCAGAAATACTGCACCAAACATCTTATTCTGATGTAAAATTGCGTCACCAAGTTCTTGTTAAAAACGTCTGGCTACTGTGCCTGGACAAACAGTACTACTGGTGCTTTTTTCTCCCTTTTTAAGGGAGTATGTGAACACACCCGTTCGGTTCGCCTAGCCGACTTCGGCTAGCCACCAGCCGAACTGATGCATGCTGACGCCTTGAACCAGTCGAGTCTGGTGGGCTCCCAGACTTTACATCTCATCACTCGAACGAGACTTTTCTTCCCTCTCTCCTCTCTCCACTCTCCTCTACCCTCTCTCCTCTACCCTGTCTCCACTCTCCTCTACCCTCTCCTCTACCCTCTCTCCTCTACCCTGTCTCCACTCTCCTCTACCCTCTCCTCTACCCTCTCTCCTCTACCCTGTCTCCACTCTCCTCTACCCTCTCCTCTACCCTCTCTCCTCTACCCTGTCTCCACTCTCCTCTACCCTGTCTCCACTCTCCTCTCTACCCTCTCCTCTACCCTCTCTCCTCTACCCTGTCTCCTCTCTCCTCTCCACTCTCCTCTACCCTCTCTCCTCTACCCTGTCTCCACTCTCCTCTACCCTCTCCTCTACCCTCTCTCCTCTACCCTGTCTCCACTCTCCTCTACCCTCTCCTCTACCCTCTCTCCTCTACCCTGTCTCCACTCTCCTCTACCCTCTCCTCTACCCTCTCTCCTCTACCCTGTCTCCACTCTCCTCTACCCTGTCTCCACTCTCCTCTACCCTGTCTCCTCTACCCTGTCTCCACTCTCCTCTACCCTGTCTCCTCTCTCCTCTACCCTGTCTCCACTCTCCTCTACCCTGTCTCCAGTCTCCTCTACCCTGTCTCCACTCTCCTCTACCCTGTCTCCAGTCTCCTCTACCCTGTCTCCACTCTCCTCTACCCTGTCTCCAGTCTCCTCTACCCTGTCTCCACTCTCCTCTACCCTGTCTCCTCTCTCCTCTACCCTGTCTCCACTCTCCTCTACCCTGTCTCCACTCTCCTCTACCCTGTCTCCACTCTCCTCTACCCTGTCTCCACTCTCCTCTACCCTGTCTCCACTCTCCTCTACCCTGTCTCCACTCTCCTCTACCCTCTCCTCTACCCTGTCTCCACTCTCCTCTACCCTCTCCTCTACCCTGTCTCCACTCTCCTCTACCCTGTCTCCTCTACCCTGTCTCCACTCTCCTCTACCCTGTCTCCTCTACCCTGTCTCCACTCTCCTCTACCCTGTCTCCTCTCTCCTCTCTCCACTCTCCTCTACCCTCTCTCCTCTACCCTGTCTCCACTCTCCTCTACCCTCTCCTCTACCCTCTCTCCTCTACCCTGTCTCCACTCTCCTCTACCCTGTCTCCACTCTCCTCTACCCTGTCTCCCTCTACTCCTGTCTCCTCTCTCCTCTACCCTCTCTCCTCTACCCTGTCTCCACTCTCCCCTACCCTCTCCCTCTACCCTGTTTCTACTCTCCTCTACCCTGTCTCCTCTACCCTGTCTCCACTCTCCTCTACCCTCTCTCCACTCTCCTCTACCCTGTCTCCTCTCTCCTCTCTCCACTCTCCTCTACCTTCTCTCCTCTACCCTGTCTCCACTCTCCTCTACCCTCTCCTCTACCCTCTCTCCTCCACCCTGTCTCCACTCTCCCCACCCTCTCCTCTCCACTACCCTCTCTCCTCTACCATGTCTCCACTCTCCTCTACCCTCTCCTCTACCCTCTCTCCTCTACCCTGTCTCCACTCTCCTCTACCCTGTCTCCACTCTCCTCTACCCTGTCTCCTCTCTCCTCTCTCCACTCTCCCCACCTTCTCTCCTCTACCCTGTCTCCACTCTCCTCACCCTCTCCTCTACCCTCTCTCCTCTACCCTGTCTCCACTCTCCTCTACCACCCTCTCCTCTACCCTCTCTCCTCTACCATGTCTCCACTCTCCTCTACCCTCTCCTCTACCCTCTCTCCTCTACCCTGTCTCCACTCTCCTCTACCCTGTCTCCTCTCTCCTCTACCCTCTCTCCTCTACCCTGTCTCCACTCTCCTCTACCCTGTCTCCTCTCTCTTCTACCCTGTCTCCACTCTCCTCTACCCTGTCTCCAGTCTCCTCTACCCTGTCTCCAGTCTCCTCTACCCTGTCTCCAGTCTCCTCTACCCTGTCTCCACTCTCCTCTACCTTGTCTCCAGTCTCCTCTACCCTGTCTCCACTCTCCTCTACCCTGTCTCCTCTCTCCTCTACCCTGTCTCCACTCTCCCTCTACCCTGTCTCCACTCTCCTCTACCCTGTCTCCACTCTCCCCACCCTGTCTCCACTCTCCTCTACCCTCTCCTCTACCCTGTCTCCACTCTCCTCTACCCTGTCTCCTCTACCCTGTCTCCACTCTCCTCTACCCTCTCCTCTACCCTGTCTCCACTCTCCTCTACCCTGTCTCCACTCTCCTCTACCCTGTCTCCACTCTCCTCTACCCTCTCCTCTACCCTGTCTCCACTCTCCTCTACCCTGTCTCCTCTCTCCTCTCTCCAATCTCCTCTACCCTCTCTCCTCTACCCTGTCTCCACTCTCCTCTACCCTCTCCTCTACCCTCTCTCCTCTACCCTGTCTCCACTCTCCTCTACCCTCTCCTCTACCCTCTCTCCTCTACCATGTCTCCACTCTCCTCTACCCTCTCCTCTACCCTCTGTCCTCTACCCTGTCTCCACTCTCCTCTACCCTGTCTCCTCTACCCTGTCTCCTCTCTCCTCTACCCTCTCTCCTCTACCCTGTCTCCAGTCTCCTCAACCCTGTCTCCTCTCTCCTCTACCCTGTCTCCACTCTCCTCTACCCTGTCTCCACTCTCCTCTACCCTGTCTCCACTCTCCTCTACCCTCTCTCCTCTACCCTGTCTCCACTCTCCTCTACCCTCTCCTCTACCCTGTCTCCACTCTCCTCTACCCTGTCTCCTCTACCCTGTCTCCACTCTCCTCTACCCTGTCTCCTCTCTCCTCTACCCTGTCTCCACTCTCCTCTACCCTGTCTCCACTCTCCTCTACCCTGTCTCCACTCTCCTCTACCCTGTCTCCACTCTCATCTACCCTGTCTCCACTCTCCTCTACCCTGTCTCCACTCTCCTCTACCCTCTCTCCTCTACCCTGTCTCCACTCTCCTCTACCCTCTCCTCTACCCTGTCTCCACTCTCCTCTACCCTGTCTCCTCTACCCTGTCTCCACTCTCCTCTACCCTGTCTCCTCTACCCTGTCTCCACTCTCCTCTACCCTGTCTCCTCTCTCCTCTCTCCACTCTCCCCTACCCTCTCTCCTCTACCCTGTCTCCACTCTCCTCTACCCTCTCCTCTACCCTCTCTCCTCTACCCTGTCTCCACTCTCCTCACCCTCTCCCCTACCCTCTCTCTCCTCTACCCTGTCTCCACTCTCCTCTACCCTGTCTCCACTCTCCTCTACCCTGTCTCCTCTACCCTGTCTCCTCTCTCCTCTACCCTCTCTCCTCTACCCTGTCTCCACTCTCCTCTACCCTCTCCTCTACCCTGTCTCTACTCTCCTCTACCCTGTCTCCTCTACCCTGTCTCCACTCTCCTCTACCCTCTCTCCACTCTCCTCTACCCTGTCTCCTCTCTCCTCTCTCCACTCTCCTCTACCTTCTCTCCTCTACCCTGTCTCCACTCTCCTCTACCCTCTCCTCTACCCTGTCTCCTCTACCCTGTCTCCACTCTCCTCTACCCTCTCCTCTACCCTCTCTCCTCTACCATGTCTCCACTCTCCTCTACCCTCTCCTCTACCCTCTCTCCTCTACCCTGTCTCCACTCTCCGCTACCCTCTCCTCTACCCTCTCTCCTCTACCCTGTCTCCACTCTCCTCTACCCTGTCTCCTCTCTCTTCTACCCTGTCTCCACTCTCCTCTACCCTGTCTCCAGTCTCCTCTACCCTGTCTCCAGTCTCCTCTACCCTGTCTCCAGTCTCCTCTACCCTGTCTCCACTCTCCTCTACCTTGTCTCCAGTCTCCTCTACCCTGTCTCCACTCTCCTCTACCCTGTCTCCTCTCTCCTCTACCCTGTCTCCACTCTCCTCTACCCTGTCTCCTCTCTCCTCTACCCTGTCTCCACTCTCCTCTACCCTGTCTCCACTCTCCTCTACTCTGTCTCCACTCTCCTCTACCCTGTCTCCACTCTCCTCTACTCTGTCTCCACTCTCCTCTACCCTGTCTCCACTCTCCTCTACCCTGTCTCCAGTCTCCTCTACCCTGTCTCCAGTCTCCTCTACCCTGTCTCCAGTCTCCTCTACCCTGTCTCCACTCTCCTCTACCTTGTCTCCAGTCTCCTCTACCCTGTCTCCACTCTCCTCTACCCTGTCTCCTCTCTCCTCTACCCTGTCTCCACTCTCCTCTACCCTGTCTCCTCTCTCCTCTACCCTGTCTCCACTCTCCTCTACCCTGTCTCCACTCTCCTCTACTCTGTCTCCACTCTCCTCTACCCTGTCTACCCTCTCCTCTACCCTCTCTCCTCTACCCTGTCTCCACTCTCCTCTACCCTGTCTCCTCTCTCTTCTACCCTGTCTCCACTCTCCTCTACCCTGTCTCCAGTCTCCTCTACCCTGTCTCCAGTCTCCTCTACCCTGTCTCCAGTCTCCTCTACCCTGTCTCCACTCTCCTCTACCTTGTCTCCAGTCTCCTCTACCCTGTCTCCACTCTCCTCTACCCTGTCTCCTCTCTCCTCTACCCTGTCTCCACTCTCCTCTACCCTGTCTCCACTCTCCTCTACCCTGTCTCCTCTACCCTGTCTCCACTCTCCTCTACCCTCTCTCCACTCTCCTCTACCCTGTCTCCACTCTCCTCTACCCTGTCTCCACTCTCCTCTACACTGTCTCCACTCTCCTCTACCCTCTCCTCTACCCTCTCTCCTCTACCCTGTCTCCACTCTCCTTTACCCTCTCCTCTACCCTCTCTCCTCTACCCTGTCTCCACTCTCCTCTACCCTGTCTCCACTCTCCTCTACCCTGTCTCCTCTACCCTGTCTACCCTCTCCTCTACCCTCTCTCCTCTACCCTGTCTCCACTCTCCTCTACCCTGTCTCCTCTCTCCTCTACCCTGTCTCCACTCTCCTCTACCCTGTCTCCAGTCTCCTCTACCCTGTCTCCAGTCTCCTCTACCCTGTCTCCAGTCTCCTCTACCCTGTCTCCACTCTCCTCTACCATGTCTCCACTCTCCTCTACCCTCTCCTCTACCCTCTCTCCTCTACCCTGTCTCCACTCTCCGCTACCCTGTCTCCACTCTCCTCTACCCTGTCTCCTCTACCCTGTCTCCTCTCTCCTCTACCCTCTCTCCTCTACCCTGTCTCCACTCTCCTCTACCCTCTCCTCCACGCTCCTCCACGCTCCTCTCCTCTCTCTCCACTCTCCTCTACCCTGTCTCCTCTCTCCTCTCTCCACTCTCCTCTACCCTCTCTCCTCACCCTGTCTCCACTCTCCTCACCCTCTCCTCACCCTCTCTCCTCTACCCTGTCTCCACTCTCCCCACCCTCTCCTCTACCCTCTCTCCCTCTACCCTGTCTCCACTCTCCTCTACCCTCTCCTCTACCCTGTCTCCACTCTCCTCTACCCTGTCTCCTCTACCCTGTCTCCACGCTCCTCTACCCTCTCTCCACTCTCCTCTACCCTGTCTCCTCTCTCCTCTCTCCACTCTCCTCTACCCTCTCTCCTCTACCCTGTCTCCTCTCTCCTTTACCCTCTCCTCTACCCTCTCTCCTCTACCCTGTCTCCACTCTCCTCTACCCTGTCTCCACTCTCCTCTACCCTGTCTCCTCTACCCTGTCTACCCTCTCCTCTACCCTGTCTCCTCTCTCCTTTACCCTCTCCTCTACCCTCTCTCCTCTACCCTGTCTCCACTCTCCTCTACCCTGTCTCCACTCTCCTCTACCCTCTCCTCTACCCTCTCTCCTCTACCCTGTCTCCTCTCTCCTCTCTCCACTCTCCTCCACCCTCTCTCCTCTACCCTGTCTCCACTCTCCTCTACCCTCTCCTCTACCCTCTCTCCTCTACCCTGTCTCCACTCTCCTCTACCCTCTCCTCTACCCTGTCTCCACTCTCCTCTACCCTCTCTCCTCTACCCTGTCTCCACTCTCCTCTACCCTGTCTCCTCTCTCCTCTACCCTGTCTCCACTCTCCTCTACCCTGTCTCCAGTCTCCTCTACCCTGTCTCCAGTCTCCTCTACCCTGTCTCCAGTCTCCTCTACCCTGTCTCCACTCTCCTCTACCCTGTCTCCACTCTCCTCTACCCTGTCTCCACTCTCCTCTACCCTGTCTCCACTCTCCTCTACCCTGTCTCCACTCTCCTCTACCCTGTCTCCTCTACCCTGTCTCCACTCTCCTCTACCCTCTCCTCTACCCTGTCTCCACTCTCCTCTAGCCTGTCTCCTCTACCCTGTCTCCACTCTCCTCTACCCTGTCTCCCTCTCTCCTCTCTCCACTCTCCCCTACCCTCTCTCCTCTACCCTGTCTCCACTCTCCCCACCCTCTCCTCTACCCTCTCTCCTCTACCCTGTCTCCACTCTCCCCACCCTCTCCTCTACCCCCTCTCTCCTCTACCATGTCTCCACTCTCCTCTACCCTCTCCTCTACCCTCTCTCCTCTACCCTGTCTCCACTCTCCTCTACCCTGTCTCCTCTCTCCTCTACCCTGTCTCCTCTACCCTGTCTCCTCTCTCCTCTACCCTCTCTCCTCTACCCTGTCTCCACTCTCCTCTACCCTCTCCTCTACCCTGTCTCCACTCTCCTCTACCCTCTCCTCTACCCTGTCTCCACTCTCCTCACCCTGTCTCCTCTACCCTGTCTCCACTCTCCTCTACCCTGTCTCCACTCTCCTCTACCCTGTCTCCCCACTCCTGTCTCCACTCTCCTCTACCCTCTCCTCTACCCTCTCTCCTCTACCATGTCTCCACTCTCCTCTACCCTCTCCTCTACCCTCTCTCCTCTACCCTGACTCCACTCTCCTCTACCCTGTCTCCACTCTCCTCTACCCTGTCTCCTCTACCCTGTCTCCTCTCTCCTCTACCCTCTCCTCTACCCTGTCTCCACTCTCCTCTACCCTGTCTCCTCTACCCTCTCTCCACTCTCTCCTCTACCCTGTCTCCCTCTCTCCTCTCTCCACTCTCCTCTACCCTCTCTCCTCTACCCTGTCTCCACTCTCCTCTACCCTCTCCTCTACCCTCTCTCCTCTACCCTGTCTCCACTCTCCTCTACCCTGTCTCCACTCTCCTCTACCCTCTCTCCTCTACCCTGTCTCCACTCTCCTCTACCCTGTCTCCTCTACCCTGTCTCCACTCTCCTCTACCCTCTCCTCTACCCTGTCTCCACTCTCCTCTACCCTGTCTCCTCTACCCTGTCTCCACTCTCCTCTACCCTCTCTCCACTCTCCTCTACCCTGTCTCCTCTCTCCTCTCTCCACTCTCCTCTACCCTCTCTCCTCTACCCTGTCTCCACTCTCCTCTACCCTCTCCTCTACCCTCTCTCCTCTACCCTGTCTCCACTCTCCTCTACCCTCTCCTCTACCCTCTCTCCTCTACCATGTCTCCTCTCTCCTCAACCCTCTCCTCTACCCTGTCTCCTCTACCCTGTCTCCACTCTCCTCTACCCTCTCTCCACTCTCCTCTAACCTGTCTCCACTCTCCTCTACCCTCTCCTCTACCCTCTCTCCTCTACCCTGTCTCCACTCTCCTCTACCCTGTCTCCACTCTCCTCTACCCTGTCTCCTCTACCCTGTCTCCTCTCTCCTCTACCCTCTCTCCTCTACCCTGTCTCCACTCTCCTCTACCCTGTCTCCTCTCTCCTCTACCCTGTCTCCACTCTCCTCTACCCTGTCTCCAGTCTCCTCTACACTGTCTCCAGTCTCCTCTACCCTGTCTCCAGTCTCCTCTACCCTGTCTCCAGTCTCCTCTACCCTGTCTCCAGTCTCCTCTACCCTGTCTCCACTCTCCTCTACCCTGTCTCCTCTCTCCTCTACCCTGTCTCCACTCTCCTCTACCCTGTCTCCACTCTCTTCTACCCTGTCTCCACTCTCCTCTACCCTGTCTCCTCTACCCTGTCTCCACTCTCCTCTACCCTCTCCTCTACCCTGTCTCCACTCTCCTCTACCCTGTCTCCTCTACCCTGTCTCCACTCTCCTCTACCCTGTCTCCTCTCTCCTCTACCCTGTCTCCACTCTCCTCTACCCTCTCCTCTACCCTCTCTCCTCTACCCTGTCTCCACTCTCCTCTACCCTCTCCTCTACCCTCTCTCCTCTCCTGTCTCCACTCTCCTCTACCCTGTCTCCTCTACCCTGTCTCCTCTCTCCTCTACCCTCTCTCCTCTACCCTGTCTGCACTCTCCTCTACCCTCTCCTCTACCCTGTCTCCACTCTCCTCTACCCTGTCTCCTCTACCCTGTCTCCACTCTCCTCTACCCTGTCTCCTCTACCCTGTCTCCACTCTCCTCTACCCTCTCCTCTACCCTGTCTCCACTCTCCTCTACCCTGTCTCCTCTACCCTGTCTCCTCTCTCCTCTACCCTCTCTCCTCTACCCTGTCTCCACTCTCTTCTACCCTCTCCTCTACCCTGTCTCCACTCTCCTCTACCCTGTCTCCTCTACCCTGTCTCCACTCTCCTCTACCCTCTCTCCACTCTCCTCTAACCTGTCTCCTCTCTCCTCTCTCCACTCTCCTCTACCCTCTCCTCTACCCTCTCTCCTCTACCCTGTCTCCACTCTCCTCTACCCTCTCCTCTACCCTCTCTCCTCTACCCTGTCTCCACTCTCCTCTACCCTGTCTCCACTCTCCTCTACCCTGTCTCCTCTACCCTGTCTCCTCTCTCCTCTACCCTCTCTCCTCTACCCTGTCTCCACTCTCCTCTACCCTGTCTCCTCTCTCCTCTACCCTGTCTCCACTCTCCTCTACCCTGTCTCCAGTCTCCTCTACCCTGTCTCTAGTCTCCTCTACCCTGTCTCCAGTCTCCTCTACCCTGTCTCCACTCTCCTCTACCCTGTCTCCAGTCTCCTCTACCCTGTCTCCACTCTCCTCTACCCTGTCTCCTCTCTCCTCTACCCTGTCTCCACTCTCCTCTACCCTGTCTCCACTCTCCTCTACCCTGTCTCCACTCTCCTCTACCCTGTCTCCACTCTCCTCTACCCTGTCTCCTCTACCCTGTCTCCACTCTCCTCTACCCTCTCCTCTACCCTGTCTCCACTCTCCTCTACCCTGTCTCCTCTACCCTGTCTCCACTCTCCTCTACCCTGTCTCCTCTCTCCTCTCTCCACTCTCCTCTACCCTGTCTCCTCTCTCCTCTCTCCACTCTCCTCTACCCTCTCTCCTCTACCCTGTCTCCACTCTCCTCTCCCCTGTCTCCTCTCTCCTCTCTACCCTCTCCTCTACCCTCTCTCCTCTACCCTGTCTCCACTCTCCTCTACCCTCTCCTCTACCCTCTCTCCTCTACCATGTCTCCACTCTCCTCTACCCTCTCCTCTACCCTCTCTCCTCTACCCTGTCTCCACTCTCCTCTACCCTGTCTCCACTCTCCTCTACCCTGTCTCCACTACCCTGTCTCCTCTCTCTCCTCAACCCTCTCTCCTCTACCCTGTCTCCACTCTCCTCCTACCCTCTCTCCTCTACCCTGTCTCCACTCTCCTCTACCCTCTCCTCTACCCTCTCTCCTCTACCATGTCTCCACTCTCCTCTACCCTGTCTCCACTCTCCTCTACCCTGTCTCCTCTACCCTGTCTCCACTCTCCTCTACCCTCTCTCCACTCTCCTCTAACCTGTCTCCACTCTCCTCTAACCTCTCCTCTACCCTCTCTCCTCTACCCTGTCTCCACTCTCCTCTACCCTGTCTCCACTCTCCTCTACCCTGTCTCCTCTACCCTGTCTCCTCTCTCCTCCTACCCTCTCTCCTCTACCCTGTCTCCACTCTCCTCTACCCTGTCTCCTCTCTCCTCACCCTGTCTCCACTCTCCTCTACCCTGTCTCCAGTCTCCTCTACTCCTGTCTCCAGTCTCCTCTCCCCTGTCTCCACTCTCCTCTACCCTGTCTCCACTCTCCTCTACCCTGTCTCCAGTCTCCTCTACCCTGTCTCCACTCTCCTCTACCCTGTCTCCTCTCTCCTCTACCCTGTCTCCACTCTCCTCTACCCTGTCTCCACTCTCCTCTACCCTGTCTCCACTCTCCTCTACCCTGTCTCCTCACCCTGTCTCCACTCTCCTCTACCCTCTCCTCTACCCTGTCTCCACTCTCCTCTACCCTGTCTCCTCTACCCTGTCTCCACTCTCCTCTACCCTGTCTCCTCTCTCCTCTCTCTCCACTCTCCTCTACCCTGTCTCCTCTCTCCTCTCTCCACTCTCCTCTACCCTCTCTCCTCTACCCTGTCTCCACTCTCCTCTCCCTGTCTCCTCTCTCCTCTCTACCCTCTCCTCTACCCTCTCTCCTCTACCCTGTCTCCACTCTCCCCACCCTCTCCTCTACCCTCTCTCTCCTCTACCATGTCTCCACTCTCCTCTGCCCTCTCCTCTACCCTCTCTCCTCTACCCTGTCTCCACTCTCCTCTACCCTGTCTCCACTCTCCTCTACCCTGTCTCCTCTACCCTGTCTCCTCTCTCCTCAACCCTCTCTCCTCTACCCTGTCTCCACTCTCCTCTACCCTCTCTCCTCTACCCTGTCTCCACTCTCCTCTACCCTCTCCTCTACCCTCTCTCCTCTACCATGTCTCCACTCTCCTCTACCCTGTCTCCACTCTCCTCTACCCTGTCTCCTCTACCCTGTCTCCACTCTCCTCTACCCTCTCTCCACTCTCCTCTAACCTGTCTCCACTCTCCTCTAACCTCTCCTCTACCCTCTCTCCTCTACCCTGTCTCCACTCTCCTCTACCCTGTCTCCACTCTCCTCTACCCTGTCTCCTCTACCCTGTCTCCTCTCTCCTCTACCCTCTCTCCTCTACCCTGTCTCCACTCTCCTCTACCCTGTCTCCTCTCTCCTCTACCCTGTCTCCACTCTCCTCTACCCTGTCTCCAGTCTCCTCTACCCTGTCTCCAGTCTCCTCTACCCTGTCTCCAGTCTCCTCTACCCTGTCTCCACTCTCCTCTACCCTGTCTCCAGTCTCCTCTACCCTGTCTCCACTCTCCTCTACCCTGTCTCCTCTCTCCTCTACCCTGTCTCCACTCTCCTCTACCCTGTCTCCACTCTCCTCTACCCTGTCTCCACTCTCCTCTACCCTGTCTCCTCTACCCTGTCTCCACTCTCCTCTACCCTCTCCTCTACCCTGTCTCCACTCTCCTCTACCCTGTCTCCTCTACCCTGTCTCCACTCTCCTCTACCCTGTCTCCTCTCTCCTCTCTCCACTCTCCTCTACCCTCTCTCCTCTACCCTGTCTCCACTCTCCTCTACCCTCTCCTCTACCCTCTCTCCTCTCCTGTCTCCACTCTCCTCTACCCTGTCTCCTCTACCCTGTCTCCTCTCTCCTCTACCCTCTCTCCTCTACCCTGTCTCCACTCTCCTCTACCCTCTCCTCTACCCTGTCTCCACTCTCCTCTACCCTGTCTCCTCTACCCTGTCTCCACTCTCCTCTACCCTCTCTCCACTCTCCTCTAACCTGTCTCCTCTCTCCTCTCCACTCTCCCCACCCTCTCCTCTACCCTCTCTCCTCTACCCTGTCTCCACTCTCCTCTACCCTCTCCTCTACCCTCTCTCCTCTACCCTGTCTCCACTCTCCTCTACCCTGTCTCCACTCTCCTCTACCCTGTCTCCTCTACCCTGTCTCCTCTCTCCTCTACCCTCTCTCCTCTACCCTGTCTCCACTCTCCTCTACCCTGTCTCCTCTCTCCTCTACCCTGTCTCCACTCTCCTCTACCCTGTCTCCAGTCTCCTCTACCCTGTCTCTAGTCTCCTCTACCCTGTCTCCAGTCTCCTCTACCCTGTCTCCACTCTCCTCTACCCTGTCTCCAGTCTCCTCTACCCTGTCTCCACTCTCCTCTACCCTGTCTCCTCTCTCTCTCTCCTCTACCCTGTCTCCACTCTCCTCTACCCTGTCTCCACTCTCCTCTACCCTGTCTCCACTCTCCTCTACCCTGTCTCCACTCTCCTCTACCCTCTCCTCTACCCTGTCTCCACTCTCCTCTACCCTGTCTCCTCTACCCTGTCTCCACTCTCCTCTACCCTGTCTCCTCTCTCCTCTCTCCACTCTCCTCTACCCTCTCTCCTCTACCCTGTCTCCACTCTCCTCTACCCTCTCCTCGACCCTCTCTCCTCTACCCTGTCTCCACTCTCCTCTACCCTCTCCTCTACCCTCTCTCCTCTACCATGTCTCCACTCTCCTCTACCCTGTCTCTCTCTCTCCTCTACCCTGTCTCCTCTCCTCTGCCTGTCTCCACTCTCCTCTACCCTGTCTCCACTCTCCTCTACCCTGTCTCCTCTCTCCTCTCTACCCTGTCTCCCTCTCTCCCCACTCCTCTCTCCTCTACCCTGTCTCCACTCTCCTCTACCCTCTCTCCTCTACCCTGTCTCCACTCTCCTCTACCCTGTCTCCCCTACCCTGTCTCCACTCTCCTCTACCCTCTCTCCACTCTCCTCTACCCTGTCTCCTCTCTCCTCTCTCCACTCTCCTCTACCCTCTCTCCTCTACCCTGTCTCCACTCTCCTACCCTCTCCTCTACCCTCTCTCCTCTAACCTGTCTCCACTCTCCCCACCCCTCTCCCCACTACCCTCTCTCCTCTACCCTGTCTCCACTCTCCTCTACCCTGTCTCCTCTACTCATGTCTCCACTCTCCTCTACCCTCTCAACTCTACCCTGTCTCCACTCTCCTCTACCCTGTCTCCACTCTCCTCTACCCTGTCTCCACTCTCCTCACACCCTGTCTCCTCTCTCCTCTACCCTCTCTCCTCTACCCTGTCTCCTCTCTCCTCTACCCTGTCTCTCACTCTCCTCTACCCTCTCCTCTACCCTGTCTCCTCTCTCCTCTACCCTCTCTCCTCTCCCTCTCTCCTCTGCCCTGTCTCCCTCTCCTCTACCTGCCTGTCTCCCTCTCCTCTACCCTGTCTCCCTCTCTCTCTACCCTCTCTCTCCTCTCCCTCTCCTCCTCTACCCTGTCTCCTCTCCTCTCCCCTGTCTCCCTCTCCTCTCACCCTGTCTCCTCTCTCCTCTACCCTGTCTCCACTCTCCTCTACCCTGTCTCCACTCTCCTCTACCCTCTCTCCACCCTGTCTCCTCTCTCCTCTCTCCTCTCCACCCTGTCTCCTCTACCCTGTCTCCACTCTCCTCTACCCTGTCTCCACTCTCCTCTACCCTGTCTCCTCTCCTCTACCCTGTCTCCTCTCCTCTACCCTGTCTCCAGTCTCCTCTACCCTGTCTCCACTCTCCTCTACCCTGTCTCCACTCTCCTCTACCCTGTCTCCTCTACCCTGTCTCCTCTCTCCTCTACCCTCTCTCCTCTACCCTGTCTCCACTCTCCTCTACCCTGTCTCCACTCTCCTCTACCCTGTCTCCTCTCTCCTCTACCCTGTCTCCAGTCTCCCTCTACCCTGTCTCCACTCTCCTCTACCCTGTCTCCAGTCTCCCTCTACCCTGTCTCCACTCTCTCCTCTACCCTGTCTCCACTCTCCTCTACCCTGTCTCCACTCTCCTCTACCCTGTCTCCACTCTCCTCTACCCTCTCTCCTCTACCCTGTCTCCACTCTCCTCTACCCTGTCTCCACTCTCCTCTACCCTGTCTCCAGTCTCCTCTACCCTGTCTCCAGTCTCCTCTACCCTGTCTCCACTCTCCTCTACCCTGTCTCCAGTCTCCTCTACCCTGTCTCCACTCTCCTCTACCCTGTCTCCTCTCTCCTCTGTCTCCACTCTCCTCTACCCTGTCTCCACTCTCCTCACCCTGTCTCCACTCTCCTCTACCCTGTCTCCACTCTCCTCTCTCCCTCTCTCCTCTACCCTGTCTCCTCTCTCTCCTCTACCCTGTCTCCTCTCTCCTCTCCTCTCTCCCTCTCTCCTCTACCCTGTCTCCACTCTCCTCTACCCTCTCCTCTACCCTGTCTCTCCTCCTGTCTCCCTCTCCTCTACCCTGTCTCCTCTACCCTGTCTCCACTCTCCTCTACCCTCTCCTCTCCTCTCTCCTCTCTACCCTGTCTCCACTCTCCTCTACCCTGTCTCCACTCTCCTCTACCCTGTCTCCACTCTCCTCTACCCTGTCTCCACTCTCCTCTACCCTCTCTCCTCTACCCTGTCTCCACTCTCCTCTACCCTCTCCTCTACCCTCTCTCCTCTACCCTGTCTCCTCTCTCCTCTACCCTGTCTCCTCTACCCTCTCTCCTCTACCCTGTCTCCACTCTCCTCTACCCTGTCTCCACTCTCCTCTACCCTGTCTCCTCTCTCCTCTACCCTGTCTCCACTCTCCTCTACCCTGTCTCCACTCTCCTCTACCCTGTCTCCTCTCTCCTCTACCCTGTCTCCACTCTCCTCTACCCTGTCTCCTCTACCCTGTCTCCACTCTCCTCTACCCTCTCTCTCCCTCTCTCCTCTACCCTGTCTCCACTCTCCTCTACCCTGTCTCCACTCTCCTCTACCCTGTCTCCTCTCCCACCCTCTGTCTCCTCTACCCTGTCTCCTCTCTCCTCTACCCTGTCTCCTCTCCTGTCTCCTCTCTCCTCTACCCTGTCTCCACTCTCCTCTACCCTGTCTCCTCTCTCCTCTACCCTGTCTCCACTCTCCTCTACCCTGTCTCCACTCTCCTCCTCACCCTGTCTCCACTCTCCTCTACCCTGTCTCCTCTCTCCTCTCTCCACTCTCCTCTACCCTCTCTCCTCTACCCTGTCTCCACTCTCCTCTACCCTCTCCTCTACCCTCTCTCCTCTACCCTGTCTCCACTCTCCTCTACCCTGTCTCCTCTCTCCTCTACCCTGTCTCCTCTACCCTCTCTCCTCTACCCTGTCTCCACTCTCCTCTACC
>CM059784.1:40921567-41149588 GCA_030435695.1 Brachymystax lenok tsinlingensis
CTGTCAGGTCAGGTGTTTAACATAGCTACTAGCAGGATGTCTGTCAGGTGTTTAACATAGCTACTAACAGGATGTCTGTCAGGTGTTTAACATAGCTACTAGCAGGATGTCTGTCAGGTGTTTAACATAGCTACTAGCAGGATGTCTGTCAGGTGTTTAACATAGCTACTAACAGGATGTCTGTCAGGTGTTTAACATAGCTACTAGCAGGATGTCTGTCAGGTGTTTAACATAGCTACTAACAGGATGTCTGTCAGGTGTTTAACATAGCTACTAACAGGATGTCTGTCAGGTGTTTAACATTGCTACTAGCAGGATGTCTGTCAGGTGTTTAACATAGCTACTAACAGGATGTCTGTCAGGTCAGGTGTTTAACATAGCTACTAGCAGGATGTCTGTCAGGTGTTTAACATAGCTACTAACAGGATGTCTGTCAGGTGTTTAACATAGCTACTAGCAGGATGTCTGTCAGGTGTTTAACATAGCTACTAGCAGGATGTCTGTCAGGTGTTTAACATAGCTACTAGCAGGATGTCTGTCAGGTGTTTAACATAGCTACTAGCAGGATGTCTGTCAGGTGTTTAACATAGCTACTAACAGGATGTCTGTCAGGTGTTTAACATAGCTACAAGCAGGATGTCTGTCAGGTGTTTAACATAGCTACTAACAGGATGTCTGTCAGGTGTTTAACATAGCTACTAACAGGATGTCTGTCAGGTGTTTAACATAGCTACTAACAGGATGTCTGTCAGGTGTTTAACATAGCTACTAGCAGGATGTCTGTCAGGTGTTTAACATAGCTACTAACAGGATGTCTGTCAGGTGTTTAACATAGCTACTAACAGGATGTCAGGTCAGGTGTTTAACATAGCTACTAACAGGATGTCTGTCAGGTGTTTAACATAGCTACTAACAGGATGTCTGTCAGGTGTTTAACATAGCTACTAACAGGATGTCAGGTCAGGTGTTTAACATAGCTACTAGCAGGATGTCTGTCAGGTGTTTAACATAGCTACTAACAGGATGTCTGTCAGGTGTTTAACATAGCTACTAACAGGATGTCTGTCAGGTGTTTAACATAGCTACTAGCAGGATGTCTGTCAGGTGTTTAACATAGCTACTAACAGGATGTCTGTCAGGTGTTTAACATAGCTACTAGCAGGATGTCTGTCAGGTGTTTAACATAGCTACTAACAGGATGTCTGTCAGGTGTTTAACATAGCTACTAACAGGATGTCTGTCAGGTGTTTAACATAGCTACTAGCAGGATGTCTGTCAGGTGTTTAACATAGCTACTAGCAGGATGTCTGTCAGGTGTTTAACATAGCTACTAACAGGATGTCTGTCAGGTGTTTAACATAGCTACTAACAGGATGTCTGTCAGGTGTTTAACATAGCTACTAGCAGGATGTCTGTCAGGTGTTTAACATAGCTACTAGCAGGATGTCTGTCAGGTGTTTAACATAGCTACTAGCAGGATGTCTGTCAGGTCAGGTGTTTAACATAGCTACTAACAGGATGTCTGTCAGGTCAGGTGTTTAACATAGCTACTAACAGGATGTCTGTCAGGTGTTTAACATAGCTACTAGCAGGATGTCTGTCAGGTGTTTAACATAGCTACTAACAGGATGTCTGTCAGGTCAGGTGTTTAACATAGCTACTAGCAGGATGTCTGTCAGGTGTTTAACATAGCTACTAACAGGATGTCTGTCAGGTGTTTAACATAGCTACTAGCAGGATGTCTGTCAGGTGTTTAACATAGCTACTAGCAGGATGTCTGTCAGGTGTTTAACATAGCTACTAACAGGATGTCTGGTCAGGTGTTTAACATAGCTACTAACAGGATGTCTGTCAGGTGTTTAACATAGCTACTAACAGGATGTCTGTCAGGTGTTTAACATAGCTACTAACAGGATGTCTGTCAGGTGTTTAACATAGCTACTAGCAGGATGTCTGTCAGGTGTTTAACATAGCTACTAACAGGATGTCTGTCAGGTGTTTAACATAGCTACTAGCAGGATGTCTGTCAGGTGTTTAACATAGCTACTAACAGGATGTCTGTCAGGTGTTTAACATAGCTACTAGCAGGATGTCTGTCAGGTGTTTAACATAGCTACTAACAGGATGTCTGTCAGGTGTTTAACATAGCTACTAACAGGATGTCTGTCAGGTGTTTAACATAGCTACTAACAGGATGTCTGTCAGGTGTTTAACATAGCTACTAACAGGATGTCTGTCAGGTGTTTAACATAGCTACTAGCAGGATGTCTGTCAGGTGTTTAACATAGCTACTAGCAGGATGTCTGTCAGGTGTTTAACATAGCTACTAGCAGGATGTCTGTCAGGTCAGGTGTTTAACATAGCTACTAACAGGATGTCTGTCAGGTCAGGTGTTTAACATAGCTACTAACAGGATGTCTGTCAGGTGTTTAACATAGCTACTAGCAGGATGTCTGTCAGGTGTTTAACATAGCTACTAACAGGATGTCTGTCAGGTCAGGTGTTTAACATAGCTACTAGCAGGATGTCTGTCAGGTGTTTAACATAGCTACTAACAGGATGTCTGTCAGGTGTTTAACATAGCTACTAGCAGGATGTCTGTCAGGTGTTTAACATAGCTACTAGCAGGATGTCTGTCAGGTGTTTAACATAGCTACTAACAGGATGTCTGTCAGGTGTTTAACATAGCTACTAGCAGGATGTCTGTCAGGTGTTTAACATAGCTACTAGCAGGATGTCTGTCAGGTGTTTAACATAGCTACTAGCAGGATGTCTGTCAGGTGTTTAACATAGCTACTAACAGGATGTCAGGTCAGGTGTTTAACATAGCTACTAACAGGATGTCTGTCAGGTGTTTAACATAGCTACTAACAGGATGTCAGGTCAGGTGTTTAACATAGCTACTAACAGGATGTCTGTCAGGTGTTTAACATAGCTACTAACAGGATGTCTGTCAGGTGTTTAACATAGCTACTAACAGGATGTCTGTCAGGTCAGGTGTTTAACATAGCTACTAACAGGATGTCTGTCAGGTGTTTAACATTGCTACTAGCAGGATGTCTGTCAGGTGTTTAACATAGCTACTAACAGGATGTCTGTCAGGTCAGGTGTTTAACATAGCTACTAGCAGGATGTCTGTCAGGTGTTTAACATAGCTACTAACAGGATGTCTGTCAGGTGTTTAACATAGCTACTAGCAGGATGTCTGTCAGGTGTTTAACATAGCTACTAACAGGATGTCTGTCAGGTGTTTAACATAGCTACTAACAGGATGTCTGTCAGGTGTTTAACATAGCTACTAGCAGGATGTCTGTCAGGTGTTTAACATAGCTACTAGCAGGATGTCTGTCAGGTGTTTAACATAGCTACTAGCAGGATGTCTGTCAGGTGTTTAACATAGCTACTAACAGGATGTCTGTCAGGTGTTTAACATAGCTACTAGCAGGATGTCTGTCAGGTGTTTAACATAGCTACTAACAGGATGTCTGTCAGGTGTTTAACATAGCTACTAGCAGGATGTCTGTCAGGTGTTTAACATAGCTACTAACAGGATGTCTGTCAGGTGTTTAACATAGCTACTAACAGGATGTCTGTCAGGTGTTTAACATAGCTACTAGCAGGATGTCTGTCAGGTGTTTAACATAGCTACTAACAGGATGTCTGTCAGGTGTTTAACATAGCTACTAACAGGATGTCTGTCAGGTGTTTAACATAGCTACTAGCAGGATGTCTGTCAGGTGTTTAACATAGCTACTAACAGGATGTCTGTCAGGTGTTTAACATAGCTACTAACAGGATGTCTGTCAGGTGTTTAAGAAAGGAAAAAAACACAGAGCGCACCATCCGGGAACGCGCATTTTCTTCTATTGACATCTGTGTGGCCACTTCCTTATTCGTCTTCTTCTACAATCTAAAAGCAGCTAAAAAGAATCAAAACACTTTCTCGAGACTGTTGACATCCAGAGGAAGCAATAGGTACTGCATTCATATGCCCTTTTATGGGCATTTTCATAAGGGAGGGGTTCTAAATGAGGCAATGGGTCAAAACAACTTTTTCCAGGACAGAAATTCCTCGAGTTTTTGCCTGCCATATCCATTCTGTTATACTCACAGACAAAATGTTAACACTTTTAGAAACTAGCACCCCACATATTTTTCCATTACCATAAATTCATAAGCCTTCAGCCTTCGGTTCACACATAACAAATTTCACTGTGTATTACTGTCAGTTATATACAACAACATGATGATGGTTCCACTGCGTATTACTGTCAGATATATACAACAACATGATGATGGTTCCACTACGTATTACTGTCAGTTATAACAACAACATGATGATGGTTCCACTGTGTATTACTGTCAGTTATATACAACAACATGATGATGGTTCCACTATGTATTACTGTCAGTTATAACAACAACATGATGATGGTTCCACTATGTATTACTGTCAGTTACATACAACAACATGATGATGGTTCCACTGTGTATTACTGTCAGTTATATACAACAACATGATGATGGAACCACTATGTATTACTGTCAGTTATATACAACAACATGATGATGGTTCCACTGTATATTACTGTCAGTTAAAACATGATGATTGTTCCACTATGTATTACTGTCAGTTATATACAACAACATGATGATGGTTCCACTACGTATTACTGTCAGTTATATACAACAACATGGTGATTGTTCCACTATGTATTACTGTCAGTTATATACAACAACATGATGATGGTTCCACTGTGTGTTACTGTCAGTTATATACAACAACATGATGATGGTTCCACTGTGCATTACTGTCAGTTATATACAACAACATGATGATGGTTCCACTGTGTGTTACTGTCAGTTAAAACATGATGATTGTTCCACTATGTATTACTGTCAGTTATATACAACAACATGATGATGGTTCCACTACGTATTACTGTCAGTTATATACAACAACATGGTGATTGTTCCACTATGTATTACTGTCAGTTATATACAACAACATGGTGATTGTTCCACTATGTATTACTGTCAGTTATATACAACAACATGATGATGGTTCCACTGTGTGTTACTGTCAGTTATATACAACAACATGATGATGGTTCCTCTGTGCATTACTGTCAGTTATATACAACAACATGATGATGGTTCCACTGTGTGTTACTGTCAGTTATATACAACAACATGATGATGGTTCCACTTTGTATTTTTGTCAGTTATATACAACAACATGGTGATGGTTCCACTGTGTATTACTGTCAGTTATATACAACAACATGATGATAATTCCACTGTGTATTACTGTCAGTTATATACAACAACATGATGATGGTTCCACTTTGTATTTTTGTCAGTTATATACAACAACATGGTGATGGTTCCACTGTGTATTACTGTCAGTTATATACAACAACATGATGATAATTCCACTGTGTATTACTGTCAGTTATATACAACAACATGATGATGGTTCCAATACGTATTACTGTCAGTTATATACAACAACATGATGATGGTTCCACTATGTATTACTGTCAGTTATATACAACAACATGATGATGGTTCCACTATGTATTACTGTCAGTTATATACAACAACATGATTTTGGATGTAACAATACTTCCTATTATGTAACTTCATAAGTCACTACCACCAGAATAAGCTAGGCTAGGACTCTGTCAGATGTTGTAACAATGCAGACTCTATCATAAACTACAGCTTCAGTTATATTATTTCCACATTATTTGATTAAAAGCAGTGGTTCACTCTTTCAGTTTTGCGCGAATGCTGCCATCAATCCACGGTTTCTGGTTGGGGAAAGTTTTAATAGTCGTAGTGGGTAGAACATCATTGATGCACTTGCTATTAATCTCGCTCACCGAATCAGCATATACATCAATGTTATTGTCCGACGCTATCCAGAACATATCCCAGTCCATGTGTTTGAAGCAATCCTGAAGTGTGGAATCGGATTGGTTCGACCAGCGCTGAACAGACCTGAGCACGGGCGTTTCCTGTTTCAGTTTTTGTCTATAGGCTGGGAGCAACAAAATGAAGTCGTGGTCAGATTTGCCGAAAGGGGGGCGGGGGCGGGCTTTGTATGCGTCGCGGAGTAACAATGATCCAGAATTTTTTCAGCTCGGGTCGCGCATCCGATATGTTGATAAAATTTAGGGAGATTTGTTTTCAGATTAGTCTTGTTAAAATCCACAGCTACAATAATTGCAGCCTCAGGATTTGTGGTTTCCAGTCGAGGTGTTGAGGTGTCTGATTGGGGAGGGATATATACGGCTGTGATTATAATCGAAGTGAATTCTCTTGGTCAATAATGTGTTCGGCATTTGATCATAAGGAATTCTAGGTCAGGTGAACAAAAAGACTTGAGTTCATGTATGTTGTTATGATCACTCCACGACTCGTTAATCATAAGGCATACACCCCCGCCCTTCTTCTTACCAAAGAGATGTTTGTTTCTGTCGGCGCGATGCGTGAAGTAACCAGGTGGCTGTACCGACTCTGATAACCTGTCCCGAGTGAGCCATGTTTCCGTGAAACAGAGAATGTTACAATCTCTGATGTCTCTCTGGAAGGCAACCCTTGCTCAGGTTTTCATCTACCTTGTTGTCAAGAGACTGGACAATGGTGAGTTGTATACTCGGGAGCGGTGTGCGATGTGCCCGTCTATGGATCCTGACCAGAAGACTGCTCCGTCTGCCCCTTCTGCAGCGCCGTTGTTTTAGGTCGCCTGCTGGGATTCGATCCATTGTCCCGGGTGATGGACCAAACAGAGGATCCGCATTGGGAAAGTCATATTCCAGATCGTAATGTTGGTAAATTGGCATTGGTCTTATATCCAATAATTCCTCCCGGTTGTATGTAATAAAACTTAATATTTCCCGGGGTAACAGTGTAAGAAGTAATACATAAAAAAACAAAATACTAATAATAGTAATAGACTTTTACTCAAGTAGTGTCACGATCCAAGGAAGGAGAGGACCAAGGAGCAGCGTGTGTTGCGTTCCACATCTTTTTAATTGAAAGAATAGTGAAACTTCACAAAAAAAATTAAAACGGATCGTCACATACGGTGTACATACAACGAAACACATTCAATAACCCACAACCCAGGTGGGGAAATGAGCAACCTATATAGGATTCCCAACTGGAGGCAACGAACAACAGATGCCTCTAATTGGGAACCAACTAAAAAAAAACAACATAAAGAATGCATAACACCCCTGGTCACGTCCTGGCCCAAAACCCCATAGAGAACCCAGAGGGCTCTCTATGGCCAGGACGTTTCAATAGCTTCCTAAGAACGCGAAGCGAGGCTGCCATCTCTGTCGGCACCGGAACCTAAAGGAACAAGCATGGGAAACCCTTTACAATGAAGATATGTGAAGTTATTTGGATTTTAATAATTATCTTTGAAAGACAGGGTTGTGAAAAAGTTTAGAATGTCACTTATGACACAAGCTTATGTCTGATGGGTGAAGTTATATAATGTTGAAAGATGATCCTAGGAAACATCGCTGATCCAAGAGCACAGAGATGTATTTATCAAATAATTCAGTACATTAAATGGGCAAGCCCTCTATTTTTTGTCCATATCAGTATATCTACTGAGGAGTACTTTAAAAAGGCAACTTATTACCATAAGATAAATATATCAACAAATTACCTCTGTTCCCAAGCCCAGATAATGAATGTTACTACATCAAAATGGATAATGTTATACCCTTTTGTGCGAGACCTTGGATTCATCTATCACCACCAATCTCCGTAGAGATCTTGGATTCATCTATCACCACCAATCTCCGTAGAGATCTTGGATTCATCTATCACCACCAATCTCCGTAGAGATCTTGGATTCATCTATCACTACCATTCTCAGTAGAGAGCTTGAACCAATTTGGCAACCCTTCCTCCTGTTGAAACGCCAATGGGTTCTTGGTTTGAGTTTGGTCTTATGTTAATCTACTCAACATGGCATCTTATTGGCTGGTTTACTTGGCTTGCTAATGAGGGAGGATGTTTAAATTTGAATTGTCCCAGTGAACAAGCACCAAACCAGCGGTAAGCACTGTACATCAAAAGTGATTTTTATTTTTAGTGATGATTAGAATATACAATTTATATACATTTGTTTGTAATAATATCAAATCAAATCAAATTGTATTAGTCATATGCGCTGAATACAACAGGTGTAGACCTTACAGTGAAATGCTGAATACAACAGGTGTAGATCTTACAGTGAAATGCTGAATACAACAGGTGTAGATCTTACAGTGAAATGCTGAATACAACAGGTGTAGACCTTACAGTGAAATGCTTGGATACAACAGGTGTAGATCTTACAGTGAAATGCTGAATACAACAGGTGTAGATCTTACAGTGAAATGCTGAATACAACAGGTGTAGATCTTAAAATGAAATGCTGAATACAACAGGTGTAGACCTTACAGTGAAATGCTTGGATACAACAGGTGTAGACCTTACAGTGAAATGCTGAATACAACATGTGTAGACCTTACAGTGAAATGCTTGGATACAACAGGTGTAGACCTTACAGTGAAATGCTGAATACAACAGGTGTAGACCTTACAGTGAAATGCTGAATACAACAGGTGTAGACCTCACAGTGAAACTTAAACAACTAAGAATTGAAGAAAAAAAAGTACCAGTACAGAGTCAATGTGGAGGCTATATACAGGGGGTACCGCTACAGAGTCAATGTGGAGACTATATACAGGGGGTACTGCACAGAGTCAATGTGGAGGCTATATACAGGGGGTACCAGTACAGAGTCAATATGGAGACTATATACAGGGGGTACTGCACAGAGTCAATGTGGAGGCTATATACAGGGGTACCGGTACAGAGTCAATGTGGAGGCTATATACAGGGGGTACTGCACAGAGTCAATGTGGAGGCTATATACAGGGGGTACCTGCACAGAGTCAATGTGGAGACTATATACAGGGGGTACCGTACAGAGTCAATGTGGAGACTATATACAGGGGGTACCGGTACTGAGTCAATGTGGAGGCTATATACAGGGGGTACTGCACAGAGTCAATGTGGAGGCTATATACAGGGAGTACTGCACAGAGTCAATGTGGAGGCTATATACAGGGGGTACTGTACAGAGTCAATGTGGAGGCTATATACAGGGGCACCGGTACAGAGTCAATGTGGAGGCTATATACAGGGGGTACTGGTACAGAGTCAATGTGGAGGCTATATACAGGGGTACTGCACAGAGTCAATGTGGAGACTATATACAGGGGGTACTGCACAGAGTCAATGTGGAGACTATATACAGGGGGTACTGCACAGAGTCAATGTGGAGGCTATATACAGGGGGTACCAGTACAGAGTCAATGTGGAGACTATATACAGGGGTACTGTACAGAGTCAATGTGGAGGCTATATACAGGGGGTACTGGTACAGAGTCAATGTGGAGGCTATATACAGGGGGTACCGGTAGAGAGTCAATGTGGAGACTATATACAGGGGGTACTGCACAGAGTCAATGTGGAGGCTATATACAGGGGTACCTGTACAGAGTCAATGTGGAGACTATATACAGGGGGTACTGTACAGAGTCAATGTGGAGGCTATATACAGGGGTACCTGTACAGAGTCAATGTGAGACACAGAGTCAATGTGGAGGCTATATACAGGGGGTACACAGAGTCAATGTGGAGGCTACCTGTACAGAGTCAATGTGGAGACTATATACAGGGGGTACTGCACAGAGTCAATGTGGAGGCTATATACAGGGGGTACTGTACAGAGTCAATGTGGAGGCTATATACAGGGGGTACCAGTACAGAGTCAATGTGGAGGCTATTTACAGGGAGTACCGGTACAGAGTCAATGTGGAGGCTATATACAGGGGGTACTGCACAGAGTCAATGTGGAGACTATATACAGGGGGTACTGGTACAGAGTCAATGTGGAGGCTATATACAGGGGGTACTGCACAGAGTCAATGTGGAGACTATATACAGGGGGTACTGCACAGAGTCAATGTGGAGGCTATATACAGGGGGTACCAGTACAGAGTCAATGTGGAGACTATATACAGGGGGTACCAGTACAGAGTCAATGTGGAGGCTATATACAGGGGTACCAGTACAGAGTCAATGTGGAGGCTATATACAGGGGGTACCAGTACAGAGTCAATGTGGAGACTATATACAGGGGGTACTGCACAGAGTCAATGTGGAGGCTATATACAGGGGGTACTGTACAGAGTCAATGTGGAGACTATATACAGGGGTACTGCACAGAGTCAATGTGGAGGCTATATACAGGGTACCTGTACAGAGTCAATGTGGAGACTATATACAGGGGGTACCGGTACAGAGTCAATGTGGAGGCTATATACAGGGGGTACTGCACAGAGTCAATGTGGAGGCTATATACAGGGGGTACTGGTACAGAGTCAATGTGGAGGCTATATACAGGGTACCTGTACAGAGTCAATGTGGAGACTATATACAGGGGGTACTGCACAGAGTCAATGTGGAGGCTATATACAGGGGGTACTGTACAGAGTCAATGTGGAGGCTATATACAGGGGGTACTGCACAGAGTCAATGTGGAGGCTATATACAGGGGGTACCAGTACAGAGTCAATGTGGAGACTATATACAGGGGGTACTGCACAGAGTCAATGTGGAGGCTATATACAGGGGGTACCAGTACAGAGTCAATGTGGAGACTATATACAGGGGGTACCGGTACAGAGTCAATGTGGAGACTATATACAGGGGGTACCAGTACAGAGTCAATGTGGAGGCTATATACAGGGGGTACCAGTACAGAGTCAATGTGGAGACTATATACAGGGGGTACTGCACAGAGTCAATGTGGAGACTATATACAGGGGGTACCAGTACAGAGTCAATGTGGAGGCTATATACAGGGGTACCAGTACAGAGTCAATGTGGAGACTATATACAGGGGGTACTGCATTGAGTCAATGTGCAGGCGCACAAGTTAGTTGAGGTAATATGTACAAGAGGGGGCAATGCAAATAGTCTGGGTAGCCATTTGATTAGTTGTTCAGGAGTCTTATGGCTTGGGAGTAGAAGCTGTTTAGAAGCCTCTCTACCGTGCGGTTGCAGAGAGAACAGTCTGTGACTAGGGTGGCTGGAGTCTTTGACAATTTTTAGGGCCTTCCTCTGACACTGCGCCTGGTATAGAGGTCCTGGATGGCAGGAAGCTTGGCCCCAATGATGTACTGGGCCGTACGCATTACCCTCTGTAGTGCCTTGCGGTCGGAGGCCGAGCAGTTGCCATATCAGGCAGTGATGCAACTCTCGATGGTGCAGCTGTAGAACCTTTTGAGGATCTGAGGACCAAAGTAAAGTCTTTTCAGTCTCCTGCGGGGGAATAGGTTTTGCCGTGCCCTCTTCACGACTGTCATGGTGTGCTTGGACCATGTTAGTTAGTTGGTGATATGGACACCAAGGAACTTGAAGCGCTCAACATGCTCCACTGCAGCCCTGTCGATGAGAATGGGGGCGTGCTCGGTCTTCTTTTTCCTGTCGTCCACAATAATCCCCTTTGTCTTGATCACGTTGAGGGAGAAGAGGTTGTTCTGGCACCACACGGCCAGGTCTCAGACCTCCTCCATATAGGCCTTCTCGTCGTTGTTGCTGATCAGGCCTACCACTGATGTGTCACTGGCAAACTTAATGGTGGTGTTGGAGTCGTGCCAGGCCTTGAAGTCATGAGTGAACAGGGAGTACAGGAGGGGACTGAGAACGCAACCCTAAGGCCCCTGTCTTGAGGATCAGTGTGTCGGACGTGTTGTTACCTACCCTTACCAGCTGGGGGCGACCCATCAGGAAGACCAGGATCCAGTTGCAGAGGGAGGTGTTTAGTCCCAGGGTCCTTAGCTTAGTGATGAGCTTTGAAGGTACTATGGTGTTGAACGCTGAGCTGTAGTCAGTGAATAGCATTCTCACATAGGTGTTCCTTTTGTCCAGGTGGGAAAAGGAAATAGAGATTGCATAATCTAGCGCCCCACCACTCTCTAAGAAGTTAAAACATGTTGGTATTACAGACTTGGACAGCAAGAGGTTGAAAATGTCACTGAAGACACTTGCCAGTTGGTCTGCGCATGCTCGCAGTACACGTCCTGGTAATCCGTCTGGCCCTGCGGCCTTGTGAATGTTGACCTGTTTAACATCTTAGGGAGCGGCTCCCGAGGTGACGGTTTTGGAGAGTCTGGCGTTCCCAAAGTAAAATGCCTCCCACTCAGGCCCAGAAAATAGGATATGCACTATTGGATAGGAAACACTCTGAAGTTTCTAAGAGTGTTAAAATAATGTCTGTGAGTATAACGGATATAGCAGGCGAAAACCCGAGGAATTTTTGTCCTGGAAAAAGTGTATTTGACACATTGCCTCATTTTGAACCCCTCCCTATTGAAAATGACCTCATATGGGAGTAAGATTGCAGTACCTATTGCTTCCACTGGATGTCAACAGTCTGTAGACAGTGTTTGATGATGTTATATTTGCTCTGGATAGTAATAGAAGTAGAATTTCGAAGTGGTCATTGGATGTAAACAGAAGAGGATGCGCGTTCACGGGCTTGCGCGCGCGCTGTGGTTTTTTCCATTCCTATCGTCCAGTTTATAATCCAGTTGAAATATTATAGTAAATATACATAAAAGTGTTCCTAAGGATACATTATCAATGATGTTTGATTGCTCTTGGACAAGGGTATAGGTATAGGTTGAACGCGTTCTCTTCACGGTTCAATGGGCGAGTGGACGCTGTATTTTATGAACATAATGCGCCAACCAAAGATTTATGGATATAATACATTACTTTTCTCTAACAAAAGAACCATTGGATGTCTTCGTTGGACACTTGGGAAGCCCTCAGCAGAAGTTCTTCAAAAGGTAAGAGATTTGTTTTCGCTGTGAAATGTGTTTTGTGTGAACCGTGATGGTTTATGAATTTATGCTAATAGTAAATATTGGAGGAGCTACCCTCAAACAATCAAATGTAGTGCTTTCGCCGTAAAGCCTTTTTGAAATCTGACAACGCTGTGATATTGCCAAGAAGCAGAGCTTTTGATGACTATGCAACACTTGTATATTGATGAATGTTTAATACTTCAACTTTTGGATTTTGAATTTGGCGCCTTGCATTTCACCGGGTAGTGTCGGGAGCACCCCACCACTCCCTAAGTAGTTAAAGTTCTTACTCATGTCGGCTGCGGAGAGCGTGAACATACAGTCTTCCAGACAGCTGGTGCTCTCATGCATGTTTCAGTGTTATTTTCCTCGAAGCGAGCATTGAAGTAGTCTAGCTCATCTAGTAGGCTCGTGTCACTGGGCAGCTCTTGGCTGTGCTTCCCTTTGTAGCCTGTAATGATTTGCAAGCTTCATATATTTTGTACAAAGTGTGAGTGCTGAGTTAGATGTTGAGTCATGCATTGCATGACATGCAATTGTGTTCTGTTTCTAAAAGGTACATTGTTAAAAATATTATATTGTATATTGTAATTGTTTTTATATTTTGGTAACTATGTTGCCCCAGTGAACAAGCACCAAACCAGCATGAGTGCAGAGTTGGATGGTGAGCCGTGCATTGCATGACTTGTGCAGTTTCTATCAGAATAAATCTTGTGGTCCATGTCAATGATTGTACACATCACAAGAAGAGTTACAGTCGTGACCCGTTCTTCTGTATCAGATATTTATTTGTTGGATTTCCATCACAGAAGTTCTCTCTGGTTGCACAATTAACGTGGTGATAAAAATTTGGTAAAAATGTATTTAAGTTTCCCTGCATTAATGTCACCGGCCACCAGGAGTGCCACCACTGGGTGTGAGTTTTCCTGTTTGCTTATGGCGGAATACAGCTCATTGAGTGCTGTTTTAGTGCCAACTTTGCTCTGTGGTAGTACGTAGACAGCTACGAAAAATACAGATGAAAACTCTCTAGGTAGATAGTGTGGTCTATAGCTTATCGTGAGACACTCTTCCTCAGGCGAGCAAAACTTTGAGACTTACTTAGATGTTATGCACCAGCTGTTGTTTACATAAATGCATAGGCCCCCGCCCCGTGTCTTAGAGGCTGCTGTTCTGCCGATAGTGTATAACCCGCCAGCTGTATGTTGTTATTGTTGTCGTTCTGCCACGACTCGGTGAAACATAAGATATTACAAATTTGTATGTCCCGTTGGCAGGACATACTGCCTGGGGTTTATTATGGATCCCCATTAGTTCCTGCCAAGCCAGCAGTTACTCTTCCTGGGGTTTATTATGGATCCCCATTAGTTCCTGCCAAAGAATCATCTACTCTTCCTGGGGTTTATTATGGATCCTCATTCGTTCCTGCCAAAGCAGCATCTACTCTTCCTGGGGTTTATTATGGATCCTCATTCGTTCCTGCCAAAGCAGCAGCTACTCTTCCTGGGGTTTATTATCCAGTCAGGGATTGCTGGGTCGCTAGCGGGCTCGTCCCGACACTACCAGCGAAAATCTAAAGCGCCAAATTCAAAATCCCAAAATGGAATTATTAAACATCCACCAATATACAAGTGTTCCATACTCATCAAAAGCTCTGTTTCTTGGCAATATCACAGCGTTGTCAGATTTCAAAAAGGCTTTACGGCGAAAGCAGCACATTTCATTGTTTGAGGCTAGCACCTCACATATTTTTCCAATAGCCATGTATCAATTAGCCATCATGGCACACACATAACACATTTCACAGCGAAAACAAATCAATTACCTGTTGAAGAACTTATGCTGAGGTCATCCTAAGTGTCCAACGAAGACAATCCATGGTTCTTTTGTTAGAAAAAGTAACGTCTTTTATCCATAAATCCTCCATTTGGTTTGCGCGTTATAATCAGAAACGATAGCCTCCACTAGTCCATGAAACGCGGCGCGAACTCGTTCAAATTATACCTATAAACTTGTCCAAGAACAATCAAACATAGTTTTAAATGTATCCTTAGGAACATTTTTACGTATATTTACTATTATAAATCAGCCGGAATATAAACTGATCAATAACGAGGCTACAAAAGACACTCCGTGACTTCTCGTGCACGCGCCACGGGAACTTTTCTCAGAAAGAGGGTCTTCATTGTTTGGTGTTTTTCTCTGCTCTAAATTCATCCAAAATGGAGGGAAACACCGTCTCGAGGCTGTTGACATCATAAGGAAGCGACGTGTACTGCATTCATATGCCTATATATGGTCATTTTCAATAGGGAGGGGTTCCCAAATGAGCAATGTGTCAAAATCACTTTTTCCAGGACAGAGATTCCTCAGGGTTTTGCCTGCTATATGCGTTCTGATTCACTCACAGACAAATGGTTAACAGTTTTGGAAATTTCAGAGTGTTTCCTATCCAATGGTACTAAATATATGCATATCCTATTTTCTGGGCCTAAATGGGAGGTTTTTTACTTTGGGCACGCCAGGCTCTCCAAAACGGTCACCTCACGCACTGCTCCCAGAGAAGTTAAGGATCCCCATTAGTTCCTGTCAAGGCAGCAGCTACTCTTCCAGGGGTTTATTATGGATCCTCATTCGTTCCTGCCAAAGCAGCAGCTACTCTACCTGGAAGTTAATTATGGATCCCCATTAGTTCCTGCCAAGGCAGCAGCTACTCTTCCTGGGGTTTATTATGGATCCCCAATAGTTCCTGTCAAGGCAGCAGCTACTCTACCTGGGGTTTATTATGGATCCCCATTAGTTCCTGTCAAGGCAGCAGCTACTCTTCCAGGGGTTTATTATGGATCCCCATTAGTTCCTGCCAAATCAGCAGCTACTCTTCCTGGGGTTTATTTTGGATCCCCATTAGTTCCTGCCAAGCCAGCAGTTACTCTGCCTGGGGTTTATTATGGATCCCCATTAGTCCCTGCCAAGGCTGCAGCTACTCTTCCTGGGGTTTATTATGGATCCCCATTAGTTCCTGCCTAGGCAGCAGCTTCTCTTCCTGGGGTTTATTATGGATCCTCATTCGTTCCTGCCAAAGCAGCAGCTACTCTACCTGGGGTTTATTATGGATCCCCATTAGTTCCTGCCAAGGCAGCAGCTACTCTTCCTAGGGTTTATTATGGTCCCCCAATAGTTCCTGCCAAGGCAGCAGCTACTCTTCCTGGGGTTTATTATGGATCCCCATCAGTTCCTGCCAAGGCAGCAGCTACTCTCCCTGGGGTTTATTATGGATCCCCATCAGTTCCTGCCAAGGAAGCAGGTACTCTTCCTGGGGTTTATTATGGATCCCCATTAGTTCCTGTCAAGGCAGCAGCTACTCTTCCAGGGGTTTATTATGGATCTCCATTAGTTCCTGCCAAGGCAGCAGCTACTCTTCCTGTGGTTTATTAAGGACCCCCTATAGTTCCTGTCAAGGCAGCAGCTTCTCTTTCTGGGGTTTATTATGGATCCCCATTAGTTCCTACCAAGGCGGCAGCTACTCTTCCTGGGGTTTATTATGGATCCCCATTAGTTCCTGCCAAGGCAGCAGCTACTCTTCCTAGGGTTTATTATGGACCCCCTATAGTTCCTGTCAAGGCAGCAGCTACTCTTTCTGGGGTTTATTATGGATCCCCATTAGTTCCTGCCAAGGCAGCAGCTACTCTTCCAGGGGTTTATTATGGATCCCCATTAGTTCCTGCCAAATCAGCAGCTACTCTTCCTGGGGTTTATTTTGGATCCCCATTAGTTCCTGCCAAGCCAGCAGTTACTCTGCCTGGGGTTTATTATGGATCCCCATTAGTCCCTGCCAAGGCTGCAGCTACTCTTCCTGGGGTTTATTATGGATCCCCATTAGTTCCTGCCTAGGCAGCAGCTTCTCTTCCTGGGGTTTATTATGGATCCTCATTCGTTCCTGCCAAAGCAGCAGCTACTCTACCTGGGGTTTATTATGGATCCCCATTAGTTCCTGCCAAGGCAGCAGCTACTCTTCCTAGGGTTTATTATGGTCCCCCAATAGTTCCTGCCAAGGCAGCAGCTACTCTTCCTGGGGTTTATTATGGATCCCCATCAGTTCCTGCCAAGGCAGCAGCTACTCTTCCTGGGGTTTATTATGGATCCCCATCAGTTCCTGCCAAGGAAGCAGGTACTCTTCCTGGGGTTTATTATGGATCCCCATTAGTTCCTGTCAAGGCAGCAGCTACTCTTCCAGGGGTTTATTATGGATCTCCATTAGTTCCTGCCAAGGCAGCAGCTACTCTTCCTGTGGTTTATTAAGGACCCCCTATAGTTCCTGTCAAGGCAGCAGCTTCTCTTTCTGGGGTTTATTATGGATCCCCATTAGTTCCTACCAAGGCGGCAGCTACTCTTCCTGGGGTTTATTATGGATCCCCATTAGTTCCTGCCAAGGCAGCAGCTACTCTTCCTAGGGTTTATTAAGGACCCCCTATAGTTCCTGTCAAGGCAGCAGCTACTCTTTCTGGGGTTTTTTATGGATCCCCATTAGTTCCTGCCAAGGCAGCAGCTACTCTTCCTGGGGTCCAAACACATTAAGACACTTACATTACACATAAAACAAAATATAAAGCAGTACATCATATAACAACATATAACAATGTCACATATGATACGACTATACAACAATATTACAATGTGCATGTGTGTAGTGTGTGTGTGCTAGCGCTTGTATGCGTATGCGTGTGTCTGTACCTTTGTGTGTGTCTCTTCACAGTCCCCACTGTTCCATAAGGTGTATTTTTATCTGTTTTATAAATCTGATTCTTCTGCTTGCATCAGTTACCTGATGTGGAATAGAGATCCATGTAGTCATGGCTCTATGTAGTACTGTGCGCCTCCCATAGTCTGTTCTGGACTTGGGGACTGTGAAGAGACCTCTGGTGGCATGTCTTGTGGGGTATGGATGGCTGTCGAAGCTGTGTGCTAGTAGTCTAAACAGACTGCTCAGTGCATTCAGCTTGTCAACACCTCTTACGAAAACAATTAATGAGGAAGTTAATCTTTCTTCCACTTTGAGCCATGAGAGACTGACACGCATGTCATTAATGTTAGTTCTCCATGTACTTTTAAGGGCCAGCCACAGCTGGCTCTCTGTGTCCATCCTTGTGGCACCTGACCACACAAAACCAGGGCCTCTTTGTGTGTGACAGAGACATTTGTCACGTGAGGCGTCTCCAGTCTGAAGGTTGAGGCAGGTCAGTTAGGTGTGTGTGTGTGTGTGTGTGTGTGTGTGTGTGTGTGTGTGTGTGTGTGTGTGTGTGTGTGTGTGTGTGTGTGTGTGTGTGTGTGTGTGTGTGTGTGTGTGTGTGTGTGTGTGTGTGTGAATAGCTGAGGTTAAAACCGCTCTGCCTGAGGGCACAAACAGTTTACTGAGGTGTGTATGTGTCTGTGTGAGTGTCTCCTAGAGACCACAGCTGGCTCTCTGAGTTAGTGTGTGTGTGTGTGTGTGTGTGTGTGTGTGTGTGTGTGTGTGTGTGTGTGTGTGTGTGTGTGTGTGTGTGTGTGTTTAAATGTTAAACTGCAGTGACAGAAAGTTTAACGTGTTGTTAATCAGCTCCTAGGAAAACTCACTCAAGCATCACAACGCAGATTACTGACCTCCCCACCCCCTCTCCTCTTCTCCCTCTCCTCCCCTCCCCTTACCTCTCCTCCTCTCTCCCTCTCCTCCTCCTCTCCTCCTCTCCCCTCTCTCCTCCCCCTTACCTCGCCTCCTCTCTCCCTCTCCTCCCCATTACCTCTCCTCCTCTCCCCCTCTCTCCTCCCCTTACCTCGCCTCCTCTCTCCCTCTCCTCCCCATTACCTCTCCTCCTCTCCTCCTCTCCCCTCTCTCCTCCCCATTACCTCTCCTCCTCTCCTCCTCTCCTCCTCTCCCCCTCTCCTCCCCCTTACCTCTCCTCCTCTCCCCCCTCTCCTCCCCTTACCTCTCCTCCTCTCTCCCTCTCCTCCCCTTACCTCTCTCCTCCTCTCCTCCTCTCCCCCTCTCTCCTCCCCCTTACCTCTCCTCCTCTCTCCCTCTCCTCCCCCTTACCTCTCCTCCTCTCCCCCTCTCTCCTCCCCATTACCTCTCCTCCTCTCCTCCTCTCCTCCTCTCCTCCTCTCTCCCTCTCCTCCCCCTTACCTTTCCTCCTCTCCCCCTCTCCTCCTCTCCCTCTCTCCTCCTACTTACCTCCCATCTTCTCCTTCTCTCTCCTTCCCCCTCCTCCTCTCATTGAGAGACATTTGTTCTCTTTCTTATAAAATTCTCTATGAGTTCAGTAACTCAGTTATTTCAGCTCTCAGTCATAACTACTTGATAATCCTTCCTTCCTTCCTTTCTCTGTGTGTGTGTCTCTCTGAGTGTGTGTGTGTGTCTCTCTGAGTGTGTGTATCTGTCTGTGTGTGTCTGTCTGTGTGTGTGTGTGTGTGTGTGTGTGTCTCTCTGTTTGTGTGTATCTGTCTGTGTGTGTCTCTCTGTGTGTGTGTGTGTGTGTGTGTGTGTGTGTGTGTGTCTCTGTGTGTGTGTATCTGTCTGTGTGTGTCTCTCTGTGTGTGTGTATCTGTCTGTGTGTGTCTCTCTGTGTGTGTGTCTATCTGAGTGTGTGTATCTGTCTGTGTGTGTCTCTACGTGTGTGTGTATCTGTCTGTGTGTGTCTCTGTGTGTGTGTGTGTCTCTGTGTGTGTGTGTCTCTCTGAGTGTGTGTGTGTGTGTGTGTGTGTGTCTCTGTGTTTGTGTCTGTGTGTGTGTGTGTGTATGTGTGTGTCTCTGTGTTTGTGTCTGTTTTTGTGTCTGTGTGTGTATGTGTGTGTGTGTGTGTGTGTGTGTGTGTGTGTGTGTGTGTGTGTGTGTGTGTGTGTGTGTGTGTGTGTGGGGGTCTATTTGTGTTTATTTTAGTTTATCAATTTGACCATTTTAAAAAACAAGCACACAAGACACCTGAAAAGCCATACACATGCACATTAGTTAAATCATGGAGGATGACACACAATACAGTCTGGGACTTATTTCCATTGTTAAATCATGGAGTATAACACACAATACAGTCTGGGACTTATTTCCATTGTTAAATCATGGAGGATGACACACCACACAGTCTGGGACTTATTTCCATTGTTAAATCATGGAGGATGACACACAATACAGTCTGGGACTTATTTCCATTGTTAAATCATGGAGGATGACACACCACACTGTCTGGGACTTATTTCCAATGTTAAATCATGGAGGATGACACACAATACAGTCTGGGACCTATTTCCATTGTTAAAACATGGAGGATGACACACAATACAGTCTGGGACTTTTTTCCAATGTTAAATCATGGAGGATGACACACAATACAGTCTGGGACTTATTTCCATTGTTAAATCATGGAGGATGACACACAACACAGTCTGGGACTTATTTCCATTGTTAAATCATGGAGGATAACACATAATAGAGTCTGGGACTTATTTCCATTGTTAAATCATGGAGGATAACACTCAATACAGTCTGGGACTTATTTCCATTGTTAAATCATGGAGGATAACACACAACACAGTCTGGGACTTATTTCCATTGTGTGTATGTGTGTGTTTGTGTGTGTCTGTGTGTCTTTGTGTGTGTTTCTGTGTGTGTGGTGTTTCTGTGTGTGTGTCTGTGTGTCTGTGTGTCTCTGTGTGTGTGTTTGTGTCTCTCTCTCTGTGTCTCTCTCTGTTTGTCTCTATGTGTGTATGTGTCTCTCAATGTTTGGGGTGGCAGGTAGCCTAGTGGTTAGAGCGTTGGACTAGTAACCGGAAGGTTGCAAGGTTGAATCCCTGACCTGACAAGGTACAAATCTGATGTTCTGCCCCTGAACAAAGCAGTTAAGCCACTGTTTCTAGGCTGTCATGGAAAATAAGAACTTGTTCTAAACTGATTTGCCTAGTAAAATAAAAATTGTATGTATCTCTCTGTGTGTCTGTGGCTCTTTCTCTTTGTGTGTGTGTCTCTGTCTCATAAAACGAGCTCATAAACATCCAGTGTTTGTGTGTCTGTATGTATGTATGTGTGTGTGCATGTTCCTGGGTAGAAATCAGCTCTATGTTTATTTCCCTCTCAGCAGTGATTACCGGCCCAATCTGTCTGTTTGACACAGGAAACATCACACACACACACACACACACACAGACACTGCTGTAAAGCCGTCAGCATGTATCAGAGTTGACTGTTAGTCCGAGGTGGTCTTAGGACTCTCTGTTTCCACTCTCCTCTCTCTCCATCCCTCCTGACTCACACATAAATAAACATTCCACTAACCTGGAACGGTGCTGCCACACACACACACACACACCCTAGTTTACCTGTCACACACAACCTGTTTTCCTTTATTTCCGCTAGATGGCGACGAAGCTTCATCCATCCAGTCTGACCATCTCAATGACTCTACAGTACATATGAATGGACAAAGCCATCGATCACGTGACACCATTCATTCCTATTTGAAGACTGTAGAGAACCACAGTATGAGTCATAATACCCATAAAACCTAGCTGTTCCAATAGAATTTCCACCATTCATTTGTACCACACGGAATGTTAGAAACAATAAAAAAAGGTTTTGACAACCATGTTAATCTCTCGGACAAGGTGACTGTTATCAATATAAGAAAAGGAAAAATGAATGCAGGCTGAGACGGAGGGGCGGAGGGGCGGACGACACGGGGACAACAATACTCCCGGACAAGGCCAACCAGGCACGATATAACCCCACTTACTTTTTCAAGGAGGATTTATTACTGTCACTTTTAGTGAGTTTGGTACACATCCGGTAGATAGAGAGCTGTTTATTATGTTCAACATAGGAGGGCCAAGCACAGGAAGCAGCTCTTTCAGTAGTTTAGTTGGAATAGGGTCCAGTATGCAACTTGAAGGTTTAGAGGCGATGAACATTTTCATGAATGTGTCAAGATATACAGGATAAAAAATCTATCCTAAGTCCTGGAAGCTCTGTGCAGACTCAGGACATCTGAGCTTTGGAGAATTACGGAGATTCAAAGAGGCCGTAATTTTCTTTCTAATGATCATGATCTTTTCGTCGAAGAAGTTCATGAACTCATCACTGCTGAAGTGAAAGCCTCTCTTTCTGCTTATACATTTTTGGGAGGGGATTGTTTTTATTCTCCTCAATTAGGATGGCAAAATAGGATGATCAAGCAGCGGTGAGGGCACTTTGATATTGCACGGCACTGTCATTCCAAGCTAGTCAGAAAACTTTTTTCTGGAAGCTTCAGGCTCCATTATTTACTGTATATTATTATGTATATATATATATTATTTACTGTATATTATTATGTATATATATATTCTTTACTGTATATTATTATGATGACAATCCAAGATGGCGTAGCAGTGCAGACGTGTTTTTGTTCGTCCCCTCGTGTACTATTTTTTGTATATATTTCAATTTTATTTTCAATCTCTTTTCCATGTTTAATTAAATATACCTTCCGGTAACCTGCCTCACCCATTGTGTTACCTAACCGCTATTTTTTTTGCCATTTTTAGACTGAATTCCATAGGGAGCTAGCGAGCTAACCAGCTACTAGCTATTCAGTCACTGTTAGCCACCGCTAGCGGCCTTTAACCTACTGCACAGACACCAGCCTTTTTTAGCCCGGATAATACTCGCCAGCCTGCCACCATCGGACTGTTTCTCCACCACAAAGCCGGATCCCTGCCGTAAACCCTGGACCACTACACCTGATCTCCACAGCTAGCTAGCTGCCACCGAGTGGCTAACGCCCCTGCCCCGGAGCCAACTCCAGCTAGCCGCGACCCAGACGCATCTCACGGCTAGCAACAATAATACCTCTCTCGCCATCTGGCTTGGTTCCCTCTCGTCACGACGCCCCGTCGTACCACCTCGACTGGTCTGCGGACGATTACTCCATCCGCTGTGCCTGCAACCGGCCTCCGTCGGACGTCGCAGCAGGCGGTTCTACCAACCCCGGCCTGCTAATTCTTAACTTTAAACGCCGTGTCTCCTGCGTGCCGGCGAAGTAACGACTACCTCGCGGCTTCCCTGCCCCATCTATTGCTGTTCACTGGACCCTATGATCACTCGGCTACATAGCTGATGCCTGCAGGACTATTCATTCATCACGGTACTCCATTCTGTTTATATTTATTTATTTATTTTATTTATCTGTCAGCCCCAGCCGTGTACTCAGGCCCTGTGTGTTGCTAACCAACCCTCTGCCCATTCATCGCCAGTTTACCTGTTGTTGTTGTCTTAGCTGACTAGCTTTGTGGTCTTACCCGTTGTTGTCCTATCTAGCTCTCCCAACCAACACCTGTGTTTGCTTTATGCCTTGCTTTATGTCTCTCTCAAGTGTCAATATGCCCTGTTTACTGTTGTTTAGGGTAGTTATCATTGTGTTAGTTTACAGTGGAGCCCCTAGGCCCACTATACATGCCTCAGATTCCTCCTTTGTCCCACCTCCCACACATGCGGTGACCTCACCCAGTATTACCAGCACCTCCAGAGATGCAACCACTCTTATCATCACTCGGTGCCTGGGCTTACCTCCACTGTACTCTCACCCACCATACCCCTGTCTGCACATTATACCCTGAATCTATTCTACCACGCCCAGAAATCTGCTCCTTTTAATCTCTGTTCCCAATGCACTAGACGTCCTGTTCTGATAGCCTTTAGCCGTACCCTCATCCTGCTCCTCCTCTGTTCCTCGGGTGATGTGGAGGTAAACCCAGGCCCTGCAGCCCCCAGCACCACACCTATTCCTAGGCCCCAGGCACTCTCTTTTGTTGACTTCTGTAACCGTAAAAAGCCTCGGTTTCATGCATGTTAACATCAGAAGCCTCCTCCCTAAGTTTGTTTTATTCACTGCTTTAGCACACTCCGCCAACCCTGATGTCCTGGCAGTGTCTGAATCCTGGCTTAGGAAGGCCACCAAAAATTCTGAGATTTCCATACCCAACTACAACATTTTCCGCCAAGATAGAACTGTCAAAGGGGGAGGAGTTGCAATCTATTGCAGAGATAGCCTGCGTAGTTCTGTCATACTTTCCAGATCTATGCCCAAACAGTTCGAACTTCTAATTCTAAAAATTAATCTCTCCAGAAATAAGTCTCTCACTGTTGCCGCCTGCTATAGACCCCCCTCAGCTCCCAGCTGTGCCCTGGACTCCATATGTGAATTGATTGCCCCCCCATCTATCTTCAGAGTTCGTTCTATTAGGTGACCTAAACTGGGTTATGCTTAACACCCCGGCAGTCCTAGAATCTAAGCTAGATGCCCTCAATCTCACACAAATCATTAAGGAACCCACCAGGTACAATCCTAAATCTGTAAATCTGGGCACCCTCATAGACATTATCCCTCCAAATACACCTCTGCTGTTTTCAATCAGGATCTCAGCGACCACTGCCTCATTGCCTGCATCCGCTATGGGCCCACGGTCAAACGACCAACCCTTATCACTGTCAAACGCTCCCTAAAACACTTCTGCGAGCAGGCCTTTCTAATCGACCTGGCCCGGGTATCCTGGCAGGATATTGACCTCATTCCGTCAGTCGAGGATGCCTGGTCGTTCTTTAAAAGCAACTTCTTCACCATCTTAAATAAGCATGCCCCTTTCAAAAGATGTAGAACTAAGAACAGATACAGCCCTTGGTTCACTCCAGACCTGACTGCCCTTGACCAGCACAAGAACATCCTTTGGCGGACTGCTATTGCATCGAATAGTCCCCGCAATATGCAACTGTTCAGGGAAGTCAGGAACCAATACACGCAATCAGTCAGGAAAGCAAAGGCTAGCTTTTTCAAACAGATATTTTCATCCTGTAGCTCTAACTCCAAAAAGTTTTGGGACACTGTCAAGTCCATGGAGAACAATAGCACTTCCTCCCAGCTGCCCACTGCACTGAGGCTAGGTAACAAGGTCACCATTGACAAATCCATGATCATCAAAAATTTCAACAAGCATTTCTCTACGGCTGGCCATGCCTCCTGGCTACCCCAACCCCGGCCAATAGCTCCGCCCCCCCTGCATCTACTTGTCCAAGCCTTCCTAGCTTCTCCTTCACCAAAATCCAGATAGCAGATGTTCTGAAAGAGCTGCAAAATCTGGACCCGTACAAATCAGCTGGACTAGATAATCTGGACCTCTCTTTTAAAACTATCTGCTGCCATTGTTGCAACTCCTATTACCAGTCTGCTCAACCTCTCTTTGGTGTCGTCCGAGATCCCAAAAGATTGGAAAGCTGCTGCGGTCATCCCTCTCTTCAAAGGGGGTGACACCCTAGACCCAAATTGTTATAGACCTATATCAATCCTGCCCTGCCTCTCTAAAGTCTTTGAAAGCCTAGTTAATAAACAGATCAATGACCACTTCGAATCCCACCGTACCTTCTCCGCTGTGCAATCCGGTTTCCGAGCTGGTCACGGGTGCACCTCAGCCACGCCAAGGTACTAAACGATATCATAACCGCCATCGATAAGAGACATTACTGTGCAGCCGTATTCATTGACCTGGCCAAGGCTTTCGACTCTGTCAATCACCACATCCTTATCGGCAGACTCAACAGCCTTGATTTCTCTAATGATTGCCTCGCCTGGTTCACCAACTACTTTGCCGACAGAGTTCAGTGTGTTAAATCGGAGGGCCTGTTGTCCGGGCCTCTGGCAGTCTCTATGGGGGTGCCACAGGGTTCAATTCTTGGGCCGACTCTCTTCTCTGTATACATCAATGATGAGGCTCTTGCTGCTGGTGATTCTCTGATCCACCTCTATGCAGACGACACCATTCTGTATACTTCTGGCCCTTTGGACACTGTGTTAACTAACCTCCAAACGAGCTTCAGTGCCATTCAGCACACCTTCCGTGGCGTCCAACTGCTCTTAAACGCTAGTAAAACCAAATGCATGCTTTTCAACCATTCGCTGCCTGCATCCGCCCGCCCGACTAGCATCACTACCCTGGACGGCTCTGACCTAGAATACGTGGACAACTACAAATACAGTGGGGCAAAAAAGTATTTAGTCAGCCACCAATTGTGCAAGTTCTCTCACTTAAAAAGATGAGAGAGGCCTGTAATTTTCATCATAGGTACACTTCAACTATGACAGACAAAATTAGGAAAAAAAAATCCAGAAAATCACATTGTAGGATTTTTAATGAATTTATTTGCAAATTATGGTGGAAAATAAGTATTTGGTCACATACAAACAAGCAAGATTTCTGGCTCTCACAGACCTGTAACTTCTTCTTTAAGAGGCTCCTCTGTCCTCCACTCGTTACCTGTATTAATGGCACCTGTTTGAACTTGTTATCAGTATAAAAGACACCTGTCCACAACCTCAAACAGTCACACTCCAAACTCCACTATGGCCAAGACCAAAGAGCTGTCAAAGGACACCAGAAACAAAATTGTAGACCTGCACCAGGTTGGGAAGACTGAATCTGCAATAGGTAAGCAGCTTGGTTTGAAGAAATCAACTGTGGGAGCAATTATTAGGAAATGGAAGACATACAAGACCACTGATAATCTTCCTCGATCTGGGGCTCCACGTAAGATCTCACCCCGTGGGGTCAAAATGATCACAAGAACGGTGAGCAAAAATCCCAGAACCACACGGGGACCTAGTGAATGACCTGCAGAGAGCTGGGACCAAAGTAACAAAGCCTACCATCAGTAACACACTACGCCGCCAGGGACTCAAATCCTGCAGTGCCAGACGTGTCCCCCTGCTTAAGCAAGTACATGTTCAGGCCCATCTGAAGTTTGCTAGAGAGCATTTGGATGATCCAGATGAGGATTGGGAGAATGTCATATGGTCAGATGAAACCAAAATAGAACTTTTTGGTAAAAACTCAACTCGTCGTGTTTGGAGGACAAAGAATGCTGAGTTGCATCCAAAGAACACCATACCTACTGTGAAGCATGGGGGTGGAAACATCATGCTTTGGGGCTGTTTTTCTGCAAAGGGACCAGGACGACTGATCCGTGTAAAGGAAAGAATGAATGGGGCCATGTATCGTGAGATTTTGAGTGAAAACCTCCTTCCATCAGCAAGGGCATTGAAGATGAAACGTGGCTGGGTCTTTCAGCATGACAATGATCCCAAACACACCGCTCGGGCAACGAAGGAGTGCCTTCAAGAAGCATTTCAAGGTCCTGGAGTGGCCTAGCCAGTCTCCAGATCTCAACCCCATAGAAAATCTATGGAGGGAGTTGAAAGTCCGTGTTGCCCAGCGACAGCCCCAAAACATCACTGCTCTAGAGGAGATCTGCATGGAGGAATGGGCCAAAATACCAGCAACAGTGTGTGAAAACCTTGTGAAGACTTACAGAAAACGTTTGACCTCTGACATTGCCAACAAAGGGTATATAACAAAGTATTGAGATAAACTTTTGTTATTGACCAAATACTTATTTTCCACCATAAATTGCAAATAAATTCATAAAAAATCCTACAATGTGATTTTCTGGATTTTCTTTCCTCATTTTGTCTGTCATAGTTGAAGTGTACCTATGATGAAAATTACAGGCCTCTCTCATCTTTTTAAGTGAGAGATCTTGCACAATTGGTGGCTGACTAAATACTTTTTTGCCCCACTGTATATATTATTTAAGTCACTGAGGGCTACTTACGATAATTTTTCAGTTCATATCCTTTATTGACATTTTTTTTTACAAATTTAAACACTTGTTTGGCATAGAGCTGACATTGAAATTAATTATTTAAAGTATTTAAATAATGCAACAAAATATATAATTTTAAACTATAAAAATAAACTTTCCCTGCCGGACAAGGTTTGTCCCGACTTCCAAGAATCCTTGAGCTAATTCCCTGCTATTCTACACATTTTCCAAGAATCCTTGAGCTAATTCCCTGCTATTCTACACATTTTGCCATAAGAGAACATGTTACAGCAGTAAAGTAAATTTGTTGTTATACGTTTTTTTATTTTTATAACGTGTTCATATGCTATCAGGAGGGCGGGACCCCAACCCAAAACCCCAGGGGGGACCCCAACTCAAAACCCTGGGGAGGACCCCAACCCAAAACCCCGGGGGGGACCCCAACCCAAAACCCCGGGGGGGACCCCAACCCAAAACAGCCGGGGGGACCCCAACTCAAAACCCTGGGGAGGACCCCAACCCAAAACCTCAGGGGGGACCCCAACCCAAAACATCCGGGGGGACCCCAACTCAAAACCCTGGGGGGGGACCCCAACCCAAAACCTCAGGGGGGACCACAACCCTAAACAATTAACAAAACTATTATTATTATTATTGTTTTGGGGGTTGTTCGTGCCCCACCTGGTGTGTGTGTTACAGACAACAACAAAACAGCTGGTTGTCATGTAATGGAATAATTGTGTAGCTGTATTTAGGCCTTATGTTTGTGGAGCTGTATTTAGGCCTTATGTTTGTGGAGCTGTATTTAGGCCTTATGTTTGTGGAGCTGTATTTAGGCCTTATGTTTGTGGAGCTGTATTTAGGCCTTATGTTTGTGGAGCTGTATTTTGGCCTTATGTTTGTGGAGCTGTATTTAGGCCTTATGTTTGTGGAGCTGTATTTAGGCCTTATGTTTGTGGAGTTGTATTTAGGCCTTATGTTTGTGGAGCTGTATTTAGGCCTTATGTTTGTAGAGCTGTATTTAGGCCTTATGTTTGTGGAGCTGTATTTAAGCCTTATGTTTGTGGAGCTGTATTTAGGCCTTATGTTTGTGGAGCTGTATTTAGGCCTTATGTTTGTGGAGCTGTATTTAGGCCTTTCTGTTTGTGGAGCTGTATTTAGGCCTTATGTTTGTGGAGCTGTATTTAGGCCTTATGTTTGTGGAGCTGTATTTAGGCCTTATGTTTGTGGAGCTGTATTTAGGCCCTATGTTTGTGGAGCTGTATTTAGGCCTTATGTTTGTGGAGCTGTATTTAGGCGTTATGTTTGTGGAGCTGTATTTAGGCCTTATGTTTGTGGAGCTGCATTTAGGCCTTATGTTTGTGGAGCTGTATTTAGGCCTTATGTTTGTGGAGCTGTATTTAGGCCTTATGTTTGTGGAGCTGCATTTAGGCCTTATGTTTGTGGAGCTGTATTTAGGCCTTATGTTTGTGGAGCTGTATTTAGGCCTTATGTTTGTGGAGCTGTATTTAGGCCTTATGTGTATTGTCCAGGCCTGGTTTAGCAGGCTGGTGTTTAGTTTTGTGTGTGTGTGTGTGTGGTTTCAATATTTCTCACAAATACAAGTCGTGATGAAGTCAATCTCTTCTCCACTTTGAGCCAGGAGAGATTGACATGCATGTCATTAATGTTAGCTCTCTGTGTACATCCAAGGGCCAGCCGTGCTGCCCTGTTCTGAGCCAATTGCATTTTTTTCTCTTTGTGGCACCTGACCACACGACTGAACAGTAGTCAAGGTGCGACAATACTAGGGCCTGTAGGACCTGCCTTGTTGATAGTGCTGTTAAGAAGGTAAAGCAGCACTTTATTATGGACAGACTTCTCCACATCTTAGCTACTGTTGTATCAATATGCTTTGACCATGACCGTTTACAATCTAGGGTTACTCCAAGCAGTTTAGTCATCTCAACTTGATACATTTCCAAAATTATTTATTACAGACTTTTTGGGATATAAAGAAGGATTTTATCTAAAAAAAATGACACTACATGTTATAACTGGGACTCTTTCGATGACAAATCAGAGGAAGATTTTCAAAAGGTAAGTGAATATTTAATGCGTGGTCCCATGGTGTTTACACTTGCACACCATTGTTTGTACAGATGAGCGTGGTACCTTCAGCCGTTTGGAAATTGCTCCCAAAGATGAACCAGACTTGTGGAAGTCTACAATTGTTTTTCTGAGGTATTGGCTGATTTATTTTGATTGTCCCATGATGTCAAGCAAAGATGCACTGATTTTGAAGGTAGGCCTTGAAATACATCCACAGGTACACCTCCAGTTGACTCAAAGGATGTCAATTAGCCTATCAGAAGCTTCTAAAGCCATGACATCGTTTTTGTAGAATTTTCCAAGCTGTTTAAAGGCACAGTCAACTTAGTGTATGTAAACTTCCAGGTGAAGCTGTCGTGGAAAAAATGATCTTCAAAATATGACACTCATACAAGAAACTTGTGAATTCAATAAGACTTTTAATTCAGAGTAATCAAAAGCCGAGCTGACCCGGGAAACAGCTAGCTCTGACTGCACTCAGTTCAGCTTATATAGTGTTACTATAGGCAGCCTCTGACATGTGTTTCCACTTAAAAGTGAAACGTGTGGTACGAGGCCTACGTGCAGTATGTGCGGTTTTTCAGCTGAGGCAACCCTTGACATGTGTTTCTACTTAAAAGGTGTTCTATGCATTCTGTTCAGAAATGAGAAAATGTAACATAATGGTATTAAAATATCTCCAACATACCCCCCTCTGGAACTTACAGAGTTCCACACAAAGAAAATTACAGTATAGATCTGAAGGGGAGCACCTTCTGAAACACTATAGAGAAAACATCCTCCAATCAAATTTAACAAACAAAGCTCCACCTACTCACATATACAGGAAAGTAAGGACCAAATATCTCCAATCTCAAATACCTAGACAGGAGTAAAAGATCCATGAAAATACAGAGAAAGAGAGAACCAAACAGCTCCAAACACACAATACAGGAAAGAAGCAAAACATCCACCCAATCCAAAGAAAAACACACAAAAATAATAGACAAACACAACAAAACAACCAACAAAATATCAAAGTATCAAACAAAAAGAACCGAACAGAAAATGTAAAAGCACCGAGTATGCAGTGTAAACCCTTGCCTGAGGTCATCTCAGTAATGTAGAATATAAAAAGAATAATATGTCAACTAAAAACATAAACAAAACACACCAAACAAAAACTAAACAGCACAGAATAAGCACATACTAAAACACCAAATCCAAATAAGATCCTCCCTCGCAGACACCACTCTTAACAGGTAACATACCAAATATGAACAACCCATCAGAAGATTAAGAACACAGTCCGTAATCACTTATAACCGGAACACCCTATGTTACCTAACATGTATTAAATAATTAGCGTTTCAGAAGACCTAAACATCAACAATTTAAAAAATAATAAAAGAAAAGAGGATGAAACGAGGGCATTAGAACAAAAATCCATATACCATCTAAGCACAATCTTCATCCTTACATAGAGAACAGGCCCCCCTCTGACACATATCACAAACCACAGGTCATCATAAAGCATATATCCATCACTGTGAGACTTAGAGCACCACTTGAAACATCCATGCTTATGACAAGATTCATGCACATGAACAATCAAAGTCATCACAATCAGGAACCCATCATACACAGGAATATAGATTCAAAACCTGATTTAATCTCAACTCTGGCTTTAAAGTCATAAGGGACACCACGAGGTTGTCCTATTACATCTAAATAGACCTTATTGTCAGACTTGTAATCTCCTTACTCTATGTTTTGTAGTTAACTGCTTAGTATCACTAGGATCCCATTCAGTGACAGTTATCTGTTGAATTAACCCAACCCCCGCACAAAGGCCTGTCCATCCTTCAGGTAAAACATTCAAAAGGTTGTTGTTCCCACACATCCAACAACAGTCAGCAATACCCCTATCCTGATTTTTAATAAGGTTATAGAAGGTGAAACTTGAGTTATGTGGCCACATGATCCCTTCCTATACATATTCATACCACTATCCCCACATTTTTGAATACCTGCCACTTCCAACATCCAAATAGTATCACATACAACAGTAGAGTTACCCACATCAATTCCTTCAGTACCTTCAGTGACTTTGCTATAGAAACACTCATATTTCCCTTTAACCACAGTGAACATTCTTCCAATTAGCACAGTCTTGAAATAATGCAGGTTCAGGTACTATTAACTAGTCAGATAAAGGTGATTTACTACACAGAATGCAATTGTCCGCCCCATGTCTATCTGCTGTGGATCTAGCCCATTTATACCAGTCATTTCTCACTGTTTCTGCCAATGTAATGTCCTTGGGTGACGTTGATTCTGGAACATCAGCTACAGACTCAATGTTCTTATCTTGAGGTAGAAAGTTAGTGTGAGTGTTGGTCAGAAAGTTCCAAATGTCAGTGAAAAACCCTCCTGACTCCGACCCCTCAGGTTTCATTATGCTTGTAGTGGTCGGTTTGGTAAGCGCAGTTGATGGCAATCTAGTGGTGGTAACAGCAGTTTTCACAGCTGCCTCTGCCGTTATTGAAGTTGCCCTAGTTGTCAAAGGCTTCTTCTGCTCAGGTGCTGGCGCAGAATCAATTCGAATGACTGTTTCTCTGTTTCCTTCAGTCGGTCTTATATTTGCTATTTCAACTAATAAATTCTTCGCCTTCAACGTGTTTAATTTTATTCATAGTGAGCATCCACATGTCCTTGTCTTTGGCTATTGTCAGGTCGCAGCCTTTTGGATCCCATAATACCTCTCCCTTGGTTTGATGATGTGTCCACCCACAGAAAGCAGTCTCAGGTAGTGGTTTGATCCTTACGATTGAGATTGACTTCTGTTCTACAGGTTCCGTTATGATTTGAGGTAAGACTGGGATGCTAACCTTGTCGTTCTTCTCAAGTTTTACAGCAGGCTCTTCTCTTCTCTTTCTGCTTGCTTCCTGTTTCTTAATTGTTCGTGAACTTGCTGCCCTTTTTTCCATGTTAACTGATGCAATTGTTATGTCAATGCCATTGTTCTTTTGTTCTTCTGGTCTCAATTAACTGTTAACCTCTCTGCGCACGGATCCCGCTAGCGGGATCGTTTTCAGAGCAAACATAACGCGGCAAATTCAAAATAAAAATGTGTAATATTTAACATTCTTCGATATACAAGTGTTGCATAGCCATCAAAAGCTCTGCTTCTTGGCAATATCACTGCGTTGTCAGATTTCAAAAAGGCTTTACCGGGAAAGCACCACATTTGATTGTTTGAGGCTAGTACCTCACACATTTTCCACATTAGCATAAATTCATATCCAGCTCGGTTCTCAAAATGTCCATATCACAGCTAATATAAATCGCTTACCTTACAAATAACTTCTTCTGAGGGCTTCCCAAGTGTCCAAACAAGCGAATCCATGGTTCTTTTGTTAGAAAAAGTAATTCATTATATCCATAAATCTCCGTTTGGTTGGCACGTTATGTTCAGCTACTCCACCAAGCATTGTCAGTCTACTCCCCCGTTGTACAGTGAAGAAAACGCGTTCAAGTGGAGGGCAAAAGAAAAAGGAATTCCGGACAGAAATCTCTCAGGTTTTTGCCTGCTATATCTGTTCTGTTATACCCACAGACTATATCTTAATGGTTTTAGACACTTCAGAATGTTTCCTATCCAATAGTACTAATTATGTGAATATCCTAGTTTCTGGCCCTGAGTGGCGGGCATTTAACTTTGGGCACGTCAGACAGGCGAAAATTCGGAAAATGGGACCCTAGCTGTAACAGGTTAACTTCTTACGGTACAGTGTCCCGCTATCGTGCCACCTCGACAACATCTGGTGAAATTGCAGAGCACGAAATTCAGAATACAAAGATCGTAATATTACATATTCATGAAAATACAAGTGTCCATTCTTTAGCTTAGAATCTCGGTAATCGAACCGCTTTGTCCGATTTACAATAGGCTTTACGATGAAAGCATAGCATTTAATTAGCTGAGGACAGCGCCTCGCATACTTCCCGCATATAAATATATTTCAAACCAGCACAGGCGTCACAAAAATAAAAAATTGCGATAAAATAAATAACTTACCTTTTGAAGAACTTCTCCTGAGGGCTTCCCAATTGTCCAACGAAGACATCCAATGGTTATTTTGTTAGAAAAAGTCATATATTATATCCATAAATCTCAGTTTGGTTGGCGCATTATGTTAATAAAATACAGCGTCCACTCGCCCATTGAACCGTGAAGAGAACTCGTTCAACCTATACCTATACACTTGTCCACGAACAATCAAACATCATTGATAATGTATCCTTAGGAACACTCCGATGACCACTTTGAAATTCTTCTTCTATTACCATCCAGAGCAACTAAACATCATCAAACACTGTCTAGAGACTGTTGACATCCAGTGGAAGCAATAGGTACTGCAATCTTACTCCCATATGAGGTCATTTTCAATAGGGAGGGGTTCAAAATGAGGCAATGAGTCAAAAACACTTTTTCCAGGACAGAAATTCCTCGGGTTTTCGCCTGTTATATCAGTTCTGTTTGGCGTGCCCAAAGTAAAATGCCTCCCATTCAGGCCCAGAAAATAGGATATGCACATATTTAGTACCATTGGATAGGAAACTCTGAATTTTCTAAAAGTGTTAACCATTTGTCTGTGAGTAAAACAGAACGGATATGGCAGGCAAAACCCGAGGAATTTCTGTCCTGGAAAAAGTGGTTTTGACAGAGTGCCTCATTTGGAACCCTTCCCTTATGAAAATGCCCATATAAGGGCATATGAATGCAGTACCTACTGCTTCCTCTGGATGTCAACAGTCTCGACACAGTGTTCAGTTTTGTTTTGGATGCCATTAGAGCGTGTTTTTTTCCATTCTTATAACCCAGTTTATATTCCGGTTGATTTATTATAGTAAATATACGTAAAAGTGTTCCTAAGGATACATTTAAAATGATTTTTGATTGTTCTTGGACAAGTTTATAGGTATAATTTGAACGAGTTCGCGCCGCGTTTCAATGGAGTAGTGGAAGCTGTCGTTTCTGATTATAACGCGCGAACCAAATGGAGGATTTATGGATAAAAGACGTTACTTTTTCTAACAAAAGAACCATGGATTGTCTTCGTTGGACACTTAGGATGACCTCAGCAGAAGTTCTTCAACAGGTAATTGATTTGTTTTCGCTGTGAAATGTGTTATGTGTGTGCCATGATGGCTAATCGATACATGGCTATTGGAAAAATATGTGAGGTGCTAGCCTCAAACAATGAAATGTGCTGCTTTCGCCGTAAAGCCTTTTTGAAATCTGACAACGCTGTGATATTGCCAAGAAACAGAGCTTTTGATGAGTATGGAACACTTGTATATTGGTGGATGTTTAATAGTTCAACTTTAGAATTTTGAATTTGGCGCTTTAGATTTTCCCTGGTAGTGTCGGGACGAGCCCGCTAGCGACCCAGCAATCCATGAGAAGATATAATTGGATAATCTTCGTTGGACACTTTGGAAGATATCAGCAGAAGTTCTTCAACAGGTAATTGATTTGTTTTCGCTGTGAAATGTGTTTTGTGTGAAACGTGAAGGCTAATGAATTCATGGTAATGAGAAAATAGTGAAGGTGCTACCCTCAAACAATCAAATTTGGTGCTTTCGCCGTAAAGCCTTTTTGAAATGTGACAATGCTGTGATACTGCCAAGAAACAGAGCTTTTGATGACTATGAAACACTTGTATATTGGTGCATGCTTAATAATTCAACTTTTGGATTTTGAATTTCGCGCCTTGCATTTCACCTGGTAGTGAAAACCTCCATAAATGAGCAGGGGCTTCTCCCACTGACTTAGGGCCGTAGTGGGATACTCCCATAAAGATCCTGGACCAGGAGCAGCCCCCTAAAGTCATTTAAAACCCTTTTGAAAATATGGACCTGGTAACCCGGGAAAAAAAAAACACCTGTTGCACGGCCATTCAAAGCAATGGAGGAAAGTGTGGATTCTGTCGTTTTTGACATGTTGAAATCAACACCAACGAGCAATGGAGAGGAACCACGATCACTGCCCGGCCATCCCGAGTTCAACGGGCCGGTCAAATGGGCATTTCTGCAATATTTTGTAGCCTGTCAAATGCGTGAGGGTAAATGCCCATTGTAAGACATTGCAAATTGACAGCCGTGCACCTGGTAATTGGAACGGGTTACCATGAGTATATTTTAAATATGTTTTTTAATGCCTTTAGGAGGGTGCAAGGTATCCCTGGCTGGTTAGGGAGCACCCCCCACCCGTGGCCATCTAATAGGGGGCACCCCTGGTCATTTTGGACGACACAATAAAGATAATAAAACAAAATCAATAAAATGAGACAAAGGTGTGTTTATACACATCTTATATTATTATTATCAAAATAATCGAAAGAATCGCAAAAAAACGGTCCAGAAAGCACTTTTTTAGGGGGCATAGGTATTTTGATTTTTTTTTTTTAAATGTCCAAATTTGACCCTTGGGTCTTGACTTCATGTACATATGCAATATGAATTGCAACGGTGGAGCGCGCTCACCATCTATAGTAATTTTGGGGTATGACACTTTGCATTTGCCATATGCCATTTGCCATAAGCTTTGGTTGATCTGCCGTCCATTTGGGCACTCTTTTCAATCGTGTGTATGTTTCGTCCAATGGCAATATGTTGTCATTCATTTTTGTCCATTTAATGGGGGTATTCCCTTACCTTTGAAGATCTTCCTCTGTTTGCAATCCCAAGGGTCCCAGCCACACAATAAATGGTTGTTTTGTTCGATAAAGTCCCTTTTTATATCCCAAAAACTCAGTTTGGTTGGCACGTTTTGTTCAGTAATCCACCCGTTCAACTCGTTCAACATACAGACAAAAGAATCCAAAAAATTACAGATAAACTTCTTCCAAACAAGTCAAACAACATTTCTAATCAATCCTCAGGTACCCTAATATGTAAATAAACTATAAAATGTAAGACTGAATGTAGTATGTTCAATACCGGAGATAAATAACAAAGAGTGCGCCCTCGGTCACGCGTGCCACAGGACTACAGACCCATGGAGGAACCCAATGATAAATTACAGCTACTTGTTCATTTTTCAAAGAACAAGCCTGAAACCTTGTCTAAAGACTGTTGACATCCAGTGGAAGCCATAGGTACTGCAATCTGGGAGCTATTCTTTTCATTGTGCAATAGGAAACCAATTCCAATTGCATGGGAGCTCAAAAAAGCAATTTTTCAGGATGGATTTTCAGTTCGGTTATACTCACAGACATTATTTTAACCGTTTTAGAAACTTCTAAGTGTTTACTATCAAATACAATTAATTATATGCATATCCTAGCCTCTGGGTCTGAGTAACAGGCATTTTATTTTGGGCATGCCAGACTCTCCAAACTTACGAACACTGCCCCCTAGCCTTGAGAGGTTTTAAGGATCTTACCCTTTTAAAAAAAAAATCCCCTAAAATGACATACCCAAATCTAAATGCCTGTTACTCAGGACATGTATATTCTTGATACCATTTGAAATATAAGACTTTGAGGTTTTTGAAATGTGAAAGGAATGAAGGACAATATATCACATTAGATCTGGTAATAAGAAGAAAATACCAACCGTTTTTTTTTTTTTTTTTTTTTTTTTTGTACCTTCTTTGAAATGCAAGAGAAAGGGCATAAGGATTTATTCTAGCCCAGGCGCAATTTAGACTTTGGCCACAAGATGGCAGCACTGTATGTGCAAAGTTTGAGAGTGATCCAATGAAATCTTGCCCATCTATTCAAAACGTTGATTCGAGACTGCCAATTGGTTTATTCATACATTTTGAAGTTCATAGTTATGTCCTCAACAATAGCATGGACACTGTGCTAACAAACCTCCAAGCGAGCTTCTATGCCACATAACACTCCTTCCGTGGCCTCCAACTGCTTTTAAATGCAAGTAAAACTAAGTGCATGCTCTTCAACCGATTGCTGCCCGCCCACCTAGCATCACTACTCTGGACGGTTCTGACTTAGAATATGTGGTCAACTACAAATACCTAGGTGTCTGGCTTGACTGTAAACTCTCCTTCCAGACTCACATTAAGCATCTCCAATCCCAACTTAAATCTAGAATCGGCTTCCTATTTTCTGCAAAAAAGCCTCCTTCACTCATACTGCCAAACATACCCTCGTAAAACTGACTATCCTACCGATCCTTGACTTCGGCGATGTCATTCACAAAATAGCCCCCAACATTCTACTCAGCAAATTGGATGCAGTCTATCACAGTGCCATCCGTTTTGTCACCAAAGCCCCATATACCACCCACTACTACTCATCCCCATATTATTACTTACACTCTTGCTCTTTTGCACCCCAGTATCTCTACTTGTACATCATCATCATCTACACATCTATCACTCCAGTGTTAATGCTAAATTGGCCTATTTATTGCCTACCTCCTGACTTCTACATTTGCACACACTGTACATATATTGTTCTCTTTTTTTTCTATTTTGTTATTGACTGTACGTTTGTTTATGTGTAACTCTCTGGTGTTGTTTCTGGCTTTATTATTATGCTAATAGGAGGAAGTACACAGGGCGCTATCCCATGTGTAACTGTGTGTTGTTTTTGTCGCACTGCTTTGCTTTATCTTGGCCAGGTCACAGTTGTAAATGAGAACGTGTTCTCAAATGGCCTACCTGGTTAAATAAAGGTGAAATAAAAATAAATTAAATAAAAATGGTATTCTTTCACCCTAATAGCTACTGTAAATTGGACAGTGCAGTTAGATTAACAAGAAGCTTTCTGCCCATATCAGGTATGTCTATCTTCTGGGATTATCTCCTCATGCTAATCACATTAGCCTACATTAGCTCAACCGTCCTGTGGACGGGACACCAATCCAGAAGAAGGGACTGGGGAGTTTCAGGATAAAAAGAGAAATGGAATGGAGCTAAACACAGGAAAATCTGGTTCAGTCTGCTTTCCACCAGACACTGGGAGATGAACTCACCTTTCAGCAGGACAATACCTGGTTCAGTCTGCTTTCCACCAGACACTGGGAGATGAACTCACCTTTCAGCAGGACAATACCTGGTTCAGTCTGCTTTCCACCAGACACTGGGAGATTAACTAACCTTTCAGCAGGACAATACCTGGTTCAGTCTGCTTTCCACCAGACACTGGGAGATGAACTCACCTTTCAGCAGGACAATACCTGGTTCAGTCTGCTTTCCACCAGACACTGGGAGATGAACTCACCTTTCAGCAGGACAATACCTGGTTCAGTCTGCTTTCCACCAGACACTGGGAGATGAACTCACCTTTCAGCAGGACAATACCTGGTTCAGTCTGCTTTCCACCAGACACTGGGAGATGAATTCACCTTTCAGCAGGACAATACCTGGTTCAGTCTGCTTTCCACCAGACACTGGGAGAGGAACTCACCTTTCAGCAGGACAATACCTGGTTCAGTCTGCTTTCCACCAGACACTGTGAGATGAATTCACCTTTCAGCAGGACAATAACCTAAAACACAAGGACACATCTACACAGGAGTTGCTTACAAGGAAGACAGTAAATGTTCTTGAGTGGCCGAGTTGATTTGACTTAAATCTACTTGGAAATCTATGGCAAGACCTGAAGATGGTTGTCTAGCAATGATAAACCAATTTGAGATAGCTTGAATAAGAAAAATGGGCCAAATGTTGCACAATCCAGTTGTGGAAAACTCTTAGAGACTTACCCAGAAAGACTCACAGCTGTAATCACTCTTAGAAACTTACCCAGAAAGACTCACAGCTGTAATCACTCTTAGAGACTTACCCAGAAAGACTCACAGCTGTAATCACTCATTACACACTGAAGAAGGCTGTAAAGCTGAAACGTCCCTGATGCTGTAAAACATAATAACGATGTCATCTTTATAGAAACCCATTACACACTGAAGAAGGCTGTGAAGCTGAAACGTCCCTGATGATGTAAAACGTAATAATGATGTCATCTTTATAGGGACTGTTGTGCTCCGCCCATAACTTCCAGAATTGTTTCCGTGTTGTTGTGCTGTTTGTTGCTACTTGGCTATCTGCCAAACATTTGGGGTTTTTATTTTAATACGTCTTAGTTTTTTTCGTCTCACAACTTTTTTCATGTAACTTTTTTACCCTGGACGCTTTATCTGGACATGGTTCTACAGGACCTCCGCCAGCTGAAGCTAAGAAGTAACATTAACACTATGCCATCTAATTGCAGTCGCTGTTCTCATAATATACAGGAGAACGATCGCCTTATGGTGAGGATAGACGTGTTGCAAGCACAGCTCCAGATGCAATCGTTAGGCAAGGGCAATTTAAGTGTAGGAAAAGATGAAACAGCTTCTGTGCCACCAGTAAGTACAGATAGTATTATAAATCCCCCCCACACAGTCCCCCCAGCCGGGCAAATTTCTCAAGGCTTCTGGAAAGAAATGCTTTCAACTGGTTCTCCCCATTAAGCAACGAGTCGTCGTCAGAGGCCGAGCCCTCTCAGGTCTCTCCTCCACCCATTACTGGGTCTGAGCCGCCAAAGCCTACCACCATTAGCTCGGACAAATTGAAAACCCTAGTCATTGGCAACTCCATTGCCTGCAATATTAGACTTAAAAATAATCATCTAGAAATCATACACTGTTTACCAGGCGGCAGGGCTACCGACGTTAAGGCTAATCTGAAGATGGTGCTGGCAAAGGCTAACGCTGGTGAGTGTAGAGAGTATAGGGATATTGTTATCCACGTCGGTACCAACGATGTTAGGATGAAACAGTCAGAGGTCACCAAGCACAACATAGCTTCAGCCTGTAAATCAGCTAGAAAGATGTGTCGGCATCGAATAATTGTCTCTGTCCCCCTCCCAGTAAGGGGAAGTGATGAGCTCTACAGCAGAGTCTCACAACTCAATTGCTGGTTGAAAACTGTTTTCACCCCTCCCAAAATATAGAATTTGTAGATAATTGGCCCCCTTTCTGGCTCTCACCCACAGACCTGGCCTAGACAAAACCCTCTTTGAGATCGCGGACCGCTAGCGGTCCACCTATGACAACATCCGGTGAAATTGCAGAGCGCCAAATTCAAAATACAAAAATCTTAATATTAAACATTCATGAAGATACAAGTGTTATACATTATTCAAATGCTTAGAATGCTTGGTAATCGAACTGCGTTGTCCGATTTGCAGTAGGCTTTACTGCGAAAGCATAACATTCGATTGACTGAGGACAGCGCCCCACTACAACATATTTTTCAAACCAGCACAGGCATCACATAAATCTAAAATAGCGATAAAATAAATCACTTACCTTTGAATATCTTCCTCTGTTTGCAATCCCAAGGGTCCCGGCTACACAAAGAATGGTAGTTTCGTTCGATAAAGTCCTTCTTTATTTCCCAAAAGGTCTGTTTAGTAGGCGCCATCAATTTCTGTTATCCACTTGTTCAACATACAGACAAAGGAATCCAAAAAGTTACCGGTAAAGTTCGTCCAAACAAGTTAATCCTCACGTTGTCTATATCCCAAAAAACAATAATATTTCAGACGGACAATAGTATGTTCAATAGGGAAGAGAAATAACGAAGAGTGCACACCTCATTCACGTGCGCCAACGCACCTTTGTTCTAATGAGGCCATTTCTCTACAATGAGATAGGGTGCAGGCCAGGCAGCAGGCTTTTAGACAGCATGCCAGCTTAGTGAACCATTTCAAAAGACTGTTGACATCTAGTGGAAGCCATAGGAACTGCAATCTGGGAGCTATTTTCTTGTAAATTCAATAGGCACTCATTGGAAAGACCTGTGACCACCAAAAGACCTGTGACCTCGGGTCTTCGCCTGCCAAATCAGTTATGTTATACTCCCAGACATTATTTTAACAATTTTAGAAACTTCAGAGTGTTTTCTATCCAATGAAATGCATATCCTAGCTTCTGGGCCTGAGTAACAGGCAGTTTAATTTGGGCATGTCAGACAGGCAAAAATTCAGGACACTGCCCCCTAGCCCTAAGAGGTTGAGTGACAGACTACATCCTAGCTGGAGGGGTGCTCTCATCTTATCTATGAACATAGACAGGGCTCTAACTCCTCTAGCTCTACAATGAGATAGGGTGCAGGCCAGGCAGCAGGCTTTTAGACAGCATGCCAGCTTAGTGAAGTCTGCCACTAGCACAGTCAGTGTAGTCACCTCAGCTATCCCCGTTGAGACCATGTCTGTGCCTCGACCTAGGTTGGGCAAAACTAAACATGGTGGCGTTTGCCTTAGCAATCTCACTGGAATAAAGACCTCCTCCATTCCTGTCATTATTGAAAGATATTCTACATTGTTTGTCCTCAGGAAGGCAGTGAGTTTCTGTGCAACAGCTTTTTTTTTGAGAGGAATGGGAAATTCGATATAGGCCGATAGTTTTTTTATATTTTCTGGGTCAAGGTTTGGTCAAGGTTTTTCAAGAGAGGCTTTATTACTGCCACTTTTAGTGAGTTTGGTACACATCCGGTGGATAGAGAGCCATTTATTATGTTCAACATAGGAGGGCCAAGCACAGGAAGCAGCTCTTTCAGTAGTTTAGTTGGAATAGGGTCCAGTATGCAGCTTGAAGGTTTAGAGGCCATGACTATTTTCATCAATGTGTTAAGAGATATAGCATACAAAAATGTGAGTGTCTCCCTTTATGTCCTGGCAGTATTGTGCAGACTCAAGACAACTGAGCTTTGGAGAAGTATGCAGATTTAAAGATGAGTCCATAAATTGCTTTCTAATGATCATGATCTTTTCGTCTAATAAGTGAAAGCCATCCTCTCTTGGGGAATGCTGCTTTTTAGTTAGTTTTGCGACAGTATCAAAAATATATTTAGGATTGTTCTTATTCTCCTCAACTAAGTTGGAAAAATAGGATGATCGAGCAGCAGTGAGGGCTCTTCGATACTGCACGGTACTGTCTTTCCAAGCTAGTCGGAAGACTACCAGTTTGGTGGAGCGCAATTTCCATTCCAATTTTCTGGAGCTTGCTTCAGAGCTCGGGTATTTTCTGTATACCAGGGAGCTAGTTTCTTATGACAAATATTTTTGTTTTTAGGGATGAGACTGCATCTAGGGTATTACGCAAGGTTACATTGAGTTCCTCAGTTAGGTGGTTAACCTATTGTTGTACTCTCACATCCTTGGGTAGGTGGAGGGGGTCTGGAAGGGCATTTAGGAATCTTTGGGTTGTCCGAGAATCTATGGCACAGCTTTTGATGATCCTTGGTTGGGGTCTAAGCAGATTATTTGTTGCGAATGCAAACATAATAAAATGGTGGTCCGATAGTACAGGATTATGAGGAAAAACATTAAGATCCACAATATTTATTCCACGGGACAAAACTAGGTCCAGAGTATGACTGTGGCAGCAGTGAGTAGGTCCGGAGACATGTTGGACAAAACCAAGTGAGTCGATGATGGCTCCGAAAGCCTTTTGGAGTGGGTCTGTGGACTTTTCCATGTGAATATTAAAGTCACCAAAAATTTGAATATTGTCTGCCATGACTACAAGGTTCGATAGGAATTCAGGGAACTCAGTGAGGAACACTGTATACGGCCCAGGAGGCCTGTAAACAGTAGCTATAAAAAGTAATTGAGTAGACCGCTAGATTTCATGACTAAAAGCTCAAAAGACAAACACCGCAGTTTCATTATTTTTACTATTTTCTACATTGTAGAATAATACTGAAGACATCAAAACTATGAAGTAACACATATGGAATCATATAGTAACCAAAAAAGTGTTAACCTATTAGGGATCGACGGCAGTGTTCGGAGTTTTGGAGAGTCTGGCGTGCCCAAAGTAAAATGCCTAGTACTCAGGCCAGAAACTAGGATATGCATAATTAGTAGTATTGGATAGAGAACACTCTGAAGTTTCTAAAACTGTTAAAATAATGTCTGCGAGTATAACAGAACTGATTTGGCAGGCAAAAACCAGAGAAAAATCCATCCGGAAAATGTGATTCTGTGAGGTGCCTCTTTTCCTATTGACTTGGTATAGAAAAGACAGGAATCCAGCTCCCAGGTTGCAGTACCTATGGCTTCCACCAGATGTCAACAGTCTTTAGACAATGTTTCACGCGTTTATCTTGAAAAATCGAGGAGTAAGACAAGTTTTGGCATGGGGAGTGAGGAAGTGACTTCTGTTTTACGCACGGGACCGTGAGCGTGCGCCTCGGTTGTTTCCTTTTCTATCGCCCAGGATATTATCCGTATGAAATATGATCATTTATATACATATTAGTGTACCTAAGGATCGATTAGAAACGTTGTTTGATTTGTTTGGACAAAGTTTATAGGTATATTTTTAACGGTCTCAAAACGCCAACCAAATGGAGCTTTATGGATATAAAGAGGGACTTTCTGGATTTGAATAAACAGTGGGATGTCATCATGAATTGCATGGGAAATGCCGTTCTTTATCCAAATTATACTATTGCATTGGGAAAATTAAGGGAAAATATATGTTAACAAGGGATTACAGTACTCCAAATGGGTTGTGACATATGTATTGATGATTTCATGTTTGTTTCAATACAGATTTCACCAGATTGGGATTAATGGAGTTTGGGATTCAAGGAGAACAAGGGCTAATAAACTATAAATAAGTATAGTCCAAGAATGCAGAGGGATAACTTGCTTTTCGTTCTAGGCTTCTCATGACAGACAAACAGGGGCAAAGGGGCTATAATGAGAATAGCTATTACTTGTACTGAAAGTAAAAAAAAACAATTTTTATAAGTGTACATTTTAATAGGGATGTCTGGGTTATAGAATACAAGTAATTGCATATAAGGTTTATAGTCTGTGTTTTGAAAGATTACCCAATAATGGTAATGATTGAGATGGCATGATATGGGCTTAGAACGTAACAGTTGGACGTTTTTCCCAGCTTTAGTTACTTTAAAAGTAATGGGAAGATTTTAAACCAGTATTCGTTTTTTCTCTTAAGTCCATGTTTACGGTTTTATGGAACATAAATGATCTTTGTTCCAGAGGAGGGATGGATGCATATTGACTAAATTGATTCAAGAATGTTTTAGTATGTATTCAACTATGGTAGTAGTCAGAAATGAAGGTTATGATAATAGAGGGGTGTTGTTTCTAGATACTATGTATATGGTTACAGGAGATAGCTTACAGGAAAGGAAGAAAAGCTGTCTGTGTAAAATATAGGGACAATTGTAAGGAAATGTAACATTACACATATCTAAATTATGGTGAGAGAAAAAGTGATGATGGTGGGAATTTGAATACTAAACTTATGACTTAAGAGTTTGGTTAGGTTGGATATTCTTCCAACTCAGTGGTAAGTTTCATTCATATTTTTACTGGTGGAAGACACTTAACTAATTACGTGCAGTAATACATCTTATGACTGTTGCGGTAGGGACCGCAGTTGGGCAATCATTATGTGTAAATGTAGCAGGAGAAGGGGTGGTTGAGATAGAATGTTTACATAGGGATGTTAATTAAATATTACAAATTAGTGATCTTGACATAAGAAGAGAGTCTGTTGTCAGGAAATGACCCATGTTGGAGTGTGTATATCCTCAGGTGTAAGCAGCACATAAGGAGCCAGAGATAACCAAGGGCATGGACTGAATTCTGGTGATTGAGTGAACATCCAGATACACCAGGAGGGGATGTTGGGATAGATTTGGTCTGGTCCACACATACGGTGCTCCTTACAACACCTGCAGTGGTATAGATTGACATGTCTCTTTTTTTGGTGGGTGCATCATTCTCACAAGAAGTAAGGTCCACCATGTAAGGGATGAGCTTGAAAACACCATAACAGAAGAAGAGGAGCTAAAGAGAGAGATTAGATTTCACTGTAGACATACATGCAGATGGGTTAAGTTAGGAGTTAATTGCTTTATAGGTTAATGCATCGTATGAAAAAAGATGTTAGGATAATTGTACTCTAAATAACATGTTGAAGGCATTGATATGAAAGCATATGCAGTTTTGATTTACTTAAAGTAGATGTAATGTTGATAGGGATATGCATAGCAGGTGACATGCCTATCAGTTGAAATGGAGAACTAACTGAAAACGACATGACTTGGGAACACCTCTCAGAACCTGGGGCCGAAAGGGGTAGACTGGATGCAAGCATGAGGAAGCTTTTTAGGGCTTTTATTTTTGCAGAGTCTAGCAGGAGAGCATCCTTAAGGTGTAGAGACAGGTGAAGAGAGAGTGAGATTTAGGTTTTTGGGTATATATTTATGTATAACATATCACATTGTCAAGGCTGTTATGGTTTCTTTTGCTTTCCAAGTATTCTGCTATCACTCTCTTAGGAACCAGAAGGAGAGAGGGTCTCCAGCTTCAGCTGGAATGTCAGTGTGTTGTGTGATGAGTGATGGACATAAGAGGGTGTATGGTGTAATCATAGAACAGAGGCCGTAAGTCTCTAAGTGTGAATGCTTCACAGAAAGAAGGGAGATAATCTGCACCAGGACCAGAGGTTCCACGTCCGGTGATCTGAGGTGACCAGGTCTGAGTGTTCTGGAAGAATGGAAGGAGCCAAAGAGGAAAGGACCCTACGAGGTGGCTGCAGCAACGCCAACTGCCGTCCAGGTGAAAGGAAGCAAGACGTGGAAACATCTAAAAAATTGCTCCAGAGTCCGTCAGAGAGGAGGAAACAACCATTGAGACATGAGAATGCAGAGAATGCTAATCAACCAGGCAGAAGCTCGGAGGGAACGGGAGCAGCAGAGGAGATCGAGGCGCCAGGGAGGTGGCAGGATGTCAGTGGACCAAGTGGAAGCCAGTATGCGACTAATCCACCGAGAGGAAGGTGAATGAAAGAAGATGCAGGAGCCAAAATCTGCGAGGCACAACTCTCCTGGAGGATCTGAGAGTCCAGGGTTGGGGGAAAGTGGCATGCCTGATGCTCATAATGACATATCTATTCTGGCAGATCTCCCTGACAGAAGCCCGTTACAATGGGACCCCGAAATACCAACTGAAGAGTGGGAACCACATTTCACAAGGGGCAGGACGAGGTGAACTTCTACAGGTTGAAGAAGAGGGGGATTTCCCCACAATTGACTTTTCCTCCCTCAGCTGATCGCCTTAAGAGGTTTAATTAACGATTACAATCATACCCATAATATGATGCAGCCAGTATGCTTGAAATTGTGTTGAATTGGATTTGCCCCAAACATAACGTACACCTTCTATTCAGGACAAATTTTGTATTGTTGTTGTCGTGACGTAATCATTAATGTGATGACTGCTACTTATCCAATAATTACCTACTATGTTTAGTTGATACTCGATTAAATTAATATGTAACAATTAACTTATTAGGAATTTGGGGCACCACGGGACAAGTTATTTACAGAGTTTCTATCTCCCGACTTAAATTCTAAAGATCTATAAATATCTCTTACATCAATAACAGTAAATTATTAATTATTACCTCATCAGTCTCATTTTGAACATTGCAAGAACCCTAGCCTTTTGAGGAATTAGTGATACATAAATTGGCTTAATTATTTATTTACAAACTAACTAAATCATCACACAGAATACGTAAACACACACAACGTAGATTATTGATTACACACATAATACAATGAAAACAGGTCCCTAACAAAAGCATGACCGTTTGGTTACACAATGGAAAGGGAGAGCCTACTAGGAGAGGGAGACTTATCGTACATACATTTGGAAACTACGCTCCCCGTAACAAGAATACTTAGCACCCTAACAACCGCTCACTCGGATTAGAAATATATATTTACGCTTAGATGTCTTTCTCTGTCGGCTCTCTGTTGAAACCACTCAATCCATCTACGGGAATTGGTTCGATGTAAGTCTCTGGTTGTCCACCAGAGGTCACAATGTCCTTCTTAGTTGTAGGCTCCTTTGTCTTGGAGTGTTCTTAGAATGGATACTTCAGGTGTCCCACACAGTGGTGAGAGTGTTTTATTTTTCCCTCTCGTCTTTGTTCAAATTGTCCTAGACTACTTTACATACCCAGCTGCTGACTGTGAATGTTAGATCTTTACCTTCTTCACTCGTTGAATTTCAGAGGGTTTTACCATTTTATGGTCTTGTCGTTTTAACCACTTCCAAGTGTGGACAACGTCCCCGACTTCTCTGGTCTGTATTTCAATTCTCAGCGTGTCCTTTTAAGCACTCTGGCCTGAAAGGCGGTTCAATCATGTTGACGCGAACTCTGAGCTCACTTGGGAGTGGCTACTGACTGGGCACAAGTTTGCAAGAAAAACAATTCTCATTTAGAAGGCAAAAATCAATTTGCTATCTTTTCACAAATAGTGAAAATATAAGTTTTACAACATTTAGATGTAAATCTGATATGTACAGTTTGAAAGCTCTTAAAGTTACAATGTTTCTGTTATAACGTCTTTCTGATCATTTTAATGACTTCACAAAATATACATTACTTTCCCATTTTCCATCTGTCATCATTCCCAACATTCGGATGTTGAAATCTATTGTCCCAGTGTCCATTGCTTGATGTTTAAGTTTTTTGAGCAAGAGACTCTCTGTAACACCCAGACATTCCATTCTCCCAAACTAGAGACCAAGAAAGAGAAAGTTCTCTGCATTTTACGACCAGGTGTTAAGTCATAAAACCGTCTCTGTGAGAGAGAGAGAGTTTGGCCATCTGTCAGCCATTGCCAGATGATCTGGCACCTTTGATCCACATCAAGGAGAAAGATGACACTTTGCCACATTTTTAGCAGTATTACTTTAATGCGTTGTTGCAAACAGAATGTGTATTTTTAAATATTTTATTCTGTACAAGCTTCCTTTTTTTCACTCTGTCATTTAGGTTAGTATTGTGGAGTAACTTCAATGTTGCTGATCCATGCTCAGTTTTCTCCTATCACAGCCATTAAACTCTGTAACGGTTTGCAAGGCACCATTGGCCACATGGTGAAATCCATGAGCTGTTTCCTTCCTCTCCGGCAACTGAGTTAGGAAGGACACCTGTATCTCTGTAGTGGCTGGGTTTATTGATACATAATCCAGAGTGTAATTATTAACTTTACCATGCTCAAAGGGATATTCAATGTTCTTTTTATTTTTACCCATCTACCAATAGGTTCCCTTCTTTGTGAGAGATTGGAAAACCTCCCTGGTCTTTGTGGTTGAATCTGTGTTTGAAATTCCCTGCTCGACTGACCTTACAGATAATTGTATGTGTGGGGTACAGACATAAGGTAGTCATTCAAACATCATGTTAAGCACTATTAATGCACACAGAGGGATTCCATGAAACTTATTATGTGACTTGTTAAGCACAATTTCTATCCTTATTTTGGCTTGGCATAACAAAGGGGTTCAACAAATTTTGACTCAAGATATTTCAGCTTTTCATTTTTAATTAATTTGACAATTGTCACGTATACTCCCCCTCTGGCACTCCAAGTCACCAGGCTGCTCATTATTACTCACACCTGTCACCATCGTTACGTGCACTAGCGCCTCATTAGACTTACCTGGACTCCATCACCTGCCTGATTACCTTCCCTATATATGTCCCTCCCTTTGGTTCTTTTCCCAGGCATAATTGTTTCTGTTCCAGGGTTCATGTCTGTTGTTTTGTTCTATGTTCATTTAGTTATTAAATACACTCCCTGAACTTGCTTCCCGACTCCCAGTGTACATGTTTCAACACTTTTCTAAAAACATAATTCCACTTTGACATTATGGGGTATTGTGTGTAGGCCAGTGACCAAAACATCTCAATTGAATCCATTTTAAATTCAGGCTGTAACACAACAAAATGTGGAAAAAGTCAAGGGGTGTGAACACCTTCGGAAGGCCCTGTAGAAGGCCTGGAAAATGAGATGCCAGGTATTAAAGAGAAGATCCGGCCTCAACAGTAGTCATTGCAGAATATCGATTCATATCGATCTCCAAGACACTGTCCTCATAGTTAACTTGCATTCCACGTTGTTGAACAAGGCCATCCATACTGTTGTTAGGCTCCTAGATATTATTGCATATGACTATGCCCACGTCCAGATGGTACAAATGCCAATTCAAGATCTGCTCAGAGAGATCAGTTCTTCTATTGATAACCTGGTGATGGGTAGAATGCCCTCCTAACAATTCCCTAAGGAAAGAGACTCTCCTCCCTGGGGCTGGGGGACCTACTGCTAAGTTAGACCATGGAAAGTTTCAGCTAATCAGGCAAGGAGCCTCAGTCTCGCTGTCCATTTGAACTAAACTATAAAAGCACAGCACGAATAATAGCCACAGCCGTCCGAAATCGTTCTGCTGCTCAGACGTCTGGGTAGTTGGTAACTGGAAAGAGACTGACATCCTTCTGCTGCTCAGACGTCTGGGTAGTTGGTAACTGGAAAGAAACTGAAATCCTTCTGCTGCTCAGACGTTAGGGTAGTTGGTAACTGGAAAGAAACTGAAATCCTTCTGCTGCTCAGACATCAGCGCAGTTAGTAACTGGAAAGAGACTGTAATCATTCTGCTGCTCAGACGTCTGGGTAGTTGGTAACTGGAAAGAGACTGACATCCTTCTGCTGCTCAGACGTCTGGGTAGTTGGTAACTGGAAAGAAACTGAAATCCTTCTGCTGCTCAGACATCAGCGTAGTTGGTAACTGGAAAGAGACTGAAATCCTTCTGCTGCTCAGACATCAGCGTAGTTGGTAACTGGAAAGAGACTGTAATCATTCTGCTGCTCAGACGCCTGGGTAGTTGGTAACTGGAAAGAGACTGACATCCTTCTGCTGCTCAGACGTCTGGGTAGTTGGTAACTGGAAAGAAACTGAAATCCTTCTGCTGCTCAGACATCAGCCGTAGTTGGTAACTGGAAAGAGACTGAAATCCTTCTGCTGCTCAGACGTTAGGGTAGTTGGTAACTGGAAAGAAACTGAAATCCTTCTGCTGCTCAGACATCAGCGCAGTTAGTAACTGGAAAGAGACTGTAATCATTCTGCTGCTCAGACGTTAGGGTAGTTGGTAACTGGAAAGAGACTGTAATCCTTCTGCTGCTCAGACGTTAGGGTAGTTGGTAACTGGAAAGAGACTGTAATCATTCTGCTGCTCAGACGCCTGGGTAGTTGGTAACTGGAAAGAGACTGACATCCTTCTGCTGCTCAGACGCCTGGGTAGTTGGTAACTGGAAAGAAACTGAAATCCTTCTGCTGCTCAGACATCAGCGTAGTTGGTAACTGGAAAGAGACTGAAATCCTTCTGCTGCTCAGACATCAGCGTAGTTGGTAACTGGAAAGAGACTGTAATCATTCTGCTGCTCAGACGTCTGGGTAGTTGGTAACTGGAAAGAGACTGACATCCTTCTGCTGCTCAGACGTCTGGGTAGTTGGTAACTGGAAAGAAACTGAAATCCTTCTGCTGCTCAGACATCAGCGTAGTTGGTAACTGGAAAGAGACTGAAATCCTTCTGCTGCTCAGACGTTAGGGTAGTTGGTAACTGGAAAGAAACTGAAATCCTTCTGCTGCTCAGACATCAGCGCAGTTAGTAACTGGAAAGAGACTGTAATCATTCTGCTGCTCAGACGTTAGGGTAGTTGGTAACTGGAAAGAGACTGTAATCCTTCTGCTGCTCAGACGTTAGGGTAGTTGGTAACTGGAAAGAGACTGTAATCATTCTGCTGCTCAGACGTCTGGGTAGTTGGTAACTGGAAAGAGACTGACATCCTTCTGCTGCTCAGACGTCTGGGTAGTTGGTAACTGGAAAGAAACTGAAATCCTTCTGCTGCTCAGACATCAGCGTAGTTGGTAACTGGAAAGAGACTGAAATCCTTCTGCTGCTCAGACATCAGCGTAGTTGGTAACTGGAAAGAGACTGTAATCATTCTGCTGCTCAGACGTCTGGGTAGTTGGTAACTGGAAAGAGACTGACATCCTTCTGCTGCTCAGACGTCTGGGTAGTTGGTAACTGGAAAGAAACTGAAATCCTTCTGCTGCTCAGACATCAGCGTAGTTGGTAACTGGAAAGAGACTGAAATCCTTCTGCTGCTCAGACGTTAGGGTAGTTGGTAACTGGAAAGAAACTGAAATCCTTCTGCTGCTCAGACATCAGCGCAGTTAGTAACTGGAAAGAGACTGTAATCATTCTGCTGCTCAGACGTTAGGGTAGTTGGTAACTGGAAAGAGACTGTAATCCTTCTGCTGCTCAGACGTTAGGGTAGTTGGTAACTGGAAAGAGACTGTAATCATTCTGCTGCTCAGACGTCTGGGTAGTTGGTAACTGGAAAGAGACTGACATCCTTCTGCTGCTCAGACGTTAGGGTAGTTGGTAACTGGAAAGAGACTGAAATCCTTCTGCTGCTCAGACATCAGCGTAGTTGGTAACTGGAAAGAGACTGACATCCTTCTGCTGCTCAGACGTCTGGGTAGTTGGTAACTGGAAAGAGACTGACATCCTTCTGCTGCTCAGACGTCTGGGTAGTTGGTAACTGGAAAGAGCCCTTGAGTATTTTTTATTTTTATGATTATTTATAAGAATTGAGTGCCCTCTAATTTCACAGGAAGTTGTCGACAGGTGTCCCGCTAGCGCCTATCCTTAAATGATTAATTGTTGGGCTTTTTCTCACTCATTTAATCCCTATTGGGACCTTTACCCTCCTTTAATCCCAATAGGGCCTTTTATCACTCCTTTAATCCCTATTGGGACCTTTACACTCCTTTATTCCCAATAGGGCCTTTTATCACTCCTTTAATCCCTATTGGGACCTTTACCCTCCTTTAATCCCAATAGGGCATTTTATCACTCCTTTAATCCCTATTGGGACCTTTACACTCCTTTATTCCCAATAGGGCCTTTTATCACTCCTTTAATCCCTTTTGGGACCTTTACACTCCTTTAATCCCAATAGGGCCTTTTATCACTCCTTTAAGCATTGGTGGGACATTTCTCTCTCCTTTAATCCCTGTTGGGCCTTTTAGCAAACCTTTAATCCCTGGTGGACCCTTTTCTCGCTCCTTTAATCGCTATTGTGCCCTTTCTTGCTCCTTTAATCCCTAGTGGGTCTTTTCTCACTCCTTTAATCCCTATTGGGCCTTTCTCCCTCCTCTAATCACAGTTGGGCCTTTTCTCACTCCTTTAATCCCTGTTGGGCCTTTTCGCACTCCTTTAATCCCTGTTGGGACTTTTCTCACCTCTTTAATCCCTGGTGGGCCTTTTCTAACTCTTTTAAATTTCCTTTGGGCCTTTCTCACTCCTTTAATCCCTGTTGGGCCTTTTCTCACCTCTTTAATCCCTGGTGGGTATTTTTCTCACTCCTTTAAATTTCCTTTGGGCATTTTCTCACTCCTTTAACCCCTATTGGGTTTTTCTCACTCCTGTAACCCTTATTAGGGCTTTTCTCACTCCTTTAATCCCTATTGGGCCTTTCTCACTCCTTTAATCCCTAGTGGACTTTCTCTCACTCCTTTAATCCCCATTAGGCCTTTTCTCACTCCTTTAATCCCAGTTGGGGCTTTTCTCACTCCTTTAATCCCTATTGGGCCTTTCTCACTCCTTTAATCCCCAGTGGACCTTCTCTCACTCCTTTAATCCCTATTGGGTCTTTTCTCACTCCTTTAATCCCTAGTGGACTTTCTCTCACTCCTTTAATCCCCATTGGGCCTTTTCTCACTCCTTTAATCCCAGTTGGGCCTTTAATCACTCCTGTAATCCCCGTTGGGTCTTTTCTCACTCATTTAATCCCTATTAGGCCTTTTCTCACTCCTTTAATCCCTATTGGGCCTTTCTCACTCCTTTAATCCCTAGTGGACTTTCTCACTCCTTTAATCCCTATTGGGTCTTTTCTCACTCATTTAATCCCTATTAGGCCTTTTCTCACTCCTTTAATCCCTATTGGGCCTTTCTCACTCCTTTAATCCCTAGTGGACTTTCTCACTCCTTTAATCCCTATTGGGTCTTTTCTCTCCTTTAATCCCTATTGGGCCTTTTCTCACTCCTTTAATCCCTTTTGGGCCTTTTCTCACTCCTTTAATCCATATTGAGACTTTTCTTACTCCTTTAATTCCTAGTGGTGCATTTCTCATTCCTTTAATCCCTTTTGGACTTTTTCTCACTCCTTTATCCCTTTTTGGACTTTTCTCAAACCTTACACACCTGTTTGAGCCTTTTCTTACTTTAATCCCTGGTTATTTTACCATCCTTTAATCCCTATTGGGCCTTTCTCACTCCTTTAATCCCTGTTGGGCCTTTCTCACTCCTTTAATCCCTGTTGGGCCTTTCTCACTCCTTTAATCCCTGTTGGGCCTTTCTCACTCCTTTAATACTTATTGGGCCTTTCTCACTCCTTTAATCCCCGTTGGGCCTTTTCTCGCTCCTTTAATCCCCGTTGGGCCTTTTCTCACTCCTTTAATCCTTGTTGGGCCTTTTCTCACTCCTTTAATCCCTGTTGGGCCTTTCTCACTCCTTTAATCCCTATTGGGCCTTTTCTCACTCCTTTAATCCCTATTGGGCCTTTTCTCTCTCCTTTAATCCCTGTTGGGCCTTTCTCACTCCTTTAATCCCTATTGGGCTTTTCTCACTCCTTTAATCCCTATTGGGCCTTTTCTCACTCCTTTAATCCCTGTTGGGCCTTTTCTCACTCCTTTAATCTCTGTTGGGCCTTTCTCACTCCTTTAATCCCAAATGGGCCTTTTCTCACTTCTTTTTATCCCTGTTGGGCCTTTCTCACTTCTTTAATCCCTGTTGGGCCTTTTGGTGGTGCATCTCCGTTGGGCCTTTCTCACTCCTTTAATCCCTGTTGGGCCTTTCTCACTCCTTTAATCTCTATTGGGCCTTTTCTCACTCCTTTAATCCCTGTTGGGCCTTTCTCACTCCTTTAATCCCTGTTGGGCCTTTTCTCACTCCTTTAATCCCTATTGGGCCTTTTCTCACTCCTTTAATCCCTGTTGGGCCTTTCTCACTCCTTTAATCCCTGTTGGGCCTTTCTCACTCCTTTAATCCCTGTTGGGCCTTTTCTCACTCCTTTAATCACTATTGGGCCTTTTCTCACTCATTTAATCCCTGTTGGGCCTTTTCTCACTCCTTTAATCCCTATTGGGCCTTTTCTCACTCCTTTAATCCCTGTTGGGCCTTTCTCACTCCTTTAATCCCTATTGGGCCTTTTCTCACTCCTTTAACCCCTGTTGGGCCTTTCTCACTCCTTTAACCCCTGTTGGGCCTTTCTCACTCCTTTAATCCCTGTTGGGCCTTTCTCACTCCTTTAATCCCTATTGGGCCTTTCTCACTCCTTTAATCCCTGTTGGGCCTTTCTCACTCCTTTAATCCCTGTTGGGCCTTTTCTCACTCCTTTAATCACTATTGGGCCTTTTCTCACTCCTTTAATCCCTGTTGGGCCTTTTCTCACTCCTTTAATCCCTATTGGGCCTTTTCTCACTCCTTTAATCCCTGTTGGGCCTTTTCTCACTCCTTTAATCCCTATTGTGCCTTTTCTCACTCCTTTAACCCCTGTTGGGCCTTTCTCACTCCTTTAACCCCTGTTGGGCCTTTCTCACTCCTTTAACCCCTGTTGGGCCTTTCTCACTCCTTTAATCCCTATTGGGCCTTTCTCACTCCTTTAATCCCTGTTGGGCCTTTCTCACTCCTTTAACCCCTATTGGGTTTTTCTCACTCCTGTAACCCCTATTGGGGTTTTCACTTCAGTGCACTTCAATACTGTCAAGGCTATCTCTCTCTTAAATTCCTCTGCATTGTCTTATTTAAAATCTTTGAGAAATCATTGCTTGTCCTATCCTTGTTTAAATAAACTATCCTCTCCTTTCCCCTCTCTCTTCCCCTTGCAAATTACTTCATTATTGCTTACCATTTTGCCATAATATGTCACTGATAATTTATCCTGTATACTGTAGTTTTCCTTGCTTTTATAATTAAAAAAAAATTGATTCAGATTTTCAATAAATTAACTCTACACAACCTTCAGATTATAGTTGTGACACATAGGCCTACGGTTTAAAATAACTCTACACAACCTTCAGATTATAGTTGTGACACAAACTGGTTTATCCCTACTTGTTAAGTTTCCTATCGATTTAAATGACAGGTGGTGCCCATTTTACTATAGAATATGGATGAATCCATATTTGATATTCCATAATTAATTACCCAATTGATTAGACATTATCACAACATTATAATGCTTGAGGTGGCTTGAAACCAATAAGAGTCATGCTATAGGCATGGTGGATTTTAACCCATTTTAACCCATTAGAGTCAGGTTATAGGCATGGTGGATTTTAACCCATTAGAGTCAGGTTATAGGCATGGTGGATTTTAACCCATTAGAGTCAGGTTATAGGCATGGTGGATTTTAACCCATTAGAGTCAGGTTATAGGCATGGTGGATTTTAACCCATTAGAGTCAGGTTATAGGCATGGTGGATTTTAACCCATTAGAGTCAGGTTATAGGCATGGTGGATTTTAACCCATTAGAGTCAGGCTATGGGCATGGTGTATGCCATCTGTAAATACGGATCACATTAGGTTATTGGCATGGTGGATTTTAACCCATTAGAGTCAGGTTATAGGCATGGTGGATTTTAACCCATTAGAGTCAGGTTATTGGCATGGTGTATGCCATCTGTAAATACGGATCACATTAGGTTATAGGCATGGTGGATTTTAACCCATTAGAGTTAGGTTATAGGCATGGTGGATTTTAACCCATTAGAGTCAGGTTATAGGCATGGTGGATTTTAACCCATTAGAGTCAGGTTATGGGCATGGTGTATGCCATCTGTAAATACGGATCACATTAGGTTATAGGCATGGTGGATTTTAACCCATTAGAGTTAGGTTATAGGCATGGTGGATTTTAACCCATTAGAGTCAGGTTATAGGCATGGTGGATTTTAACCCATTAGAGTCAGGTTATTGGCATGGTGGATTTTAACCCATTAGAGTCAGGTTATTGGCATGGTGGATTTTAACCCATTAGAGTCAGGTTATAGGCATGGTGGATTTTAACCCATTAGAGTCAGGTTATGGGCATGGTGTATGCCATCTGTAAATACGGATCACATTAGGTTTTATAGGCATGGTGGATTTTAACCCATTAGAGTCAGGTTATAGGCATGGTGGATTTTAACCCATTAGAGTCAGGTTATTGGCATGGTGTATGCCATCTGTAAATACGGATCACATTGTTAAATTACGAGCCTAGATGGTTTAGCCATGGAAAAAGTGAGGAACCTTCCCACTTGCCATGATGGGCTGAAATAATGGATGGGCTGGACTTGCCGAGAGATGAGTTCGGATTGGTCTGCATTGTGACACACTACTGTCTATGACTTGAACTGGTCAGTATGTGTAGGTAATCCTTTCTAAGGCAACTTTTTTGAAAGATTTCGTGAACTGCAAAAGTGTTGCTAAGACCGAGTTTTGAAATCAGAGCAATGCCTGGTGGAATCCTGTGGAGTGTGATGCGTTTGATTCCAAATATGCTGAGAACACACCGAAGGCTGTTGTATCAAACAGATCTTCAAACTAAGAGAGGGAGAAGCGTTCATCCTTGTATAGAGGTAAGAGAGTCCAGCTAACTACATTTTCAGATATTACACGTTTATACCTTGGGTCAGAAAGCTGTTTTCAAGTTAAAGCGTACTGTTAGCTAGCTAGCTGACGTTACGTGTATGATCTGTGTAGTAATATTATTCGTATCTCAGAGCTATTTGCATTGCTAGTTATAGCCTAATGTTATCTAGCTAGCTACCATTGAACCGGGTTGGTTACATTTAGCTACCTGTAGATTCATGCAGGGTAGTGATGTTACAAGTTGGGATTATGGTTCATTGTTTGTCTAAACAAAAGACTCCACTATGCAAGTAACCATTTCACTGTACCGTTTACACCTTCTGTATCCTGTGCATGTGACAAATAAACTTTGATTTTATTTGATATAGTGTGTGTTTACCAGAGACGGTAGTGTGAAGAACAACATGCACCAAAATCAAATTAGCTAGCTGGACTCTCTTAGGCCAGCAAGACAGTGTCCACGTTGTAAAATGTTCAGTTAGAATGGTGTGCTTTTCCTTCGTCCCACTCACAGCTGTCAGCTATTGTCTGTTACTAGCTTGTTGTCAGCTATGATGTGGTCATTATTTCAACTGGCTAACCAGCTAACTTAACGTTAACTAGCTAACAAGCTAGAAACGACCCAAAACATGGTTTAGAAAGTTGGTTAAGGTGACTGTTTGATTGATTGACATCTACTGAATTCATGTTTAAACTGATGGGTTTATTGGTGTTAAAATACAACAGTTATACTATTTTGGACCACCAGGCTGCTGATGAAATGCAGCCTGTCATTTTTTGTGTTTATACTTTTTCATAATGACAAGTCTGATGCAACAATAGAATGTTCATGATGTCACTGCGACAACTATCAATGTCGATAGACGTAATGTAAACCAGCCTTTATTTAGTCTTAATCTTTGGTTGTTTAGTACACTACCATACTCACTCTGTTTAGCACATGGCCTCACATGTGAATCCTTAATGAGATGGGTGGGGCTAAGGCTTAAGAAGGGTGTGAACCATGCTGAATGGGTGTAGAGAAAGAAAAGCTCTCCAGTTTATACATTTTCAAAGCAGAATGTCTTTCCCGTTGTTCCTCAACTGTAGTGTGTAATATACCATTTTCTAGTTCTGAGTCTCTACTTTTGTCCAATGTAAAAAATGTTGCTACATATGACCGAATCGAGCCGGTCAGCTACCTGGAAAGATAAAGATATCCCCTGATATTGACCCTATTCACCCAGTCAACCACTCTCAACAGTGCAACAGACTTCCTCATTGGTGTAGTGTTGAATTCAGGCATAACAGCGACCTCTCACAGAAGTCCTCTACCTGCGAATCTGAGGTTGTGTTTCTGTTGTGGGTGTGGTAGCAAAGCAACCTTTATTTGCATACAATTAACATCTATTAATATGCATTACCATTTCTCCTGACAGTGGAAGAACTGCTCCGGCGCGCTGCAGTTAACAGAGGCTTCACCCGCACTATGCCGAAAGAGCGGCAGAAACTCCCGAACTATAGTCAAAAGTCTGACGAGGCGCACTGCGTTGTTTCAGACAGATTGAATGCATTCAATCCCCGCTCTTCCAAAGAGATAGTGACATATTTTTTTGTTTGGAGCGGAGATACGGTGGCTTTTGAACAAGGCCTGATTTCTCCATCCTGAACTGTCCTCTCGCTCTCTTTCTCCATCTTTCTTCCTCTCTCTCTCTTTTTCTTTCTCTCTCCCCCATAGTGTCAGAACTGAGTCTCATTCACTCCTGTATCTTTCCCATTGCTGGCCAATACGTGTACGTCCTGTGTGTCTGTAGTGAGTGATGCTTCTTGTGAGTCTCTCCTGGTGACTGTCCAGTCCCGTGTGTCTCTCGATGGTCTCCCATCCCTGGTTAGTGTCCCTGTGTCCTGCTGCGTCTCTGCCTCACTACTCAGGTGTGTGTCGCTGCGGGGGATGCTCTCAGCACGGACCCCTCCCTTCCCCCCTGTGGTGAGACTCTTCTGGAAGGACTCAGAGGTAAAGTAGTACACCACTGGGTCTAGGCAGCAGTTGAGGGTGGCCAGACACAGTGTGATGGGGTACAGCGTCCGGACAAACCTTCACAGAACAATGCTAATTAATGGCCTCAATAAGTCATTTTGCAGCAGACACCGTACATACAGACAGACTAAATCACACATCTACAAACAGCAACAACACAATTCAAAAAGTTTTATAAAAAAAAAATTGACATGTTGAATGATTGATTGATTTCAGTTGTAATATACAGTTGGCCAGAGCCTGGGTCCGCACCATGGTGTAGAGGAAGAGGATGGAGTTGTAGGGTTAGTTTACCTCTCCAGGTTACAGTTGGCCAGAGCCTGGGTCTGCACCATGGTGTAGAGGAAGAGGATGGAGTTGTAGGGTTAGTTTACCTCTCCAGGTTACAGTTGGCCAGAGCCTGGGTCTGCACCATGGTTTAGAGGAAGAGGATGGAGTTGTAGGGTTAGTTTACCTCTCCAGGTTACAGTTGGCCAGAGCCTGGGTCCGCACCATGGCGTAGAGGAAGAGGATGGAGTTGTAGGGTTAGTTTACCTCTCCAGGTTACAGTTGGCCAGAGCCTGGGTCCGCACCATGGTGTAGAGGAAGAGGATGGAGTTGTAGGGTTAGTTTACCTCTCCAGGTTACAGTTGGCCAGAGCCTGGGTCTGCACCATGGTGTAGAGGAAGAGGATGGAGTTGTAGGGTTAGTTTACCTCTCCAGGTTACAGTTGGCCAGAGCCTGGGTCTGCACCATGGTGTAGAGGAAGAGGATGGAGTTGTAGGGTTAGTTTACCTCTCCAGGTTACAGTTGGCCAGAGCCTGGGTCTGCACCATGGTTTAGAGGAAGAGGATGGAGTTGTAGGGTTAGTTTACCTCTCCAGGTTACAGTTGGCCAGAGCCTGGGTCCGCACCATGGCGTGAGGAAGAGGATGGAGTTGTAGGGTTAGTTTACCTCTCCAGGTTACAGTTGGCCAGAGCCTGGGTCCGCACCATGGTGTAGAGGAAGAGGATGGAGTTGTAGGGTTAGTTTACCTCTCCAGGTTACAGTTGGCCAGAGCCTGGGTCCGCACCATGGTGTAGAGGAAGAGGATGGAGTTGTAGGGTTAGTTTACCTCTCCAGGTTACAGTTGGCCAGAGCCTGGGTCTGCACCATGGTTTAGAGGAAGAGGATGGAGTTGTAGGGTTAGTTTACCTCTCCAGGTTACAGTTGACCAGAGCCTGGGTCTGCACCATGGTGTAGAGGAAGAGGATGGAGTTGTAGGGTTAGTTTACCTCTCCAGGTTACAGTTGGCCAGAGCCTGGGTCTGCACCATGGTGTAGAGGAAGAGGATGGAGTTGTAGGGTTAGTTTACCTCTCCAGGTTACAGTTGGCCAGAGCCTGGGTCTGCACCATGGTTTAGAGGAAGAGGATGGAGTTGTAGGGTTAGTTTACCTCTCCAGGTTACAGTTGGCCAGAGCCTGGGTCCGCACCATGGCGTAGAGGAAGAGGATGGAGTTGTAGGGAACGAAGCAGATGATGAAGATGGCCAGGTGGACAAGGATCATACGGAGGACCCGGCGCTTGCTGTTGCAGCCGTGGCCGATGGTCCCTGGGCGACGTAGGGTTCTCAGCACCAGAGAGGAACACACCAGGTTGGTTAGGAGTGGGATGAGAAAACCTACAATCTGGAGAGGACAGGAATAGCTTAGCACATACACAACATTCATTAATAATAAGAGACACACTGATAAACACACTGATAGACACACTGAAAGACACACTGAAAGACACACTGATAGACACACTGATAGACACACTGATACACACACTGATAGACACACTTTGAGAGGTAAGACCAGAATTCAATCCCATTGTGTTTAAAGAAAAGGTGGCTGTTAAAGGCAATTCTTCTGCTTTCCCAGAGATCTTTCAATATTATCATGTTCCCAGAGATCTTTCAATATTACCATGTTCCCAGAGATCTTTCAATATTACTGCATTCCCAGAGATTCTCTCTCTCTCTCTCCTCACCTCTATAAATATAGTGATCTTAGACAGGTATGTCCTCCAGGTGCTCTTGGAGAATCCCTCGAAGCAGGTCGTGGCGCGGTTCGCCTGGTTGATCGTGGAAAAGAAGGTAACCGATATCCCTCCACCCACGATGGTGAGCCAGACCGCAGCACACACCAGGCCTGCATTCCTCCGCGTGCGGACTGAGCGCGAGCGGAAGGGGTAGACGATGGCCAGAAAGCGGTCCACGCTGATGCAGGTGAGGAACAACATGGAACCATAGATGTTGGTGATGAACGCTGTGCCTGATACCTGGGGGAAGGAGAGAGATTGAATGGTTAATTGATTAATTGATTCCTTCATTACCTGACACCTGGGGGGTGGATTAGACGTATTAGACAGAAACACATATACAGTCAAACACCTGTGCAATGACAGAACAGTTCACACAGTGAAAAGGGCTATAAACTAGTAACTACCTTGCAGAGTTCGTCTCCGAAAGGCCAGTGTCGGTTGACGTTGTAGTAGACCTTGAAGGGCAGCGTGAACACGAACACAAGGTCTGACAACGCCAGGTTAGTCATGAACAGCGTTGTCTCGTTGCGTAGCGTCATCCGGAAGCAGAACACAAAGAGAGCAGCACAGTTGGTGCAGAGCCCCAGGACAAACACCACGCTGTAGACCACGCTGTACAGGTGATACTTAAAGCTGTCATCTATCCCACAGTCTTCCATGCCAGTCTCATTCAGCACCAGACCGGCCATGCTGAGGCCGGGCTGGAGGTGGAAGGGTCCCCTCTTAGGGGTGGGGTAGTGGGTGTTCTCTGGGGAGGTCAGTGGGGGGTCCACCAGGCAAGTCCCCTCCAGGGCATCCCGATCTCAGACGCACACACACACACACAATCCCAGAGATGCTGGGCTGTGTTTGGGCTGGTTGTTTCCCCTGCAGACAGAAATAAACAAGTCAGTTAGACTTTTAGCATGATAGCCTAGCATCTCCCCTCTAAGTCAGTTAGTCTTTTAGCATGATAGCCTAGCATCTCCCCTCTAAGTCACTTAGACTTTTAGCATGATAGCCTAGCATCTCCCCTCTAAGTCACTTAGACTTTTAGCATGATAGCCTAGCATCTCCCCTCCAAGTCAGTTAGTCTGTTAGCATGATAGCCTAGCATCTCCCCTCCAAGTCAGTTAGTATGTTAGCATGATAGCCTAGCATCTCCCCTCCAAGTCAGTTAGACTTTTAGCATGATAGCCTAGCATCTCCCCTCTAAGTCAGTTAGTCTGTTAGCATGATAGCCTAGCATCTCCCCTCAAAGTCAGTTAGACTTTTAGCATGATAGCGTAGCATCTCCCCTCTAAGTCAGTTAGTCTGTTAGCATGATAGCCTAGCATCTCCCCTCCAAGTCAGTTAGTCTGTTAGCATGATAGCCTAGCATCTCCCCTCTAAGTCACTTAGACTTTTAGCATGATAGCCTAGCATCTCCCCTCCAAGTCAGTTAGTCTGTTAGCATGATAGCCTAGCATCTCCCCTCCAAGTCAGTTAGTATGTTAGCATGATAGCCTAGCATCTCCCCTCCAAGTCAGTTAGACTTTTAGCATGATAGCCTAGCATCTCCTCTAAGTCAGTTAGTCTGTTAGCATGATAGCCTAGCATCTCCCTCCAAGTCAGTTAGACTTTTAGCATGATAGCGTAGCGTCTCCCCTCTAAGTCAGTTAGTCTGTTAGCATGATAGCCTAGCATCTCCCCTCCAAGTCAGTTAGTCTGTTAGCATGATAGCCTAGCATCTCCCCTCCAAGTCAGTTAGACTTTTAGCATGATAGCCTAGCATCTCCCCTCTAAGTCAGTTAGTCTGTTAGCATGATAGCCTAGCATCTCCCCTCCAAGTCAGTTAGACTTTTAGCATGATAGCGTAGCATCTCCCCTCTAAGTCAGTTAGTCTGTTAGCATGATAGCCTAGCATCTCCCCTCCAAGTCAGTTAGTCTGTTAGAATGAAAGCATTTCCCCTAGGGAAGACCCACAAACTCTAGGGATAACTGGCTGAAATTATTCAGTTAAGGGAGTGGCGGCAGTGTTGGGAGTTTTGGAGAGTCTGGTGTGCCCAAAGTAAGGAAAGTAAGGATATGCACACAATTAGCACTATTGGATAGAAGACACTCTGAAGTTTCTAAAACTGTTAAAATAATGTCTGTGAGTATAACAGAACTGATATGGCAGGCGAAAACCCGAGCAAAATCCCTCCAAGAAAATCAGATTTTGTGACAGGCCTCCTTTTCCAATGGGTTGCTATAGGACATGCTTTAATCCAGGACCCAGGTTGCAGTATCTGTGGCTTCCACTAGATGTCAATAGTCTTTAGAAAAAGGTTTGAAGAGTTTACCTTGAAAACTAGACGAATACAGGAAGTTTTTTGATTGAGGAAGTATATTCTGTCTGTGGCTCGGGGGACCCAAGAGCGCGCACCTTGGTTTTTTAATTTTCTATCGCCCAAGATATTATCCGTGTGAAATATTGTAGTTAATATACATAATAGTGTACCTAAGGATTGATTTAGAAACGTTTTTTGATTTGTTTGGACAAAGTTTATAGGTATATTTTTTGTCTTTTGTCTAGATTTTCTGAACAGAACGCGCCAGAGCTTTATGGATATAAAGAGGGACTTTTTCGAACAAAAGGACCATTTATTGTGTAGCTGGGACCCTTCGGATTGCCATCAGAGGAAGATCTTCAAAGGTAAACAATTTATTTTAGCTCTTTTTATGTGTTTTGTGACACCCGCGCTGGTTTTATTATTATGCTAATAGGAGGAAGTACACAGGGCGCTATCCCATGTGTAACTGTGTGTTGTTTTTGTCGCACTGCTTTATCTTGGCCAGGTCGCAGTTGTAACTGAGAACTTGTTCTCATCTGGCCTCCCTGTATTATGACATCAGATAGAACCACCTGGTTAAATAAAGGGGAAATAAAAAGGGGAAAAACAAAGACTGTATATCAATACAGTTGTGCAGTTGGTCGTGTTTAGGCTATAAACAAATATTTAGATGATAGTGCTTACAAACACATTCCTACACCTGGATCTCTCAATTCAATTCAAAGGGCTTTATTGGCACGGGAAACATGTTACATTGCCAAAGCAAGTGGAATAGACAATAAACTCTCTCACTCTCTCTGTCATATTTTATTGTCTATGAACAGTGTTGTAACGATGTGCAAGTAGTTGAAGTATGAAAGGGAAAACAAATAAATAAATAACCAGATAAATATGGGTTGTATTTACAATGCTGTTCGTTCTCCACTGGTTGCCCTTTTCTCATGGCAACGGGCCACACATCTATCTGCTGTGACTTCACACTGCGATATTTCACCTGACAGATATCGGACTTCATCAATGTTTGATTTTCTAATTCTTTGTGGGTCTGTGGAAAATGTGTGTCTCTAATATGGTCAAACACTTGGCAGGAAGTTAGGAAGTGCAGCTCAGTTTCCACCTCATTTTGTGGGCAGTGTGCACATAGCCTGTCTTCTCTTGAGAGCCAGGTCTGCCTACAGCAGCCTACAGTGAATTAACACAGTAACACACAGTGACTTAACACAGTGACACACAGTGACTTAACACAGTGACACACAGTGACTTGGCTGGCCTATATAGCCTTCATAACATTCAGCTGTCTGTTATGAATACACAGCTGAGGTAAGCAGTGTCAGGGAATGGGCCAACATGTGTGTGTGTGTGTGTGTGTGTGTGTGTGTGTGTGTGTGTGTGTGTGTGTGTGTGTGTGTGTGTGTGTCACCGTGAGTGAACTCTGAGTACGCAGCTGTCTTTTCAAGGTCCATGACCTAAACTGCTGTATACAGGAGCTACACACACAATACAGCTGTTTCTTCATGTCAGTCCTAGTATAGATACTAGACCAATACAGCTGGTTCTTCATGTCAGTCCTACTATAGATACTAGACCAATACAGCTGGTTCTTCATGTCAGTCCTACTATAGATACTAGACCAATGCAGCTGGTTCTTCATGTCAGTCCTACTATAGATACTAGACCAATACAGCTGTTTCTTCATGTCAGTCCTAGTATAGATACTAGACCAATACAGCTGGTTCTTCATGTCAGTCCTACTATAGATACTAGACCAATGCAGCTGGTTCTTCATGTCAGTCCTACTATAGATACTAGACCAATGCAGCTGGTTCTTCATGTCAGTCCTACTATAGATACTAGACCAATGCAGCTGGTTCTTCATGTCAGTCCTACTATAGATACTAGACCAATACAGCTGGTTCTTCATGTCAGTCCTACTATAGATACTAGATCAATACAGCTGGTTCTTCATGTCAGTCCTACTATAGATACTAGACCAATACAGCTGGTTCTTCATGTCAGTCCTACTATAGATACTAGACCAATACAGCTGGTTCTTCATGTCAGTCCTACTATTGATAGTAGACCAATACAGCTGGTTCTTCATGTCAGTCCTACTATAGATACTAGACCAATACAGCTGGTTCTTCATGTCAGTCCTTCTATAGATACTAGACCAATACAGCTGGTTCTTCATGTCAGTCCTACTATAGATACTAGACCAATACAGCTGGTTCTTCATGTCAGTCCTACTATAGATACTAGACCAAAACAGCTGGTTCTACATGTCAGTCCTACTATAGATGCTAGACCAATACAGCTGGTTCTTCATGTCAGTCCTACTATAGATACTAGACCAATACAGCTGGTTCTTCATGTCAGTCCTTCTATAGATACTAGACCAATACAGCTGGTTCTTCATGTCAGTCCTACTATAGATACTAGACCAATACAGCTGGTTCTTCATGTCAGTCCTTCTATAGATACTAGACCAATACAGCTGGTTCTTCATGTCAGTCCAACTATAGATACTAGACCAATACAGCTGGTTCTTCATGTCAGTCCTTCTATAGATACTAGACCAATACAGCTGGTTCTTCATGTCAGTCCTTCTATAGATACTAGACCAATGCAGCTGGTTCTTCATGTCAGTCCTACTATAGATACTAGACCAATACAGCTGTTTCTTCATGTCAGTCCTAGTATAGATACTAGACCAATACAGCTGGTTCTTCATGTCAGTCCTACTATAGATACTAGACCAATGCAGCTGGTTCTTCATGTCAGTCTTACTATAGATACTAGACCAATGCAGCTGGTTCTTCATGTCAGTCCTACTATAGATACTAGACCAATGCAGCTGGTTCTTCATGTCAGTCCTACTATAGATACTAGACCAATACAGCTGGTTCTTCATGTCAGTCCTACTATAGATACTAGATCAATACAGCTGGTTCTTCATGTCAGTCCTACTATAGATACTAGACCAATACAGCTGGTTCTTCATGTCAGTCCTACTATAGATACTAGACCAATACAGCTGGTTCTTCATGTCAGTCCTACTATTGATAGTAGACCAATACAGCTGGTTCTTCATGTCAGTCCTACTATAGATACTAGACCAATACAGCTGGTTCTTCATGTCAGTCCTTCTATAGATACTAGACCAATACAGCTGGTTCTTCATGTCAGTCCTACTATAGATACTAGACCAATACAGCTGGTTCTTCATGTCAGTCCTACTATAGATACTAGACCAAAACAGCTGGTTCTACATGTCAGTCCTACTATAGATGCTAGACCAATACAGCTGGTTCTTCATGTCAGTCCTACTATAGATACTAGACCAATACAGCTGGTTCTTCATGTCAGTCCTTCTATAGATACTAGACCAATACAGCTGGTTCTTCATGTCAGTCCTACTATAGATACTAGACCAATACAGCTGGTTCTTCATGTCAGTCCTTCTATAGATACTAGACCAATACAGCTGGTTCTTCATGTCAGTCCAACTATAGATACTAGACCAATACAGCTGGTTCTTCATGTCAGTCCTTCTATAGATACTAGACCAATACAGCTGGTTCTTCATGTCAGTCCTTCTATAGATACTAGACCAATACAGCTGGTTCTTCATGTCAGTCCAACTATAGATACTAGACCAATACAGCTGTTTCTTCATGTCAGTCCTAGTATAGATACTAGACCAATACAGCTGGTTCTTCATGTCAGTCCTACTATAGATACTAGACCAATGCAGCTGGTTCTACATGTCAGTCCTACTATAGATGCTAGACCAATACAGCTGGTTCTTCATGTCAGTCCTACTACAGATACTAGACCAATGCAGCTGGTTCTTCATGTCAGTCCTACTATAGATACTAGACCAATACAGCTGGTTCTTCATGTCAGTCCTACTATAGATACTAGATCAATACAGCTGGTTCTTCATGTCAGTCCTACTATAGATACTAGACCAATACAGCTGGTTCTTCATGTCAGTCCTACTATAGATACTAGACCAATACAGCTGGTTCTTCATGTCAGTCCTACTATAGATACTAGACCAATACAGCTGGTTCTTCATGTCAGTCCTACTATAGATACTAGACCAATACAGCTGGTTCTTCATGTCAGTCCTTCTATAGATACTAGACCAATACAGCTGGTTCTTCATGTCAGTCCTACTATAGATACTAGACCAATACAGCTGGTTCTTCATGTCAGTCCTACTATAGATACTAGACCAAAACAGCTGGTTCTACATGTCAGTCCTACTATAGATGCTAGACCAATACAGCTGGTTCTTCATGTCAGTCCTACTATAGATACTAGACCAATACAGCTGGTTCTTCATGTCAGTCCTTCTATAGATACTAGACCAATACAGCTGGTTCTTCATGTCAGTCCTACTATAGATACTAGACCAATACAGCTGGTTCTTCATGTCAGTCCTTCTATAGATACTAGACCAATACAGCTGGTTCTTCATGTCAGTCCTACTATAGATACTAGACCAATACAGCTGGTTCTTCATGTCAGTCCTTCTATAGATACTAGACCAATACAGCTGGTTCTTCATGTCAGTCCTACTATAGATACTAGACCAATACAGCTGGTTCTTCATGTCAGTCCTTCTATAGATACTAGACCAATACAGCTGGTTCTTCATGTCAGTCCTACTATAGATACTAGACCAATACAGCTGGTTCTTCATGTCAGTCCTTCTATAGATACTAGACCAATACAGCTGGTTCTTCATGTCAGTCCTTCTATAGATACTAGACCAATACAGCTGGTTCTTCATGTCAGTCCTACTATAGATACTAGACCAATACAGCTGGTTCTTCATGTCAGTCCTACTATAGATACTAGACCAATACAGCTGGTTCTTCATGTCAGTCCTTCTATAGATACTAGACCAATACAGCTGGTTCTTCATGTCAGTCCTACTACAGATACTAGACCAATGCAGCTGGTTCTTCATGTCAGTCCTACTATAGATACTAGACCAATACAGCTGGTTCTTCATGTCAGTCCTACTATAGATACTAGAAAGAGAGAGCTGTCCTAGTCCTATCTGACAATGCAGGGAAAGAGAGGTGTCCTAGTCCTATCTGACAACCCAGGGATAGATAGAGCTGTCCTAGTCCTATCTGACAACCCAGGGATAGATAGAGCTGTCCTAGTCCTATCTGACAACCCAGGGATAGATAGAGCTGTCCTAGTCCTATCTGACAACCCAGGGATAGATAGAGCTGTTCTAGTCCTATATGACAACCCAGGGATAGATAGAGCTGTCCTAGTCCTATCTGACAACCCAGGGATAGATAGAGCTGTCCTAGTCCTATAAGACAACCCAGGGATAGATAGAGCTGTCCTAGTCCTATCTGACAACCCAGGGATAGATAGAGCTGTCCTAGTCCTATCTGGCAATCCAGGGATAGATAGAGCTGTCCTAGTCCTATCTGACAATGCAGGGATAGATAGAGCTGTCCTAGTCCTATCTAACAATGCAGGGATAGATAGAGCTGTCCTAGTCCTATCTAACAATGCAGGGATAGATAGAGCTGTCCTAGTCCTATCTAACAATGCAGGGATAGATAGAGCTGTCCTAGTCCTATCTAACAATGCAGGGATAGATAGAGCTGTCCTAGTCCTATCTGACAATGCAGGGAAAGAGAGGTGTCCTAGTCCTATCTGGCAACACAGGGATAGATAGCTGTCCTAGTCCTATCTGACAACCCAGGGATAGATAGAGCTGTCCTAGTCCTATCTGGCAACGCAGGGAAAGAGAGGTGTCCAAGTCCTATCTGGCAACGCAGGGAAAGAGAGCTGTCCTAGTCCTATCTGACAACCCAGGGATAGATAGAGCTGTCCTAGTCCTATCTGACAATGCAGGGAAAGAGAGCTGTCCTAGTCCTATCTGACAACCCAGGGATAGATAGAGCTGTCCTAGTCCTATCTGACAACCCAGGGAAAGAGAGGTGTCCTAGTCCTATCTGACAACCCAGGGATAGATAGAGCTGTCCTAGTCCTATCTGACAACCCAGGGAAAGAGAGAGCTGTCCTAGTCCTATCTGACAACCCAGGGAAAGAGAGAGCTGTCCTAGTCCTATCTGACAACCCAGGGATAGAGAGGTGTCCTAGTCCTATCTGACAACGCAGGGAAAGAGAGTCGCTGGCGACATAACTTCTAACACTACTAGCCTAACCCTGGCCTGGCCTGGCCCGCAGCTGGCACTACCCTGGCCTGGCCTAGCCACACTACTGCCCTAGCCTGGCCTGGCCTAGCACTGGCCCGCCTACAGCACTGCTGGCCTAGCCTGGCCTGGCCTTGCCACACTGCTAGCCCTAGCCTGGCACCAGCACTGCTGGCCTGGCCTAGCCTAGCCTAACCTTGGCACACTACTAGCCTAGAGCCTAGCCTAACCTTAGCCACTGCTAGCCTAACCTAGCCCAAGCCTTGGCCATAGCACACTACTAACCATAACCTTAGCACAGCCCTTGCACACTGCTAGCCTAGCCTTGGCCAGCACTGCTAGCCTGGCCCTTAACCTAATCTTAACCACACTACTAGCCTGCTAGCCTAACCTTAGCCACACTACTAGCCTAGCCTTAGCCACACTACTAGCCTAGCCTAGCACAACTAGCCTAACATAACCACACTGCTAGCCCTAACCTAACACTAACCTTAGCACTACTAGCCTAGCCCTAGCCTAGCCTAGCATTAACCACACTACTAGCCTGCCTAGCCTAGCCCTTAACACTACTAGCCTAGCCCTAACCTTGTATAGCCACACTACTAGCCTAGCCTTATGGCCCATAGCCACACTACTAGCCTAGCCTAGCCTTAGCCCTAACATAGCCACTACTAGCCTAGCCTAGCACTGCCTATGTATAGCCACACTACTAGCCTAAGCCTAGCCTAACCTTAGCCTAGCCTTGACCACACTACTAGCCCTAGCCTTGGCCATGTGCACTACTAGCCCTAGCCTAACCCTATAACCATGGCCATAACCTACTAGCCCTAGCCTAACCTGCTTACATGGCCCTTGCCACTACTAGCCTAGCCTAGCCCTAGCTGGCCCTTAGCCACACTACTAGCCTAGCCCTAGCCCTAACCTTGGCCTAACCTTAGCCACACTACTAGCCTAGCCTAGCCTATATGGCCCTTAGCCACACTACTAGCCTAGCCTAACCTTAGCCTGTAACCCTTAGCCACAATACTAGCCTAACCTAGCCTTAACCCTTAACCACACACTACTAACCATAGCCTAGCCTTAACCCCTTATGCATAGCCACACTACTAGCCTAAACCTTAGCCTAACCTTAACCCTTAACCACACTACTAGCCTAGCCTAACCTTAACCCTTGTATGTACACTACTAGCCTAGCCTAACCTATCCCTATCCTAACCTTAGGCCTTAACCACACTACTAGCCTAACCTAATGGCCCTTAAACCATACTAACCCTAGCCTAACCTTAGCCCATAGCCACTACTAGCCTAGCCTAGCAACCCATGGCCACACTGCTAGCCTAGCCCTAGCCTATAACCATGGCCCTTAGCCACACTACTAGCCTAGCCTAGCCCTAGCCTTAGCCCATACACACTACTAGCCTAGCCTTAACACATTGCCTTTTCTAGCCCTAGCCTAGCCTAGCCTAGCCTTAGCCACTACTAGCCTAGCCTAGCCTTGCCATGGCCATAGCACTACTAGCCCTAGCCCTTAAGCCCTAGCCTTATGCCTTAGCCACACTACTAGCCTAGCCTAGCCTTGTGGCCATAGCCACCACTACTAGCCCTGGCCTTAGCCCTAACCTAACCTTGGCCTTAGCCACACTACTAGCCTAGCCTAGCCTAACCTTAGCCCTTGGCCATGGCCACTACTAGCCCTAGCCTAGCCCATGGCCATGGCACTACTAGCCTAGCCTAACCTTGGCCATTAACCACACTACTAGCCTAACCTAGCCTAACCTTAACCCTTAACCACACTACTAACCCTAGCCTAACCTTAGCCTAACCTTAGCCCTTAGCCACACTACTAGCCATAGCCTAACCTAGCCTAACCTAGCCTAACCTAGCCTAACAACCCTTATACACTACTAGCCCTAACCTAACCTTAACCCTTAACCACACTACTAGCCTAGCCTAACCTTAACCTTAACCCTTAACCACACTACTAACCCTAACCCTAACCTAACCTTAACCCTTAACCACACTACTAACCCTAACCTAACCTTAACCCTTAACCACACTACTAACCCTAACCCTAACCTAACCCTAACCTTAACCCTTAACCACACTACTAACCCTAACCCTAACCTTAACCCTAACCTTAACCCTTAACCACACTACTAACCATAACCTAACCCTAACCCTAACCTTAACCCTTAACCACACTACTAAGCGTATGCCTAACCCTAAACTTAAATTAAGGCTTAAAAATAAATGTTTTACGTAGTTCCATTTATACAATAGGCTTTACACTGAGTATCTAAACATTAGGAACACCTGCTCCTTCCATCAGACTGACCAGGTGAATCCAGGTGAATCCAGGTGACAGCTATGATCCCTCACCTGTTAAAGCCCCTTCAATCGGTGTAGATGAAGGGGAGGAGACTGGTTAAAGAAGGACTTTTAAGCCTTGAGACAATTGAGACATGGATTGCGCCATTCAGAGGTTGAATGGATAAGACAAAACATTGAAGTGCCTTTGAACTGGGTATGGTAGTAGGTGCCAGGCGCACTGGTTTGTGTCAAGAACTGCAACGCTGCTGGGTTTTTCACGCTAAACAGTTTCCCGGGTGTATCAAGAATAGTCCACCACCCAAAGGACATCCAGCCAACTTGACACAACTGTGGGTAGGATTGTAGACAACATGGGCCAGTATCCCTGTGGAATGCTTTCGACACCTTGTAGAGTCCAATCCCAGATGAATTGAGGCTGTTCTGAGGGCAAAGGGGTGTGCGTCTCAATATTAGGAAGGTATTCCTAATGTTTTGTACACTCAGTGTTTATATTTTTACTTTTTGCTGTGGTGGCTAGTGGAAACCTGTCATCTAAGTTAGTACGGGTGACGATAATAATGATGTTGACAGCTCACCTGGTTGTCGCCTCTGGTTGTCAAGTCAACACGGTCAACACCACTACTTCCCCGGGAGCTCCCTGCTACAGAAACATCAGACTGGTTCCCCAACAAGTGTTCTGTTTTTCTTCCCTACTGGACTGCCAGTAACTTCCCACAGTATTTAAAAGTTTCCTAGGTTCTGTCATTTCGTAAAAACGTAACAAACTTGCCGTATCTAGAAGAGCTCGACGTTTACATTATTTGGTGGAAAACAGAGTAAAGGATCCAATTCACCGCGTAGGGTCCTGTGCCTAGTTGAATGTGAATTGCAGCAGAGGATTTGTTTGTGTGTTCGTGTGCGCGTGCGCGGTTGGTGGGCTGGAGGTCGACTTGCATGGCCACAGGAAACGAGACAATAGCACCTCGGTCGCTGGAGGGACGGGGGCAGGGGCGCGTGGGAGCTGAATAGGGAATTGTTGGAGGAGGGAGGAAGGGAGAGAGGAGAGTGGAGAGAGAGAGAGAGAGAGAGAGAGAGAGAGAGATTCTCCATCTCCCTTTCTCCACCTCCGTCTTTCCCTCTCTCTCTCTCTCTCTCTCTCTCTCTCTCTCTCTCTCTCTCTCTCTCTCTCTCTCTCTCTCTCTCCCCTCTCTTTCTCTCAATTCAATTCAAGTGCTTTATTCGCATGGGAAACATATGTTTACATTGCCAAAGCAAGTGAAATAGGAATAGGTAATGAACACTTAGTGAAATAAACAATAACAAATTTACAGAAAGGATAACACTTACAAAAGTTCGAAAAGAATAAAGACATTTCAAATGTCATAGTATGTCTATATACAGTGTTGCAATGATGTGCATATAGGTAAAGTTCACTGGTTGCCCTTTTCTTGTAGCAACAGGTCCCAAATGTTGCTGCTGTGATTGCACACTGTGGTATTTCACCCAGTAGATATGGGAGTTTATCAAAATTGGGTTTGTTTTCTAATTCTTTGTGGGTCTGTGTAATCTGAGGGAAATATGTGTGTCTAATATGGTCATACATTTGGCAGGAGGTTGGGAAGTGCAGCTCAGTTTCCAGCTCATTTTGTGGGCAGTGTGCACATAGCCTGTCTTCTCTTGAGAGCCAGGTCTGCCTACGGTGGCCTCTCTCAATAGCAAGGCTATGCTCACTGAGTCTGTACATAGTCAAAGCTTTCCTTAAGTTGGGTCAGTCACAGTGGTCAGGTATTCTGCCACTGTGTACTCTCTGTTTAGGGCCAAGTAGCATTCTAGTTTGCTCAGTTTTTTTGTTAATTCTTTCCAATGTGTCAAGTAATGATCTTTTTGTTTTCTCGTGATTTGGTTGGGTCTAATTGTGTTGCTGTCCTGGAGCTCTGTGGGGACTGTTTGTGGCTTTGTTGTGGAAGGTTTGGGAATCGCTTTTAGAGGGTTGTAAAATTTAACGGCTCTTTTGATAATTATCGGGTATCGGCCTAATTCTGCTCTGCTAATTCTGCTCTCTTTTGATAATTAGCGGGTATCGGCCTAATTCTGCTCTGCATGCATTATTTATTGTTTTACATTGTAGACTGATATTTTTCCAGGAGTCTGCATTCATTGTCTCAATTTGGTGTTCGTCCCGTTTTGTGAATTCTTGGTTGGTGAGCGGACCCCAGACCTCACAACCATAAAAGGCAATAGGTTCTATAACTGATTCAAGCATTTTTAGAGAGAGAGAGAGAGAGAGAGAGCATAGGGCCAGATGCTCAGCAGGCTCTGCTCACACTTACTGGGCTGAGGCCAAACCAGGCGTCTAACAACATTCAACACTTTATGGAACAGAAAGCCTTCACTATCTCATGCTGGAATATCCATGGCCTGAGGCAATATGCCTTTAGCCTAAAGAGCAGGAACCTGGACTTCACCACATAAAGGAGATGGACCCACTAGGTTACAGAGAGCTGGTAGTCCCTTCCATCAAACTACCAGGGGTAAAACAGGGAAGGGGGTATGATAATATGATATAGAGCAGACCTAACCCACTCTATTAAATTAATCAAACAGGAACATTTTACATTTGGCTGGAAAATCAAAAAGGAAACGATCTCAGAGAAAAACGTCCTCCTGCGTGCTACCTACATCCCCCATCATTCATAAAGTATTCAGACCCCTTCCCTGTTTCCACATTTTGTTTCTGTTTCAGACTTAAATCAAAAATGTATTAAATTACACATCTACACACAATGACCCATAATGACAAAGCAGAAACAGGTTTTTAGAAATGTTGCTAATAGAAATATCTTATTTACATAAGTATTCAGACCCTTTGCTATGAGACTCGAAATTGAGCTCGGGTGCATCCTGTTTATACTGATGATCCTTGAGATGTTTCTACAACTTGTTTGGAGTCCACCTGTGGTAAATTCAATTGGTTGGACAGGATTTGGAAAGGCACACACCTGTCTATGAGGTTTATCATTGACCTCAACCCACAGTCAGCCCACAGTCTACTTGAACAGAGCAATACTCAATCATGAGGCATCAAAGCCAAAATAACTGAATAATATTAAGAAATGCTATTGATGTAAGAAAAGTATTGTAGAAATCTACTAATTTCACTGTAATAGTGAAGGTGTAAACTTCCTAAAGAGTATATTTGACTTCCCTATCCAATCAAAATGTTTCAGGCAGACAACTTAAGAACACTGTTTTGATGAAGAATGCAAAAAGCTAAGAAAATAATTGAGAAACTGTCGCACGGTATAATTAACTTGACAATGGAGACTGAAGTTACTTTCAAGCAACGATTAACTCTGTGCACGCAGGCACACATCAAACTTGCAAGATGGTGCCGACAGTGACAACAACTACCTTATACACACAAGTGATTGTCGCCTCGCTTCAAGTCCTTAGAAAACGATGCAGTATTCTTTTTTTAATGTGTTATTTCTTACATTGTTAGCCCAGGAAATCTCAAGTGTTCATACATACAGCTGGGAAGAATTATTGGATATAAAAGCAAAGTCAAGGAATACGTCTTTCCCGAAGCGGATCCTTTGTTCGGACCTCCACCCTGGACATGGGATCTCATCCCAGAGGCCGACCCAAAACAACGCGGTCGCCGCAGGAGAGGCAGACAGAGCGACCTACTGGTCAGACTCAGTGGGCGAGCACACCATCCACCGCTTCCCAGCATATTACTTACCAATGTCCAATCTCTAGACAACAAGGTGGACGAAATTAGGGCACGAGTTGCCTTCCAGAGAGACATCAGAGATTGTAACATTCTCTGTTTCACGGAAACATGGCTCACTCGGGATACGTTATCAGAGTCGGTACAGCCACCTGGTTTCTTCACGCATCACGCCAACAGAAACAAACATCTCTCTGGTAAGAAGAACGGTGGGGGTGTGTGTCTTATGATTAACGAGACGTGGTGTGATCATAACAACATACAGGAACTCAAGTCCTTTTGTTCACCTGACCTAGAATTCCTTACAATCAAATTCCGACCGCATTATCTACCAAGAGAATTCTCTTCAATTATAATCACAGCCTTGCATTCCCTCCGCAAGGCAATCAAACAAGCAAAGCGTCAGTATAGAGTCAAAGTAGTTGCAATTCAACGGCTCAAACACGAGGAAAGGAAAGTACCTAGTCAGTTGTACAACTGAATGCCTTCAACTGAAATGTGTCTTCTGCATTTAACCCAACCCCTCTGAATGAGAGAGGTGCGGGGGGCTGCCTTAATCGACATCCACGTCTTCGGCCCCTTGGGAACAGTGGGTTAACGACAGATTTTTACATAGTCAGCTCGGGGAATGCTCTAACCACTAGGCTACCTGCGGCCAGGCGTATATCTACAGTCAATCACGGATTACAAAAAAGATAAACAGCCCCCCCGTGGACACCGACGTCTTGCTCCTAGACAAATTAAACAACTTCTTTGCTCGCTTTGAGGACAATACAGTGCCACTGAAACGGCCCGCTACCAAAGCCTGTCGACTCTCCGTCTCCGTGGCCAACGTGAGTAAAACATTTAAACGTGATAACCCTCGCAGGGGTTAGACGGCATCCCTAGCCGAATCCTCAGAGCATGCGAAGACCAGCTGGCTGGTGTGTTTACGGTCATATTCAACCAATCCCTATCCCAGTCTACTGTCCCCACATGCTTCAAGATGGCCACCATTGTTCCTGTTCCCAAGAAACCTAAGGTAACTGAACTAAATTACTATCGCCCCGTAGCACCCAGCTCAGCATTTAACACCATAGTACCCTCCAAACTCGTCATTAAGCTCGAGACCCTGGGTCTCGACCCCGCCCTGTGCAACTAGGTCCTGGACATTCTGACGGGCCGCCCCCAGGTGGTGAAGGTAGGAAACATCAAGCTTGATTACCAACAATGACGAGACAGCCTACCGGGAGGTGAGGGCCCTCGGGGTGTGGTGTCAGAAAAATAACCTCTCACTCAACGTCAACAAAACAAAGGAGATTATCGTGGTCTTCAGGAAAAAGCAGAGGGAGCACCCCCCATCCACAATGACGGGACAGTAGTGGAGAAGGTGGAAAGTTTTAAGTTCCTAGGCGTACACATGAATGACAAATTGAAATGATTCACCCACACAGACAGCGTGGTGAAGAATGTGCAAAAGCGAGGCTGAAGAAATTTGGCTTGTCATCGAAATCACTCACAGACGTTTACAGATGCACAATCGAGAGCATCCTGTCGGGCTGTATCACCGCCTGGTACGGCAACTGCTCCGCCCACAACCGTAAGGCTCTCCAGAGGGTAGTGAGGACTGCACAACGCATCACCGGGGTTAAACTACCTGCCCTCCAGGACACCTACACCACCCGATGTCACAGGAAGGCCAAAAAGATCATCAAGAACAACAACCATCCGAGCCACTGCCTGTTCACCCCGCTATCATCCAGAAGGCGAGGTCAGTACAGGTGCATCAAAGCTTGGACCGAGAGACTGATAAACATCTTCTATCTCAAGGCCATCAGACTGTTAAAGAACAGTCTTTATCCACAATGTAGCAGGGGTTTTAAAGCCATATCACATTTGTTTTTCCAGCAGCAGACTATGATCAATAATGTCAAAAGCTGAAGTCTAACAAAACAGCCCCCACAATCTTTTTATCATCAATTTCTCTCAGCCAATCATCAGTAATTTGTGTAAGCTCTGTGCTTGTTGAGTGTCCTTCCCTATTAGTGTGCTGAAAGTTTGGTGTCAATTTGTTTACTGTGAAATAGCATTGTATCTGGCCAAAAGTTTACTAAGGGTTGGTAACAGGCTGATTGGTCGGCTATTTGAGCCAGTAAAGGGGGCTTTACTATTCTTGGGTAGCAGAATGACTTTTGCTACCGTCTAAGCCTGGGGGAACACACTTGCTTAAATTAAACATATAGCAAATCTTGCCAATGAAACAACCATTAAAGTAGTTGGTTTTGTGATGAATGAGCCATCTGATTTCAGTGAATGATGGAGCTGAGTTTGCCTTTTTTTTCCCAACATTACATTTAAGGTGCTCCAAAACTTTTTACTATCATTCTCTATGTCATGTATCTTTGTTCATTGTGTAGTTTCTTCTTCTTTTTATTTAGTTTAGTCACATGATTTCTCAATTTGCAGTGCGGTTGCTGATAGGTTGTGCAGCCAGACTTATTTCCCATTTGTTTTTGCCTCATCCCCCTCAACCATACCATTTTTCAATCCATGGGGATTTAACAGTTTTTACAGTCATTTTCTTAATGGGTGCTTATTAGTAACTGGAATAAGTAGTTTCATAAATGTGTCAAGTGCAGCGTCTGGTTGCTCCTCATTACACACCACAGACCAACAAATATTCTTTACATCAACAATATATTGGAAACACCACAAAACTTATTGTCTGACCTCACACACCATATTAGTCCCAGCCTTTGGAACTTTGGTATAGTATGGCTAATATATTGTGATCACTACATCCTATGCATCTGGATACTGCAGCATTAATACAGATGTGATCAATACAAGTTGATGATTTCATTTCGGTCGGAGGCCGAGCAGTTGCCATATCAGGCTGTGATGTAACCAGTCAAGATGCTCTCGATGTTGCAACTGTAGAACCTTTTGAGGATCTGAGGACCAATGCCACATTTTTTCCTGATGGGAAATAGGCTTTGTCATGCCCTCTTCACGACTGTCTTGGTGTGTTTGGACCATTCTAGTTTGTTGGTGATGTGGACACCAAGGAACTTGAAGCTCTCAACCTGCTCCACTACAGCCCTGTCGATGAGAATGGGGGCGTGCTCGGTCCTCCTTTTCCTGTAGTCCACAATAATCTCCTTAGTCTTGGTTATGTTGAGGGATAGGTTGTTATTCTGGCACCACCCAGCTAGGTCTCTGACCTCCTCCCTATAGGCTGTCTCGTCGTTGTCAGTGACCAGGCCTACCACTGTTCTGTCGTCTGTAAACTTAATGATGGTGTTGGAGTTGTGTTTGGCCACGCAGTCGTGGGTGAGCAGGGAGTACAGCAGGGGACTAAGTACACACCCCTGAGGAGCCCCAGTGTTGAGGATCAGCGTGGCAGACATGTTGTTGCCCACCCTTACCACCTGGGGGCGGTCCATCAGGAAGTCAAGGATCCAGTTGCAGAGGGAGGTGTTTAGTCCCAGGATCCTTAGCTTAGTGATGAGCTTCGAAGGCCCTATGGTGTTGAACACTGAGCTGTTGTCAATGAAGAGCATTCTCACATAGGTGTTCCTTTTGTCCAGGTGGGAAAGGGCAGTGTGGAGTACGATTCAGATTGTGTCATCTGTGGATCTGTTTTGCGAAGTATGCGAATTGGAGTGGGTCTAGGGTTTCTGGGAAGATGCTGTTGATGTGAGCCATGACCAGCCTTTCAAAGCACTTCATGGCTACCGACGTGAGTGCTATGGGGCAGTAATCATTTAGGCAGGTTACCTTCGCTTCCTTGGGCACAGAGACTATGGTGGTCTGGTTGAAACAGGCAGGTAGACTCAGTCAGGGAGAGGTTGAAAATGTCAGTGCAGACACTTGCCAGTTTGTCCGCGCATGCTTTGAATACACATCCTGGTAATCCATCTGGCCCCGCGGCTTTGTGAATGTTGACCTGTTTAAAGGTCTTGCTCACATCGGCTACCGAGAGCGTTATCACACAGTCATCCAGAACAGCTGGTGCATTCGTTCATGCTTCAGTGTTGCTTGCCTTGAAGCGAGCATAAATAGGCATTTAGCTCGTCTGGTAGGCTCGGGTCACTGGGCAGCTTGCGTCTGGGTTTCCCTTTTGTAGTTTGTAATAGTTTTCAAGCCCTGCCACGTCCGACGAGCATCCGAGCTGGTGTAGTAGGATTCAATATTATTCCTGTATTGACGCTTTGCTTGTTTGATGGTTCGTCTGAGGGCATAGCAGGATTTCTTATATGCGTCCGGATTAGTGTCCCACTCCTTGAAAGCGGCAGCCCTAGCCTTTAGCTTGATGCGGCTGTTGCCTGTAATCCATGGCTTCTGGTTGGGATATGTACGTACGGTCACTGTGTGGTGGTATACTCCTCAATGCCATTGGATGAATCCCGGAACATATTCCAGTCTGTGGTAGAAAAACAGTCCTGTAGCATAGCATCTGCGTCATCTGACCACTTCCGTATTGAGCGAGTCACTGGTACTTCCTGCTTTAGTTTTTGCTTGTAAGCAGGAATCAGTAGGATGGAATTATGGTCAGATTTGCCAAATGGAGGGTGAGGGAGAGCTTTGAATGCATCTCTGTGTGTGGAGTAAAGGTGGTCTAGAGTTTATTTTCCTCTGGTTGCACATGTGACGTGCTGGTAAATATTTGGAAAATCTGATTAAGTTTGCCTGCATTAAAGTCCCTTCTGTATGAGCATTTTTCTTCTTTGCTTATGGCCTTATAGAGCTGGTTGAGTGCGGTCTGAGTGCCAGCATCGTTCTGTGGTGGTAAATAGACGGCTATGAATAATATAGATGAGAACTCTCTTGGTAGATAGTGTGGTCTACAGCTTATCATGAGGTACTCTACCTCAGGCGAGCAAAACCTTGAGACTTCTTTAACTGACTTGTCTAGTTAAATAAAGGTACACATATTACATAAGCAATGTACACAAACAAGTTTTAAAATAAATAAATACATAGATTTCTTTCCACAGGGTCTTTGGGTGACACATGGATGCTACTTGAGCCCCACCCTCTTCAACATATATAAATGAATTGGCGAAGGGCACTAGAACAGTCTGCAGCACCTGGCTTCACCTTACTGACTCAGAAGTCTACTGTTTGCTGATGATCTGGTGCTTCTGTCCCCAACCAAGGAGGGCCTACAGCAGCACCTAGATCTTCTGCACAGATTCTGCCAGACCTGGGCCCTGACAGTAAATCTCAGTAAGACAAACATAATGGTATTCCAAAGAAAGGTCCAGTTGCCAGGACAACAAATGCAAAATCTATCTAGACATTGTTGCCCTAGAGCACACAATCCAGAAAATAGCTGTTAACTTCTACAACCACTTAAAAGGAAGTGATACCCACACATAACACCACAAACACAAACAGACCCCAAAGAGCCCAGGACAGAAACACAATTAGACCCAACCAAATCATGAGAAAACAAAAAGAGAACTATTTCACACACTGGAAAGAATCATCCAAAAAATAGAGCAAATTGGAATGGCCCGAAACAGAGAGTACACAGTGGCAGAATACCTGACCACTGTGACTGACCCAACTTAAGGAAAGCTTTGACTATGTACAGACTCAGTGAGCATAGCCTTGCTATTGAGAAAGGCCGCCGTAGGCAGACCTGGCTATCAAGAGAAGACAGGCTATGTGCACACTGCCTACAAAATGAGGTGGAAACTGAGCTGCACTTCCTAACTTCCTGCCAAGTGTTTGACCATATTAGACACACATATTTTCCACAGACCCACAAAGAATTAGAAAATCACACATTGATAAACTCCGATATCTGTCTGGTGAAATATCGCAGTGTGAAGTCACAGCAGATAGATGTGTGGCCCGTTGCCATGAGAAAAGGGCAACCAGTGGAGAACAAACAGCATTGTAAATACAACCCATATTTATCTAGTTATTTATTTTCCCTTTCATACTTCACTGTACATAGCCAATAATATAGCATTTGAAATGTCTATATTCTTTAAAAACTTTTGTGAGTGTAGTGTTTACTAATGCTTCCCTTGTTTATTTCCCTTTTGTTTATGGTCTATTCCATTTGCTTTGGCAATGCAATCACATGTTTCCCAGGCCAATGAAGCCCTTTGAATTGAGTATTTGTGTGTCTTCAAGAGTTCCGGGAACCAGGAAAAGGGGGTGACAGGGATAATAGGAGCAGCTACCCATAACGCACTCTGTTTGGCATGGGACCATGCTACTCCTACTAACTGTCAACTCTTCCATCTGGAGACCTGTATGTGTGTTTGTATGCATGTGTGTGTGTGTGTGTTTGTGTGTGTGCCTGTTTGTGTGAGTGTGTGTTTGTATGCATGTGTGTGTGTGTGTTTGTGTGAGTGTGTGTTTGTATGCATGTGTGTGTGTGTGCCTGTTTGTGTGAGTGTGTGTTTGTATGCATGTGTGTGTGTGCCTGTTTGTGTGAGTGTGTGTTTGTATGCATGTGTGTGTGTGCCTGTTTGTGTGAGTGTGTGTTTGTATGCATGTGTGTGTGTGCCTGTTTGTGTGAGTGTGTGTTTGTGTGCATGTGTGTGTGTGTGCCTGTTTGTGTGAGTGTGTGTTTGTATGCATGTGTGTGTGTGCCTGTTTGTGTGAGTGTGTGTTTGTATGCATGTGTGTGTGTGCCTGTTTGTGTGAGTGTGTGTTTGTATGCATGTGTGTGTGTGCCTGTTTGTGTGAGTGTGTGTTTGTATGCATGTGTGTGTGTGCCTGTTTGTGTGAGTGTGTGTTTGTATGCATGTGTGTGTGTGTGCCTGTTTGTGTGAGTGTGTGTTTGTATGCATGTGTGTGTGTGCCTGTTTGTGTGAGTGTGTGTTTGTATGCATGTGTGTGTGGGGGGGGATACAGATACAGACTGGCTCAGATGATACCATGCACACATATAGCTTACGATCTCTCTCTCTCTCATCCCTCCTCTCTCTGTTCACTCTATGTTCTCTCTCTATATGTCTCTGATCTCTCTGTTCTCTCTGTTCTCTCTCTGTTCTCTCTCTCTCTGTTCTCTCTCTGTTCTCTCTATCTCTGTTCTCTCTCTGTTCTCTCTGTTCTCTCTCTCTCTGTTCTCTCTCTGTTCTCTCTATCTCTGTTCTCTCTCTGTTCTCTCTCTCTCTGTTCTCTCTGTTCTCTCTGTTCTCTCTCTTTGTTCTCTCTCTTTGTTCTCTCTCTCTGTTCTCTCTCTTTGTTCTCTCTCTCTCTGTTCTCTCTGTTCTCTCTGTTCTCTCTCTTTGTTCTCTCTCTTTGTTCTCTCTCTCTGTTCTCTCTCTATGTTCTCTCTCTCTCTCTTCTCTCTCTCTCTTCTCTCTCTCTGTTCTCTTTCTCTGTTCTCTCTCTCTGTTCTCTCTCTCTGTTCTCTCTGTGTTCTCTCTCTATGCTCTCGCTCTCTCTGTTCTCTCTGTTCTCTCTATGTTCTCTCTCTCTCTGTTCTCTCTCTCTATGGTCTCTCTCTATGGTCTCTCTCTATGGTCTCTCTGTTCTCTATGTTCTCTCTGTTCTCTCACTGTTCTCTTTCTGTTCTCTCTCTCTGGTCTCTCTTTCTATGTTCTCTCTCTCTACGTTCTCTCTCTATGTTCTCAATTCAATTCAGTTCAATTCAATTTGCTTTATTGGCATGATGTAACAATGTACATATTGCCAAAGCTAGCTTTTGATATTTACAATTTGAAAATAATAAGAATCAAAATTTTTAACGGGACAACAGTAACAACAATATCCAAGGGTCAAAATAACCATACATTAAACAATAACATTAAGCATACAGTAGAGGACATGTGCAGGTTGATTGGTCTGTCAGACACTGTCCCTCATCTTATGGCAGGCAGCAATGTAGTGCGCTGCCAACCCACAGCTTTCTGCTTCCTCCCCCAACAGGACGGGTAGCCTATCCTCATCAGAGAGGTCTTTGAAACCTTGAATAAGGGTATTTGGGGAAATGACATTCTCTAATTGTTTTATATTTTTGACATTTTGTCAGGAAATGTAGCTCCGTCTCCGGTTCTGCTGTGGTGCAGTGGTTGCACAGCCTTTCCTCTACAGGGAGCCAGGTTTTCCTGTGTTGACCCTTCTCAATGGCAAGACTGTGCTTACTGAGCCTGTACTTTGTCAAGGTTTGTCTAAGGTTTTGATCAGTAACCATGGTCAAATAGTTTGCCATGGTGTACTGTCGATTTAGGGCCAGATAGCACTGCATTTTGCTTTGTGCTTGTGTTTCCCAATGAGCAATGTAGTTTTGTTTTGATTGTGATGTAATTTGTTTTGTTCTGATCGATTGGATGTTCTGGTCCTGAGGCTTCAGTGTGTTAGTAGAACAGGTTAGTGAACTCAGCCACAGGACCAGCTGGATGAGGGTCCTGAGGCTTCAGTGTGTTAGTAGAACAGGTTAGTGATCTCAGCCCCAGGACCAGCTGGATGAGGGGACTCTTTTCTTTGCTCTGCTCTTGGCATTGCAGGGCTTGGTAATGATATGAGAGGGGGTCACTGTACTTTAGATGTTTCCAAAACTTAATTGCTCTTTTTTGAGTTTTTATTATTAGTGGATATTGGCCTAATTCTGCCCTGCATGCATTGTTTGTAGTTTTCCTCTGGACATGTAGGAGAATCTTACAGAACTCTGCATGCAGGGTTTCAATGGGGTGTTTGTCCCAATGGGTGAAATCTTGTTTTGCAAGTGGACCCCACACCTCGCTGCCATAAAGTGCAATTGGTTCAATGACACATTCAAATAGTTTTAGCCAAATTTTAATAGGTATTTCAATTTGAATTTGTTTTTAATGGCGTAGAATGCCCTGCGTGCTTTCTCTCTCAGTTCATTCACTGCCTCATTAAGGTGTCCAGTTGGGCTTATTTTTAAACCTCAGTAATTGTAGTGTGTGCAGTACTCTATATTTTTAAACCTCAGTAATTGTAAAGAATTCTGTTATTTTCTTGCCAATTTTAATGGTGCACGTATTGCCAGTATACAGTGATTTAATTATGTCATATGTTTTACCCCTTACACCACTTTCAATAACTTTGTAGAACAGTCCTGTATTCCAAATAGAATCAAATGCTTTTTGGAAGTCGATAAAGCAAGTCTATATTTTGGTATTATTTTGGTGGACATGTTTATCTATCAGGGTGTGTAGGGTGTAAATATGATCGGTCGTGCGATGTTTTGGTATAAATCCAATTTGGCTTTTACTCAAGACATTGTGCTTATTAAGGAAGTTTAGAACTCTTACATTTATAATACTACAGAAAACCTTCCCCAGGTTACTGTTCACACAAATGCCTCTGGAATTGTTAGGTTCAAATTTGTCTCCATTCTTTAAGATCGGGGTTATGAGTCCTTGATTCCAGATGTCAGGGAAATAACCTACACTCAGGATCAAATTAAATAATTTTAATATAGCCAATTGAAATGTTGCACTAGTGAGTTTGAGCATCTCATTTAGGATGCCATCAGGTCCGCATGCTTTTCTACATTTGAGGGCCTGAAGTTTCTTATAGAGCTCCTGGTCAGTAATTGGGGAGTCCAATGGATTTTGATTGTCCTTTATAGCTTTTTCTAATCCATTCAACTTCTCATGAATTTGGCGTTGTTCTGCATTTTGTCAATTTGAACGGTGTTGTAGAGTGTTTTAAAATGGTTTGTCTATATGTCACCATTTTGTATCGCTAATTCCTCTTGTTTAGAATTTTTTTGTTTTTCCAATTCTGCCAGAAGTTGTTTGTGTTTATGGACTCCTCAATTAGTGTCAGCTGCTTGCTGTTGTACTGTGCTTTTTTGGTTCTGAGTGTACATTTATAGAGTTTTAAAGTCTCACAGTAATGAAGGCGTAATTCACCATTATTTGTGTCTCTGTGCTTTTGGTTGGATAGTGTTCTAAGTTTTTTCCTTATGATTTTACAATCTGCATCAAACCAGTTGTCATCTGTGGTCTTTTTTGTTTTGTTTTTTATCAATTTCAATTGTGCTTCTTTTGCCGTTTGCCTGAATATATAGTTGATGTTTTTTACTGCTAGATTGATGCCTTCTTTACTGTGAGTGAATGTGGTGTCCAGAAAGTTATCTAAGAGTGTTTGGATATTTTGGTTACAGGTTGCTTTCTGGTATTCTTCTGTGCTGTTTTGGGCCCATCTGTATGAATTTCTGATGTTGTACAACTTACTGGGCTGTGAATGTGTGGTTGTTTCCATGTCTGTTCTTTTGAGGAACAAGGTAATTTGGCTATGATCAGACAGAGGTGTTAGTGGCTTGACAGTGAATGAGCTGAGAGAGAAACGGGGATGAAAGTCTTTGCGGGGCAGCAGAGTGGAGATGGTGATGTGGGAGTTGGGGAACCACTCAGAGGCCCTCTCTGCTACTCTGTTGACCAGGCTGCCTACTCTCTCCTGCTCCTCTCGCAGGTTGTTGGTGCCAGTGTGAATAATAATGTGGCCTGGTGTGCCAAAGTCAGGCTGGGACAGGATGTGGAGTGCATCCTGTGTTTTTGGGCACCATATTTTGGACACCTTGTGGCGCGGGAAGAGTTTATCCTCTTGGATGAATTTCCCATTTGAGTCAATGAGGATGGCCACCTCAGTGGGTTTTACCAGAGTAGTGTGTTTACGGTCTGTGGCTGGGGTACCCAGGGCCTGTGTACATGGAGGGGTGTGTCAGGAAGCGCCAGAGAGCTTCTCTCTGTAGTAGGTGTCCCCATGTGAGCCTTCTTGTTGACTGGGGGTGTGGGTAAAGGCTTGTCGGTATGGGGGTTGTGGGTAAAGGTGGGTCAGTGGGGGGTTGTGGGTAAAGGTGGGTCAGTGGTGGGGTTGTGGGTAAAGGCTTGTCGGTATGGGGGTTGTGGGTAAAGGCTTGTCGGTATGGAGGTTGTGGGTAAAGGCTTGTCGGTATGGGAGGTTGTGGGTAAAGGCTTGTCGGTATGGGGGTTGTGAGTAAAGGTGGAGTCAGTGGGGTGGTGAGGGCTGCAGCTTATCTCTAGGAGTCTCTACAGTCTGCTCTCTGTGTTGCAGCTTATCTCTAGGAGTCTCTACAGTCTGCTCTCTGTGTTGCAGCTTATCTCTAGGAGTCTCTACAGTCTGCTCTCTGTGTTGCAGCTTCTCTCTAGGAGTCTCTACAGTCTGCTCTCTGTGCTGCAGCTTCTCTCTAGGAGTCTCTACAGTCTGCTCTCTGTGTTGCAGCTTCTCTCTAGGAGTCTCTACAGTCTGCTCTCTGTGCTGCAGCTTCTCTCTAGGAGTCTCTACAGTCTGCTCTCTGTGTTGCAGCTTCTCTCTAGGAGTCTCTACAGTCTGCTCTCTGTGCTGCAGCTTCTCTCTAGGAGTCTCTACAGTCTGCTCTCTGTGTTGCAGCTTCTCTCTAGGAGTCTCTACAGTCTGCTCTCTGTGCTGCAGCTTCTCTCTAGGAGTCTCTACAGTCTGCTCTCTGTGTTGCAGCTTCTCTCTAGGAGTCTCTACAGTCTGCTCTCTGTGTTGCAGCTTCTCTCTAGGAGTCTCTACAGTCTGCTCTCTGTGCTGCAGCTTCTCTCTAGGAGTCTCTACAGTCTGCTCTCTGTGTTGCAGCTTCTCTCTAGGAGTCTCTACAGTCTGCTCTCTGTGCTGCAGCTTCTCTCTAGGAGTCTCTACAGTCTGCTCTCTGTGTTGCAGCTTCTCTCTAGGAGTCTCTACAGTTTGCTCTCTGTGTTGCAGCTTCTTCCTCAAGAGCTGTGGTAAGGCTCTCTCTCCTCATGGGGGCCTTTACCTCCTCAAGAGCTGTGGTAAGGTTCTCTCCTCATGGGGGCCTTTACCTCCTCAAGAGCTGTGGTAAGGTTCTCTCTCAGCTCCTGGACAGAGTTCTTCAGCTGGGTCCTGCACTGGTTGATCTGGTCCTGTAGAAGCTCTGTGTCTGAGCTGGTGGTGGTGTAGCTGGGGGGCTGCTCCTTCAGCTCAGTGACCCATACCTCTAACAGGGCCAGTCTGTCTCTCAGCAGGCTGATGGTGGTGTGGTCTTGGCTCTGGTTGTTGTAGGCAGGCAGGGGGGTGCCTGAGGTGAGGGGAGAGGTGTGCAGCCTCACTGCCCTGGATCATGACAGTGCCGTTCTGGTACATGTTTACCGTCAGAAAACTGTTTTCCTGGTCCTTATCGCTGTCCTCAAAAATGGATTTGCCGTCCCTTGCAGATGCCTTTCTTTGTGGTAAAGCTGAAATGCCTGGTTCCAGCTGTATGCCAGGCAGTAGCGTGGTCTGTGTAAAATAACAGGTTTGTAACAGTCCTGTTTTGTGAGCAGTCGGAAAACAACGTTTCTGGGTTTTCCCTCAGAATTCTGTGTTTAAAATGGATTCTTCCCTTCTCTGATCTGATTTCTGCTGGATATTCAAAACAAAGTGGGGAGGAAAGTCTCTCCGTCTCTGCTGGCGCTGCCTCAGGGGCCATGTTGCTATGGTTACCAGCAGTACACGGTTGGAGCTAGACGGTAAGCTAGCTGACAGATTTGAAATTTGGCTAGCTAGCACGATTAAGATTGACAGAGAGTGAGTTAAAAGACCAATCTTTTCCTCCTGTGTTGATCTTCAGTTGTACAATTTGATTACCTACACATTTTTTTGCTAATTTATCGTGTCACTCTCACTCTTAACAACCAAATAGTTATAACAAGTCAGGAGCTGTTCTTCTGCATGACTTCCCTCTCTCTCTCTCTGTTCTCTCTCTGTTCTCTCTCTCTCTGTTCTCTCTCTCTCTGTTCTCTCTCTCTCTGATATCTCTCTCTCTGATCTCTCTCTCTCTGTTCTCTCTCTCTCTGTTCTCTCTCTCTGTTCTCTCTCTCTGTTCTCTCTCTCTGATCTCTCTCTCTCTGTTCTCTCTATATATTCTCTCTACATATATATTCTCTCTCTCTCTCTGTTCTCTCTCTCTCTGATCTCTCTCTCTGATCTCTCTCTCTCTGTTCTCTCTATATATTCTCTCTACATATATATTCTCTCTCTCCCTCTGTTCTCTCTCTATCTGTTCTCTCTCTCTGTTCTCTCTATATATTCTCTCTCCCTCTGTTCTCTCTCTATCTGTTCTCTCTCTCTGTTCTCTCTCTCTCTGTTCTCTCTCTGTTCTCTCTCTATCTGTTCTCTCTCTCTGTTCTCTCTCTCTCTGTTCTCTCTCTGTTCTCTCTCTATCTGTTCTCTCTCTCTGTCTCTCTATATATATTCTCTATATATATATATTCTCTCTCTCTGTTCTCTCTCTCTATCTGTTCTCTCTCTCTCTGTTCTCTCTCTATATATTCTCTCTATATATATATTCTCTCTCTCTGTTCTCTCTCTCTGTTCCCTCTCTCTCTCTCTCTCTCTCTGATCTCTCTCTATCTGTTCTCTTTCTCTCCAGTCCAGTCCAGTCCTGCCTCTATTGGCTGCTCATGCGATCAGCAGGGCGAAGCTGTGGGGTAAACACACTGAGCTGAAGCATGGAGACATCTGGTTCTACTCCCCTTTAGACAGAAAAGGGAAAGACTGCAGGTCCGATAGTCACAGACAAATGGCCACACAGTCTCAAGGTCTCTAACTGCTGCTAGTTTAAAGACAGTGATCTGGCCTCTGTTGCTGCTGGTGCCTTCAGGGCTGTTGTCAGGAAGGAAGTATGTGTGACACCACCACAAGACACACTGAATGACAGGATAGGAGAGAGAGGAGAGAGACAATCATCTTGAGAGAGAGAGACAGACAGAGACACAGAGAGAGAGACAGAGAGCGAGACAGAAAGACAGAGACAGACAGAGAGACACAGAGAGAGAGAGACACAGAAAGAGACGCAGAGAGAGAGAGGCACAGAGAGAGAGACACAGAGAGAGAGACACAGAGAGACAGAGAGAGAGATAGACACAGAGAGATAGACACAGAGAGAGAGACACAGAGAGAGACACAGAGAGACAGAGACACACAGAGAGACAGAGACACACAGAGAGAGAGACACACAGAGAGAGAGACACAGAGAGAGAGACACAGAGACACAGAGAGAGAGAGAGACACAGAGAGAGAGACACAGAGAGAGACAGAGAGAGACCAGAACTGGACAACATCAGCACACAAGGGGACAAAGACCTACCTGGAGGTGCAGCATTCCCTCCCCCATATGCCCCCCTAGACACAACTGCAGCTCTGTTGCACGCTGGGTATGTACATAGTCAACGGTAGGTACACCTATAGCTCATCTCTTGGCAGTAGTACTGTAGACTACTTCATCACTGACCTCAACCAGAGTCTCTCAGAGCGTTCACAGTCAGCCCACTGACACCCCTATCAGATCACAGCAAAATCAGTCTACTTGAACAGAGCAATACTCAATCATGAGGCATCAAAGCCAAAGGAACTGAATAATATTAAGAAATGCTATAGATGGAAGGAAAGTAGTTTGGAAACGTACCAAAAATTTGACAACAACAAATTCACTCCCTTTTCGACAACTTCCTGGACAAAACATTTCACTGTAATTGTGAAGGTGTAAACTTGGCAGTAGAAAACCTAAACAGTATATTCGACCTCTCAGATTCCCTGTCAAATCTAAACTTTTCAAGCGAAATACATAAGCAAACTAACAACAAGGGCAAATGGTTTGGTGAAGAATGCCAAAACCTAAGAAAGAAATTGAGAAACCTATCCAGCCAAAAACATAGAGACCCAGAAAACCTGAGCTTGGTGAATCACTAAAACAATATAGAAATATAATACAGGAAAAGAAGGAACAGCAGGTCAGAAATCAGCTCAATGTATTTGAAGAATCCATAGAATCTAACCACTTCTGGGAAACTTGTTCCACAGGTGCACCACCTGGGGATGTAGGCTCCAGTCCCAAGGTGGCGGGCACTCACTCGAGAGCATATCCTCTGCCACATTCAGGTACGCTAGACAGCCCTGAGCCCAGAGAAGGAGCTCCATGTACATGCGCTGCTTGTAGAGACGCTCAGAGCTCTAGTGTATTGATGTGCCTACTGCTCCAAGGGGGTAGCCTACTGCCGCTGGCCGACCTGCCCTTGGTCACACCCCTCCGCCGATCTGAGAGGCATCTGTGCTGACCAGCTCCCGGTGGCACATCCTCAGCATCTCCCACCTGAGAGAAAGGAGTGACAGCGCCACCTGAACAATGCCCTGAGGCACTGTGCGGTCACCCGCAGCTGGCGGTGACGGTGATGCTTTGGGTGCAGCTGGTGGGAGTTGAACCACCATTGAAGAGGCCGGAGATGGAGCAGGTCAAGGGGAATCCGCAACGAGGCCGCCATCAGCAAGCCCACAGACATTGGTAGGTCAGGTACCACCCGCCCATGCCGAAAGATAAGATCGCCTGAACCCTTCTGGTGGGCAGGCGTGCTCTCATGAGGACTGAGTCCAGTTCCATGCCAATGAAGGCCACCCTGTGGATAGGCGTCAGACGACTCTTCTTGTCATTTACAGTAATGCCCAGCCCGCCAACGTGGGTCAGGAGCATGTATCTGTCTGTTATGGACATTTTGTATCTAATGTTCACAAACTGAACTTCAATTGAAAAACTCTGTATGTTACCCAGTATTTGTAAGATACTGGTTTAAATGAGACAAAGAGTGTTTATTCACGAGAGCGCTCTGAGCTCTAAAAGGTGTACACAGTCTTTTATATGGTACAATGTTGAAATACAAAGATACAAAGGACCCACCATTTTCCCCACCCTTTCCAAGAAAATAGTGTCTTCCCACAGTACCCATTCATTCCTTATCACAATCTTTGCAACATAAGTCAAACTTGGATGGCTCTTTAACTATCCCTCCTGTCTTCAAGGACAGGAGCCTCTCGCATGTGTCTGGTAGAATCAAATAATTCTTTGTACTCCCAGATACTCCCTAGATGAAGTCGTACCAGCCTGTTCCAGTTTTACACACAAAGTTAATATCTAGACACACACACATCAATTGGACTACCATCTGTCTTATAACCCTATCTCTATTGCACACATTTTCAAAATGGAATATTCTTAGATGTACAAACATTTAGTCATAACCATAAAATCTATAACTGTCTGACAGGACCTGGGTCCTGGTTGGGTCACAAATCAGCCAACCGTACAGGTAATTGAGGATGAACAATCCTCGGGACGTGAGAGGTGCCAGGACAGCGTCCAAACACTTTGTGAAAGTGCGGGGTGCCAAGGAGAGGCCGAAGGGAAGAACTATGAATTCGTAAGCCGTCCCTTCAAAAGCAAATCAGAGGTACTGCCAATGAGCTGGCCAAGAGAGCAGGGACTGTATGTGGCTTTCAAGATCGCATCAAAGACTCTAGGGCTTCAGATACGGGTTCTGCCCTATAATCTCCCGGTGACTCTGTGCCCGCAACATAACTCCATGGTCCTGTCTCTGCTGTGAGTCTGAAGCGCCCTCCGTTCAAGGTGGTCCCAGCAGTCCGACTCCTCCACCCGTACAGGACTGGCAGCAGATGGGCTCTGCCTGCGGTGGCTCCGGCCATGCTTCCTGGGAGGGGTACTTGGCTCAGTAGAGGGACTAACAGCTCGCTGACGCACCTCTCCTCCAGGCAGTGCATACACGAGGTATGCGGATCCCCAGGGGGATGCTACCATCACACCTGTCACAAAGGGAAGCCATAAGCTCAGCCAAGCCAACAAGGCCACAGAGAGGTCCAATGCCCTGGGAGAGCTTATGTCGTGACCTGCTTATGTCGTGACCTGCTTGGAAAAATAGGAACCCGGTGAGGGATAAATTACCCAGTACCTCTGAAAAATAATTTAGAAAACTGTATTGGAAAAGCAGGCAGACAAAAAAACAAGAACAAAATAATGAATAAAAAAAAATGTATGCCTACTGCAATATTACTTAGCCGGTTTAATATCCAAGCAGTAAAAACAGCACCATATGGGAAAGGGTGAAGGCCTTCAATTGAAATGTGACTTCCACATTTAACCCAACCCCTCTGAATCAGAGAGGTGCGGGGGACTGCCTTAATCGACAGGGGAAGCGCCAGGGGAACAGTGGGTTAACTGCCGTGTTCAGGGGCAGAACAACAGATTTTTACCTTGTCACCTCGGGATTCGGTCTTGCAACCTTCCGGTTACTAGTCCAACGCTCTAACCACTAGGCTACCTGAGCCACTAGGCTAACAGAGAACCCTACGGTGCAGGGAACAGCATGTTCACTTAAGGATTGGGGTCCCGGTGAAACTGGAGGGTGCGCAATTCAAATAAATTCCAAAAAATATTATGGATTTTAAACATTTAGGTACATAAAAGTGTCTTATATCGTCTGAAAGCTTAAATTCTTGTTAATCTAAATGTAGCGTCGTTTTGTTACAAAAAGTCAAAGTACTTTTCTATTTCGTCCTCAGATACCCTAAAATGTAATTAAACTATAATATTTATTTCGGAAAGAAGTATGTTCAATAGGAAACTGGTTTGTGTAATTTCTTCATTTCATGCGCAAACACGGATTTCCAAGACTGTGTCCTTCTACTAAAACGTATTACTACTACTTCTACAACCGCGCATGAGATACAGATCAACCACGCACAAGATACAGATCAACCACACAAGATACAGATCAACCACACAAGATACAGATCAACCACACACACAAGATACAGATCAACCACACACACAATATACAGATCAACCACACACAAGATACAGATCAACCACACAAGATACAGATCAACCACACAAGATACAGATCAACCACGCACAAGATACAGATCAACCACACAAGATACAGATCAACCACACAATATACAGATCAACCACGCACACAAGATACAGATCAACCACACACAAGATACAGATCAACCACGCACACAAGATACAGATCAACCACACACACAAGATACAGATCAACCACACAAGATACAGATCAACCACACAAGATACAGATCAACCACACAAGATACAGATCAACCACACAAGATACAGATCAACCACGCACACAAGATACAGATCAACCACACAAGATACAGATCAACCACACAAGATACAGATCAACCACACACAAGATACAGATCAACCACACACACAAGATACAGATCAACCACACACACAAGATACAGATCAACCACACAAGATACAGATCAACAACACAAGATACAGATCAACCACACAAGATACAGATCAACCACACAAGATACAGATCAACCACACACAAGATACAGATCAACCACACAAGATACAGATCAACCACACAAGATACAGATCAAGCACACAAGATACAGATCAACCACACAAGATACAGATCAACCACACAAGATACAGATCAACCACACAAGATACAGATCAACCACACACAAGATACAGATGATCAACCACACAAGATACAGATCAACCACACAAGATACAGATCAACCACACAAGATACAGATCAACCACACAAGATACAGATCAACCACACACAAGATACAGATCAACCACACAAGATACAGATCAACCACACAAGATACAGATCAACCACACAAGATACAGATCAACCACACACAAGATACAGATCAACCACACAAGATACAGATCAACCACACACAAGATACAGATCAACCACACAAGATACAGATCAACCACACAAGATACAGATCAACCACACACAAGATACAGATCAACCACACAATATACAGATCAACCACACACAAGATACAGATCAACCACACACAAGATACAGATCCACCACACACACAATATACAGATCAACCACACACAAGATACAGATCAACCACGCACAAGATACAGATCAACCACACAAGATACAGATCAACCACACAAGATACAGATCAACCACACAAGATACAGATCAACCACACACACAAGATACAGATCAACCACACAAGATACAGATCAACCACACAAGATACAGATCAACCACACAAGATACAGATCAACCACGCACACAAGATACAGATCAACCACGCACACAAGATACAGATCAACCACACAAGATACAGATCAACCACACACACAAGATACAGATCAACCACACAAGATACAGATCAACCACACAAGATACAGATCAACCACGCACAAGATACACAAGATCAACCAGATACAGATCAACCACACAAGATACAGATCAACCACACAAGATACAGATCAACCACACAAGATACAGATCAACCACACAAGATACAGATCAACCACACAAGATACAGATCAACCACACAAGATACAGATCAACCACACACAAGATACAGATCAACCACACACACAAGATACAGATCAACCACACAAGATACAGATCAACCACACAAGATACAGATCAACCACACAATATACAGATCAACCACACAAGATACAGATCAACCACACAAGATACAGATCAACCACACACAAGATACAGATCAACCACACACACAAGATACAGATCAACCACACACACAAGATACAGATCAACCACACAAGATACAGATCAACCACACAAGATACAGATCAACCACACAAGATACAGATCAACCACACAAGATACAGATCAACCACACAAGATACAGATCAACCACACAAGATACAGATCAACCACACACAAGATACAGATCAACCACACAAGATACAGATCAACCACACAAGATACAGATCAACCACACAAGATACAGATCAACCACACAAGATACAGATCAACCACACAAGATACAGATCAACCACACAAGATACAGATCAACCACACAAGATACAGATAAACCACACAAGATACAGATAAACCACACACAAGATACAGATCAACCACACAATATACAGATCAACCCCACACAAGATACAGATCAACCACACACAAGATACAGATCAACCACACACACAAGATACAGATCAACCACACACACAAGATACAGATTAACCACACAAACAAGATACAGATCAACCACACACACAAGATACAGATCAACCACACAAGATACAGATCAACCACACAAGATACAGATCAACCACACACAAGATACAGATCAACCACACAATATACAGATCAACCACACAAGATAAAGATCAACCACACAAGATACAGATCAACCACACAAGATACAGATCAACCACGCACAAGATACAGATCAACCACACACAAGATACAGATCAACCACACAATATACAGATCAACCACACAAGATACAGATCAACCACACAAGATACAGATCAACCACACACAAGATACAGATCAACCACACACACAAGATACAGATCAACCACACAAGATACAGATCAACCACACAAGATACAGATCAACCACACAAGATACAGATCAACCACACAAGATACAGATCAACCACGCACACAAGATACAGATCAACCACACAAGATACAGATCAACCACACAAGATACAGATCAACCACGCACAATATACAGATCAACCACACAAGATACAGATCAACCACACAAGATACAGATCAACCACACACAAGATACAGATCAACCACACACACAAGATACAGATCAACCACACACACAAGATACAGATCAACCACACAAGATACAGATCAACCACACAAGATACAGATAAACCACACAAGATACAGATCAACCACACAAGATACAGATCAACCACACACAAGATACAAATCAACCACACAAGATACAGATCAACCACACAAGATACAGATCAACCACACAAGATACAGATCAACCACACAAGATACAGATCAACCACACAAGATACAGATCAACCACACAAGATACAGATCAACCACACACAAGATACAGATCAACCACACAATATACAGATCAACCCCACACAAGATACAGATCAACCACACACAAGATACAGATCAACCACACACACAAGATACAGATCAACCACACACACAAGATACAGATTAACCACACAAACAAGATACAGATCAACCACACACACAAGATACAGATCAACCACACAAGATACAGATCAACCACACAAGATACAGATCAACCACACACAAGATACAGATCAACCACACAATATACAGATCAACCACACAAGATACAGATCAACCACACAAGATACAGATCAACCACACAAGATACAGATCAACCACACACAAGATACAGATCAACCACACAAGATACAGATCAACCACACAAGATACAACCAGATACAGATCAACCACACAAGATACAGATCAACCACGCACAAGATACAGATCAACCACACACAAGATACAGATCAACCACACAATATACAGATCAACCACACAAGATACAGATCAACCACACAAGATACAGATCAACCACACACAAGATACAGATCAACCACACAAGATACAGATCAACCACACAAGATACAGATCAACCACACAAGATACAGATTAACCACACAAACAAGATACAGATCAACCACACACACAAGATACAGATCAACCACACACAAGATACAGATCAACCACACACAAGATACAGATCAACCACACAATATACAGATCAACCACACAAGATACAGATCAACCACACAAGATACAGATCAACCACACAATATACAGATCAACCACACAAGATACAGATCAACCACACAAGATACAGATCAACCACACACAAGATACAGATCAACCACACACACAAGATACAGATCAACCACACACACAAGATACAGATCAACCACACACAAGATACAGATCAACCACACACAAGATACAGATCAACCACACACAAGATACAGATCAACCACACACACAAGATGCAGATCAACCACACAAGATACAGATCAACCACACAAGATACAGATCAACCACACAAGATACAGATCGCCCACGCACAAGATACAGATCAACCACACACAAGATACAGATCAAACACACAAGATACAGTTCAACCACACACAAGATACAGATCAACCACACAAGATACAGATCAACCACACAAGATACAGATCAACCACACAAGATACAGATCAACCACACAAGATACAGATAAACCACACAAGATACAGATCAACCACACACACAAGATACAGATCGCCCACGCACAAGATACAGATCAACCACGCACACAAGATACAGATCAACCACACACACAAGATACAGATCAACCACACAAGATACAGATCAACCACACAAGATACAGATCAACCACACACACAATATACAGATCAACAACACACAAGATACAGATCAACCACACACAAGATACAGATCAACCACACAAGATACAGATCAACCACACAAGATACAGATCAACCACACAAGATACAGATCAACCACACACACAATATACAGATCAACAACACACAAGATACAGATCAACCACACACAGAAGATACAGATCAACCACACACAAGATACAGATCAACCACACAAGATACAGATCAACCACACAAGATACAGATCCACCATACAAGATACAGATCAACCACACAAGATACAGATCAACCACACACACAAGATACAGATCAACCACACAAGATACAGATCAACCACACACACAAGATACAGATCAACCACACAAGATACAGATCAACCACACACACAAGATACAGATCAACCACACAAGATACAGATCAACCACACACACAAGATACAGATCAACCACACACAAGATACAGATCAACCACACAATATACAGATCAACCACACACAAGATACAGATCAACCACACAAGATACAGATCAACCACACACACAAGATACAGATCAACCACACACACAAGATACAGATCAACCACACACACAAGATACAGATCAACCACACACAAGATACAGATCAACCACACAATATACAGATCAACCACACAAGATACAGATCAACCACACAAGATACAGATCAACCACACACACAAGATACAGATCAACCACGCACAAGATACAGATCAACCACACACAAGATACAGATCAACCACACAAGATACAGTTCAACCACACACAAGATACAGATCAACCACACAAGATACAGATCAACCACACACACAAGATACAGATCAACCACACACACAAGATACAGATCAACCACACACAAGATACAGATCAACCACACAATATACAGATCAACCACACACAAGATACAGATCAACCACACAAGATACAGATCAACCACACACACAAGATACAGATCAACCACACAAGATACAGATCAACCACACACAAGATACCGATCAACCACACAAGATACAGATCAACCACACACAAGATACCGATCAACCACACACACAAGATACAGATCAACCACACAAGATACAGATCAACCACACAAGATACAGATCAACCACACACACAATATACAGATCAACAACACACAAGATACAGATCAACCACACACAAGATACAGATCAACCACACAAGATACAGATCAACCACACAAGATACAGATCAACCACACAAGATACAGATCAACCACACACACAATATACAGATCAACAACACACAAGATACAGATCAACCACACACAGAAGATACAGATCAACCACACACAAGATACAGATCAACCACACAAGATACAGATCAACCACACAAGATACAGATCCACCATACAAGATACAGATCAACCACACAAGATACAGATCAACCACACACACAAGATACAGATCAACCACACAAGATACAGATCAACCACACACACAAGATACAGATCAACCACACAAGATACAGATCAACCACACACACAAGATACAGATCAACCACACAAGATACAGATCAACCACACACACAAGATACAGATCAACCACACACAAGATACAGATCAACCACACAATATACAGATCAACCACACACAAGATACAGATCAACCACACAAGATACAGATCAACCACACACACAAGATACAGATCAACCACACACACAAGATACAGATCAACCACACACACAAGATACAGATCAACCACACACAAGATACAGATCAACCACACAAGATACAGATCAACCACACACACAAGATACAGATCAACCACACAAGATACAGATCAACCACACACACAAGATACAGATCAACCACACAAGATACAGATCAACCACACACACAAGATACAGATCAACCACACAAGATACAGATCAACCACACACACAAGATACAGATCAACCACACACAAGATACAGATCAACCACACAATATACAGATCAACCACACACAAGATACAGATCAACCACACAAGATACAGATCAACCACACACACAAGATACAGATCAACCACACACACAAGATACAGATCAACCACACACACAAGATACAGATCAACCACACACAAGATACAGATCAACCACACAATATACAGATCAACCACACAAGATACAGATCAACCACACAAGATACAGATCAACCACACACACAAGATACAGATCAACCACGCACAAGATACAGATCAACCACACACAAGATACAGATCAACCACACAAGATACAGTTCAACCACACACAAGATACAGATCAACCACACAAGATACAGATCAACCACACACACAAGATACAGATCAACCACACACACAAGATACAGATCAACCACACACAAGATACAGATCAACCACACAATATACAGATCAACCACACACAAGATACAGATCAACCACACAAGATACAGATCAACCACACACACAAGATACAGATCAACCACACAAGATACAGATCAACCACACACAAGATACCGATCAACCACACAAGATACAGATCAACCACACACAAGATACCGATCAACCACACAAGATACAGATCAACCACACACAAGATACCGATCAACCACACAAGATACAGATCAACCACACAAGATACAGATCAACCACACAAGATACAGATCAACCACACAAGATACAGATCAACCACACAAGATACAGATCGCCCACGCACAAGATACAGATCAACCACACACAAGATACAGATCAACCACACAAGATACAGATCAACCACACAAGATACAGATCAACCACACACAAGATACAGATCAACCACAGACAAGATACCGATCAACCACACAATATACAGATCAACCACACACACAAGATACAGACCAACCACACACACAATATACAGATCAACCACACACACAAGATACAGATCAACCACACAAGATACAGACCAACCACAGACAAGATACCGATCAACCACACAATATACAGATCAACCACACACACAAGATACAGACCAACCACAGACAAGATACCGATCAACCACACACACAAGATACAGATCAACATCAATCTTCACCTCGGATGTATCCCTCCGCTGTGGAGTGATACCAATAAATTGGAGTGATCCAATATAGTGAAACATAACCACTTCTCCAATCTTTTTCGCCATATAAAATAGAACAAACAGCAAAAATATATAGATGATCAAATACAAATCTTCTAATCAACTATTATAGACCAAAACACCTGAGTGGCTCCTGAGTGGCGCAGTGGTCTAAGGCACTGCATCTCAGTGCAAAAGGCATCACTACAGTCCCTGTTTCAAATCCAGGCTCTGTCACATCTGGCTGTGATTGAGATTCCTCACAATTGGCCCAGCGTTGGCCAGGGTAGGCCGTCATTGTAAATAAGAATTTGTTCTTAACTGACTTGCCTAGTTAAATTAAAAAGAAAAACTGAAAAAACTACAATGCTATTTGGCACCTTAACAGAGAGTACACAGTGGCAGAATGACTGACCCAAAATTATTGAATTGAGAGATAGAAAGAGAGAGAGACCTTCCAAAGCCATCACCTACAGAGAGATGAACCTGGAGAGGAGTCCCAACACAATGAGACCCAACCACATTATAATGAAACAGTAAGATAATTACTTCACACGTTGGAAAGAACTAGAATGCTATTTGGCCCTAAACAGAGAGCACACATTGGCAGAATACCTGACCACTGTGACTGACCCAAATGTAAGGAAAGCTTTGACTATGTACAGACTCAGTGAGCATAGTCTTGCTATTGAGAAAGGTCACCGTAGGCAGTCCTGTCTTTCAAGAGAAGACAGGCTATGTGCACACTGCACACAAAATGAGGTGGACAGACGGAGAGAGAGAGAGACCTAGGGAGAGAGAGAAAGAGAGAGCGAGAGCGCGAGAGAGAGATCAGTAATAGGGTCATTGTTCATGGTGGTGTGACCAGTACAGCCTCGGACAGAGGAGCACGGCTTAGTTACCAAACACTGAAGTGTGTGTGTGTGACTTTAACCCAATCCTGGGCATGTGTGTGTCTCAGATCGTCCAATTACAAATACCTCCTGACCCCTCTCAGTTATTGGCTCGCTGGACCGCCTTTCTAAGACAATCTGCCTATAGCTGATCCCACAGCACATAAGAACCTCCCAAATTAATATTTTCAGTTATAATATTCATCAATGTTCTATAACTAATAAACAACTTATCTTACTCCTCAGTCAGTCCCAACAGAGCAGTTAAACCATGTACTGTAATGAGTTGAATGTATATGGGAAAACCCCTAACACAGCTAACTAACACAGGCCCTGATAAACAGTTAACCCTAACCCTACACTGTGCCCCTATGCTATCCTGGAGCATGAGTACAGGACATTATTAAATGTGTCCTTTCATTCCGCTGCAGGGGTTTGATGCTGTCCTAGTCCATATGTGGGGGGGGGGCTAGCTCGGAACTGCTGGAACTGGATATTAAACCTCTTAAAAGCTGACCTGGGCCCAAAGCAGAGTTAAAAGCTGACCTGGGCCCATAGCAGAGTAGTTAAAAGCTGACCTGGGCCCATAGCAGAGTAGTTAAAAGCTGACCTGGGCCCAAAGCAGAGTTAAAAGCTGACCTGGGCCCAAAGCAGAGTTAAAAGCTGACCTGGGCCCATAGCAGAGTAGTTAAAAGCTGACCTGGGCCCAAAGCAGAGTTAAAAGCTGACCTGGGCCCATAGCAGAGTAGTTAAAAGCTGACCTGGGCCCATAGCAGAGTAGTTAAAAGCTGACCTGGGCCCATAGCAGAGTTAAAAGCTGACCTGGGCCCATAGCAAAGTAGTTAAAAGCTGACCTGGGCCCATAGCAGAGTAGTTAAAAGCTGACCTGGGCCCATAGCAGAGTAGTTAAAAGCTGATCTGGGCCCATAGCACAGTAGTTAAAAGCTGACCTGGGCCCATAGCAGAGTAGTTAAAAGCTGACCTGGGCCCATAGCAGAGTAGTTAAAAGCTGACCTGGGCCCATAGCAGAGTAAAGCTGACCTGGGCCCATAGCAGAGTTAAAACTGCATCATGATAAGCTTTGACACCAACTGTTTAATATGAGCTGTTTCTGTTCCGCCACAACCACATAGCTGGGAACGTAATAAAACACCACAACAACAGCTACCTCTAACCCTAACTCTGAAGCCATCAACATAAGAACACAACAACATCGTAGCTGACTAAGTCGGAAATGACCTTTACATTTATAATGCAGAATCTGTAATGCTTCAGCTTTGCAGACTGAATAGAGTCCTTGTTGTAGAAAAGAGGTTCTGTGCGTAATGTGGTTGGTTGCATAACTAAGCCATGTAGTGTTAGCATAGCCCTGGTCCTAGGCTGTGCTGTAAGGTTTAGTATTTCATTTTTTAATAGGATCCCGAATTAGCTCCTGCCGAGGCTATTCTTCCTGGGGTCCAAACAGGAAACAGTGCATAACACTACATTTACATGATCATTTAGCCATTCAGCAGACGCTTCCTTCCAGAGCAACGCACAGCTAGTGCATTCATCTCAAGACAGCCAGATGAGACAACCACATTATCACAGGCGTATCCCACCCACGTATCACATACATAATACAATACATAATTCAATGCAAAATGCATAAAATGTCTTTGTCTCTTCACGGCCCTCTTCGTGACGTAATATGTTATTTTATTTGTTTTTTGAAACAGGTTTTATTGCTAGCTTGAGTTACCTGGGGTGGCAGAGAGTTCCTTGTAGTCATGGCTCTATTTAATACTGTGTGTTTCTGGACTGGACCTGGCGACTGTGAAGAGACCTCTGGTTGCATGTCATGTGTTGTACTGATGAGTGTCTGAACTGTGTGTCAACTTCTTGAACAGACAGTTCGGTAGCTCAAACACATCAACACCTCGCACAAAGACCAATAGTGATGCAGTCAATCTCTCCTCAACTTTGAGCCAGGAGACATTGACATGCATGTTACTGACATCCACCCTCCGTGTACATGTAAGTGCAATATGTGCTGCTCTGTTTTGGACCAACTGAAAATGACCTATGTTCTTCTTTGCACCTGACCACACAACTGGGCAGTAGTCCAGCTACAACAAAACAAGGGCCTGTAGGGCTTGTCTGGTTGACTGAGATGTCAAGAAAGCAGAGCAACACCTCATCATGGACAGACATCTTCCCATTTGAGTAACCATTGAATCTCTATGTTTTGACCATGATAGCTTGCTATCTAGGGTGATACCCAGCAGTTTAGCCTCTTCAACCTGTTCAATAGCAACATTATTCAATAATAGATCCAGATGAGGTTTAGGGTTGAGGGAGTGAATTGTCCTAAAAACTATGCTTTTAGTTTTTGAGATATTTAGCACTAGCCTATTGCTAGTTACCCATTCTAAAACTGACTGGAGCTCTATGTTAAGGGTGTCAGTTATTTATTTGACAACGTTTATACTGTAGTCATCAGTCATCAGCATACATAGACACACATGCTTTATTCAAGGTCAGTGGAAGGTCATTCATAAACACAGAAAACAATAATGGTCCAAGCCGGCTGCCCTGCGGTACACCATATTCAACCGAATGTTCATTGGAGAGGCTTCCATTAATCCTAGAGTCAATGTCCGCAACTGAAATCTATTTAGCATATACAAATCTCCATAAAAATCTGTCAGTTTAACTTGTTAGGGAGTGGCAGCTGAGGGGTCGTTTTTGGAGAGCCTGGCGTGCCCAAAGTAAAATGCCTCCCATTCAGGCCCAGAAAATAGTATATGCACATATTTAGTACCATTGGATAGGAAACACTCAGAATTTTCCAAAAGTGTTAACCATTTGTCTGTGAGTGAAACAGAACGCATATGGCAGGCGAAACCCCGAGGAAGTTCTGTCCTGGAAAAAGTGATTTTGACACATTGCAAATTTGGAACCCTTCCCTCATGAAAATGACCATATAAGGGCATATGAATGCAGTACCCATCGCTTCCTTTAGATGCCAACAGTCTCGAGAGAGTGTAAATTTTCAATTTGGATGAATTAGACCAGAGAATAAGAGCAAACCAGGAAGTGACCTTTTTATGTAAACAGTACCCAGCGCGCACTCCCGACATGGCACGCTGTGTCTTTTTTACCGTCTTTATCGATCAGTTTATATTCCGGTTGATTTATAATAGTAAATAAACGTAAAAGTGTTCCTAAGGATACATTTAAAACTATGTTTGATTGTTCTTGGACAAGTTTATAGGTATAAGATGAACGAGTTTGCGTCACGTTTCAATGGAGGAGTGGAGGCTGTCGTTTCTGATTATAACGTGCGAACCAAATGGAGATTTATGGATAAAATACATTACTTTTTCTAACAAAAGAACCATGGATTGTCTTCGTTGGACACTTAGGATGACCTCAGCAGAAGTTCTTCAACAGGTAATTGATTTGTTTTCGCTGTGAAATGTGTTATGTGTGTGCCATGATGGCTAATCGATTCATGGCTATGGGAAAAATATGTGAGGTGCTACCCTCAAACAATCAAATGTGCTGCTTTCGCCGTGAAGCCTTTTTGAAATCTGACAACGCTGTGATATTGCCAAGAAACAGAGCTTTTGATGAGTATGGAACACTTGTATATTGGTGGATGTTTAATAATTCAACTTTTGGATTTTGAATTTGGCGCCTTACATTTCACCTGGTAGTGTCGGGATTGGGGCGCTAGCGCCCCAGCAATCCCTGAGAGGTTATTAAGCTATCTAGCATTGGATACGTCCACTACATCCGCCAATATCGCACTTACGCATCTGCCGTGTGTCACGTCCAGGCCTGAGAAGACAGGCTGGAGTGTTTAGTTTTGTTTTAGGTGTAGGGGGTTTTCTGTTCTAGGTTATATATTTCTATGTTGGGTTAATGGTTCCCAATTAGAGGCAGCTGAGTGTCGTTGTCTCTAATTGGGAACCATATATATGTTTGTAGTTTTCACTTGGGGTTTGTGGGTTATTGTTTAGACATAGCTTTGTTTTGTTAGACACGTTATGTTCCACATTACGATCTTTCTTCATTTTGTTGTTTTTGTCCCAGTTACGTTGATTTAATAAAGACGTATACTGGATGCCTCGCTGCGCCTTGGTCTGTCCCTACAGAAGATCGTGACACCGTGAAAGGTGACAGAGCTAGAACGATGTTTGTCAGACCATAAGACATCCTGAAAATTGGTCCTCACACAAAATTGTCTGTAGCGTCTGAACGGTTAGGAAAGATGAGACTCTCACAAACACGATGGTGTCCTCATTTTTTCTCTATGACCCCCAGAAGCGTCTGATGTCATCTGAAGTCGGTACAGCCAATCTGTCAACTTCTCTCTGTAGCCTCCGAACAGTTTGGGCCAAACACTCTGTGGAAAGTTGAGGCTCTCATGACACCCACAGGCCTCACAAGATTCATCTGAATGTCCCCCTCCAGTTGAAAAAATGTATGGAAGTATGTATGGAGAATGTTTGGTGCCAAAATTGTATATTTTTCTATATCTCTCAGAGATAGGACAAACACTTCAGAACAAATGTCCTTAACATTTTTGGGGGGACTATCTGTTGTTCCATTTAGTGAATCCGTTAAAAACCAACCAGATATTTTTTTTTTTAGGTCCCAGGCTCTTATAATGGAAAGCTATGGGTCCTATGCAATTCCAGATCCCAGATTGCAATTCCTATGGCTTCCACTAGATGGCAACAGTCTTTGTTCATTGTTTCGGACTTGTTTCTTCCAAAACAAGGAAGGATTTGAAATTTTGGAAGAAAGAGTCCCGGTGGAAAATCAGTCTGTCTGCGCGAAACGTAGTTTGACTTGTTTGAACAAAGTTTAGCGGTAGCTTTTTGGATTCCTTTGTCTGCATGTTGAACGAATTACTTAAATTGATGGCGCCAACTAAACTGACTTTTTGGGATATAAAGAAGGATTTTATCTAACAAAACGACCATTCAGAGCAAGATTTTCAAAAGTAAGTGCTGGTGCTGGTTAAAAAATATGTTGATTTTGGGTGCTGTCCTCAAACATTCGCATGGGATGCTTTTCACTGTAAAGCCTATTGTAAATCGGACAATGCAGTTAGATAACAAGAATGTAAGCTTTTAACAGATGTAAGATACTTGTATGTTCATAAATGTTTAATATTACGATTATTTATTTGAATTGCGCACCCTCCAATTTCACCGGATGTTGTTGACAGGTGTCCCGCTAGCCGGACGCCTTAGATTGAGAAAGATTTAATATGTCTGTAAACACTCCAGAAAGCTGGAATATACGTGCTATTAATGATTTTCTTCATTTCCCAAGAGATGCCCAGTATAAGAGATGCCCAGTACAAGAGATGCCCAGTGCAAGAGATGCCCAGTGCAAGAGATGCCCAGTGCAAGAGATGCCCAGTACAAGAGATGCCCAGTGCAAGAGATGCCCAGTGCAAGAGATGCCCAGTATAAGAGATGCCCAGTGCAAGAGATGCCCAGTGCAAGAGATGCCCAGTGCAAGAGATGCCCAGGTATATAATCTATGAAAAATGCTCCATTTCTTGCAACATTGTCCATCTTTTGGTTGAGTTTTGTCACCTCATTTCTCTATTTGCAGTAAGTCAGCCAGTCAGATGTGCAGCCAGACTTATTAGTCTCTCATTTTGCCCCATCTCTTTCAACAAACCTGTTTTTCAATTCCTCATCAATTCATGGAGCCTCAGTAGTTCTAACAGTCAGTTTCTTAACAAGTTCATGTTAATCAATAACTGGAAGAAGCAATTCCATGAATGAATCAAGTGCAGCATCTGGATGCTCCTCATTAATCACATCAGACCAACAGACAACATCCACATAAGAGTCACAGCAAAATCTTTTGTTTTATCTCTTATACACTATATAGCCACTATATTGTGATCACTGCATCTAATGGGTACGGATACAGCTTTAGTTCTACAGTATTAGTAAAAATGTGATCGATACATGTGGATGATCTTGTTCCTGTAGTGTTTGTTAACACCCTGGTAGGTTGATTAATAACCTGAACCCGATTACAGGCACTGGTTACTGTCAACTTTTGGCCGGGTTTTGACCACTAGAGGCCCCCATTGTGTTTTTTTGTCTGATCCTTTCTTTTCTTTTCCCTTGTTTCCAGTTATTAATTGCACCTGTGCCTCGTTTCCCTTGTATGTATTTAAACCCTTAGTTTCCCTTAGTTCTTTGCTCTGTGTTTGAATGTTAGCACCCTGTCTCAGTGAAGCTGTGAACGTTTTTTGCTCCAGTTAGACTCTCTTGTGGAACTTTGTTTTGGGTATCGTTTATTCTTGGATTATTCTTTTGAGACTACTTTTTGTGGAACTTTGTTTTGGGTATTGTTATTTTTTGGATTACTTGAGACTATTTCTTGTGTTTCATTCTTTCCATGTGGATTTACCTTTTTGTCTTGGTGGATTATTTTTTGCCTGAAGTTCTTTACATTTTTTGTCATTATTAAATACACCATCTCGACTACGGCTGTGTCTGCCTCATCTTCTGGGTTCTGCCGACTACTTGAGGCTAAGGGTGCTAAGTGACTGGTTCTCACACCGGAGACCCGAGTTAGTTACCGGGTCCTGACAGAAACACAGAGCCCAGACATGAACCCAGAGGCAGCCAGTATCCAGGAGTTTTTTGCCATGCTGTCCCACCATGAGGGGACTGTCCAACGCCACGAAGCCGCCCTGGTTCAGCAAGAGGCCTTGATGGTTAGACATTCTCAACTTCTGTCGGAAATGCTCACTTCCATAAGGCAGATATCTGATCGACTTCCTCCGACAGCCGCTCCCGCCCCAGTACCTCAGATTCCAGTGCCCGTGGCAGTTAACCCCCTGGCTGAACCTCGCCTTCCGCCTCCCCAATGGTTCTCAGGTGATCCGAGTGCTTGTAAGGTTTTTTTACCCAGTGTTCTCTCTCCTTCGAGCTGCAACCCTCGTCATTTCCCACCGACCGGTCCAAGATCGCATACATCATCACCCTGCTGTCAGAAAAAGCCCTGGCCTGGGCCACTCCTGTGTGGGAGGTCCAGAGTCCCTGCTGCGCCAGTTACTCCGCTTTTACTGAAGAATTCAAGCGAGTGTTCCAACGTCCTACCAGCGGCCCTGACTTAGCCAAACAGCTTTTGACTCTCCGCCAAGGGCGGCGCAGCGTGACTGACTATGCCATTCAGTTCCGCACAGTGGCAGCAGCGAGTGGCTGGAACGACGAGGCGCTCACGGTGTGCTTTCTGAAGGGTCTCTCCAACGCTATCCAAGACGAACTGGCTACTCGGGAACCACCGGACAATCTCGAGTCCCTGATCAAGTTGGCCTCGCGTATAGACCAGCGCCTGAGAGAGAGAACTCAACCGTAGACCCCCCGCCCTAGCTCCCATCGGTCCCAGCTCCGAGCCCCCACCTTTATCCCCGCTGGCTCCACCGGAACCCATGCAGATCGGACGCATCTCCCAGGCTGAAAGAGACCGCCGGATGAGGGAACGATGCTGTCTATATTGCGGTAAACTGGGTCATTTCCGCTCTGCGTGTCCCGGGCTCCAGGGAAACGCACGGTCCCGTGCAGGCCTGGGGGGACTGTAACGGGAAACATAACTTCCTCCCATCCATCCAACTCCCGTCTGCTCATTCCAGTCACCCTTTCCTGGGACAACCACGAGCTACCCCTTCAAGCCTTGGTAGACTCTGGAGCCGCAGGTAACTTTATGGACGGCATCTGGGCTAAGGAGAATGGCGTTCCCTCTGAACCTCTCACTGACCCCATGAGGGTTACTACGTTGGATGGAAGCCCTCTGGGATCTGGACTTGTTACCCGCGTCACTGCTCCCTTACGACTATCAGTTTCCCAACACCAGGAAGTGATAGACTTTCATCTGATCCCCTGTTCCGAGTTTCCTCTCGTCCTTGGCTACCCCTGGCTGCACAGCCATAACCCTCTCATCGACTGGTCCGTGGGCACTGTCAAGCAGTGGGGCCCTACGTGCCAAGCCACTTACATCTTCCCGAGGTCTCTTCCCGAGTCTCTAGAATCCATCGACCTGTCCCGAGTTCCCGAGTGTTACCATGACCTCAAGCCGGTATTCAGCAAACAGAGGGCCACCACACTACCACCCCATAGACCTTACGATTGCCCCATCAACCTGTTTCCAGGCACCTGCCCCCCCAGAGGTCGGATCTTTTCCCTATCTCCTCCCGAACGAGCTGCTATGGATACCTACATCAAGGACGCACTGGCAGCAGGCCTCATTCGTCCGTCCACCTCGCCCGCGGGAGCAGGTTTTTTCTTTGTGGCCCAAAAAAACGGTGGTTTACGTCCATGCATCGACTACCGGGGACTCAATGCCATAACCGTCCGCAACCGCTACCCCCTACCCCTTATGGCCACAGCGTTTGAGCTGCTCCAAGAAGCAGCCGTATTCACTAAGCTTGACCTGCGGAACGCATACCATCTGGTGCGGATCAAACACGGTGACGAGTGGAAGACCACTTTCAACACACCTACTGGTCACTACGAATACTTGGTGATGCCCTTCGGTCTGACCAACGCCCCGGCTGTGTTCCAAGCGCTCATAAATGATGTACTCAGGGATATGCTTAACATCTTCGTGTTCGTTTACCTGGATGATATCCTCATCTTTTCGAGCTCCCTTCAAGAACACACTAAGCATGTCAGACAAGTACTCAAACGTCTCCTAGACAGCCATTTGTACGTTAAGCCGGAAAAATGCGAATTCCATGCCTCCCGAATACAATTCCTGGGATTTGTAGTGGAACCTGGTCAAATCCAAATGGACTCCAGGAAGGTAGAGGCGGTAGCGGACTGGCCCACCCCTAAGTCCGTTAAGGAAGTTCAGCGCTTTCTTGGGCTTCACAAACTTTACCGCAAGTTCATCAAAAACTTCAGCTCGGTGGCAGCTCCTCTCTCAGCTTTAACCAAGGGTGGCAACGCAAGGTTTCTGTGGGGAAAAGAAGCTGAGACGGCCTTCCAAGGACTCAAGCAGCGCATCCTCTCTGCTCCCATCCTGACACTACCTACAGTGGATGAACCTTTTGTGGTGGAGGTAGACGCCTCAGAGGTTGGTGTTGGGGCTGTTCTGTCTCAGAGGGGTGAAGACAAGAAGCTCCACCCTTGCACCTTCTTCTCACACCGGCTTACCCCGGCCGAGAGGAATTACGATGTGGGGGATCGTGAACTCCTAGCGGTTAAGATGGTATTGGAGGAATGGAGACACTGGCTCAAGGGGGCTTCTCAACCGTTTCAAGTGCTTATGGACCACAAAAATCTGGAGTTTATCCAGCAGGCGAAGCGGTTGAACTCCAGACAAGCTCGATGGTCTCTCTTTTTCAATCAATTTCAGTTTATCCTCACCTATCGGCCCGGTTCGAAGAATCTCAAACCGGACGCGTTGTCTCGAGTCTACGCTCCTGCCGTTAGAGAAGATACTGACATGCCTGTTCTTCCTACCGCTAAGATCGTGGCCCCGATCTCGTGGCAAGTTGAGGACACCAAGCTACCGAACCGGGTCCGATAGGAGGGCCTGACAATCGGTTGTTTGTCCCCAAGGCAGCGAGGTCCCAGGTTCTTCTGTGGGGACACTCTTCTCGCCTCACCTGTCACCCGGGAGTAGGTCGCACCTTGGAGTTCATCCAGCGTAAGTTCTGGTGGCCCACCATAAAAGAAGATGTCGACACCTTCGTCAAGGCCTGTCCCCTGTGCTGCCAGGGTAAATCTTCTCACCTCCACCCTCAAGGACTCCTTTACCCTTTATCTATCCCCCACCGACCCTGGTCCCATATCTCGTTGGACTTTATTACTGGCCTTCCTCCATCCCTTGGTAATACTACTATCCTAGTCATCATCGACAGGTTTTCTAAGGCGGCCAGGTTCGTCCCCTTGACTAAGTTACCTTCAGCTAAGGAGACGGCTGAGCTGGTAATTAACCACGTGTTCCGAGTCTTCGGCATTCCTCAGGATATGGTTTCCGACAGAGGCCCCCAGTTCGCCTCAAGGTTTTGGAAGGCCTTCTGCCAGCTTATAGGGGCCACTGCCAGCCTATCTTCAGGGTACCACCCGGAGTCCAAAGGCCAAACCGAGAGAATGAATCAGGAGCTGGAAACCGCCCTCAGATGTATGGCCTCCAACAACCCGTCCACATGGTCGTCTTTCATTGTCTGGGCTGAGTACGCACACAACACCTTGTGCTCCTCCTCCACTGGTATGTCCCCGCACGAGTGTCAGTTTGGCTATGCCCCCCCTGTGTTCCCTTACCAGGAGGCAAAAGTCGGAGTGCCTTCGGCCCTGAAGTTCGTTACGTGGAGGAAGACCCGTCTCAATCTTCTGCGTTCCTCACAGCGGTACCAACGACAGGCCAACAGACGTCGCCGTCTCTGCCCCGTGTCATCGGAGGTCAGCCGGCTTATACCGTCCACCAGATACTGGACTCCCGCCGGGTGCAGCGGTCCTGGCAGTATCTGGTGGACTGGGCTACCTGCCGCCCAAGGCACTTGGGCGGCAGGTAGCCTAGTGGTTAGAGCGTTGGACTTGTAACCGAGGGCTGCAAGTTCAAATCCCCGAGCTGACAAGGTAAAAATCTGTCGTTCTGCCCCTGAACAAGGCAGTTAACCCACTGTTCCCGGGCGCGAAGACGTGGATGTCGATTAAAAGGCAGCCCCCGCACCTCTCTGATTCAGAGGGGTTGGGTTAAATGCGGAAGACACATTTCGGTTGAAGGCATTCGGTTGTACAACTGACTAATAATGGTGACTTTGACTTTGACTTTGACTTTGGGAAGGCTACGGTCCCAAAGAATGCTCCTGGGTTCCTGCCAAAGACATACTGGACCCTGACCTCATTCGTCAGTTTAGGGTTCTCCACCGTGAGAAAGCTGGTAGGAACGTCAGGAGCCGTTCCTAGGAGGGGGGGATTCTGTCAACGTTTGGCCGGGTGGTTTCTGGGTTTTGACCACTAGAGGCTCCCATTGTGTCCTTTTTGTCTGATCCTTTCTTTTCTTTTCCCCTTGTTTCCAGTTATTAATTACACCTGTGCCTCGTTTCCCCTGTATGTATTTAAACCCTTAGTTTCCCTTAGTTCTTTGCTCTGTGTTTGAATGTTAGCACCCTGCCTCAGTGAAGCTGTGTACGGTCTTTGCTCCAGTTAGACTCTCTTGTGGAACTTTGTTTTGGGTATCGTTTATTCTTGGATTATTCTTTTGAGACTACTTTTTGTGGAACTTTGTTTTGGGTATTGTTATTTTTTGGATTACTCTTTTGAGACTATTTCTTGTGTTTCCTTCTTTCCATGTGGATTTACCTTTTTGTCTTGGTGGATAATTCATCTTCTGGGTTCTGCCGACTACTTGAGGCTCAGGGTGCTAAGTGACTGGTTCTCACACCGGAGACCCGAGTTCGTTACCGGGTCCTGACAGGTTACAGTGAGAAGCTTCCTCTTGAGCAGACAGCTTGATGAAAACCAGTCAATATTCAGGTCCCAAAGAAAGTAGACCTCTCTGTTTACTACACATACATTATCAAGCATTTCACACATATTATTTAGACACTGACTGTTAGCACTTGGTGGCCTACAGCAACACCCTCAAATTATAGGCTTTAGATGTGCCAGGTGAACCTGCAACCACAACACTTCAATAACACTTGACATAAGATCTTCTCTAAGCATTACAGGGATATGGCTCTGAATATATACAGCAACACCTCCACCATAAGCATTCCTGTCTCTTCTATAGATGTTATATCCTTGTATTTTCTTTTGATGCATCATCAAATGAATTATCTAAGAGAGTCTCAGAAACCTGATCCGGTGTTTGTGTGTCAGAGAGAATGCAAAAGTGTTCCATTTGTGTAAATGTTACAACTCAATTCAACAATCTCTAGAAGAGCAAATTGCATAAATGTATGTTTTACTAGCAGTGTTTGGGGTAACACGTTACAAAATAATACGTTAGAGTACTCACTTTTTTATGGTAACGAGTAACTTAGCGAGTTATTTTTTCAATTTAAGTAATCAGTTACTTTCAAATAAGCAAGTCATTACTTTTACAATATTATTTATTATTATTATTTATTTTATTATTTTGTTGGCGCAAATAATACACGTACATTTCTCCCCCGTTCTCTTCCTGTTTCTGCACAAACAGTGTGGTGGGTAGTTGGTTAGTTACCGAGATGGCAGAGAATACATTGTGGTGGGTAGTTGGTTAGTTACCGAGATGGCAGAGAATACATTGTGGTGGGTAGTTGGTTAGCTACCGAGATGGCAGAGAATACATTGTGGTGGGTAGTTGGTTAGTTACCGAGATGGCAGAGAATACATTGTGGTGGGTAGTTGGTTAGTTACCGAGATGGCAGAGAATACATTGTGGTGGGTAGTTGGTTAGCTACCGAGATGGCAGAGAATACATTGTGGTGGGTAGTTGGTTAGCTATTGAGATGGCAGAGAATACATTGTGGTGGGTAGTTGGTTAGCTACCGAGATGGCAGAGAATACATTGTGGTGGGTAGTTGGTTAGCTACCGAGATGGCAGAGAATACATTGTGGTGGGTAGTTGGTTAGCTATTGAGATGGCAGAGAATACATTGTGGAACTATTTTGAATTGGTAACAAAAAAGGACAGATGGTACCCTTCGATTCTTGATTGACGCCACTTGCAGGATTCAGGACACAGCATAAAAAATACCATCTAGGATGATCCACCCTGACAACTGGGACATGACAAATGCTCTCTAGGTTGTTCAACCCGGCAACTGGGACATTAAAAACACAAGTCCGAGACAATTCTAGCAGAAATATATATATTTCTTAAAATGTCCTGTGTGCTACCTATATCCCCCTACTGTAATCCCTATACTTTAATGAAGACAGCTTCTCCATCTTAGAGGGATAAATCAATCATTTCCAGGCCCAGGAAAATGTACTAGACTGTGGCGATCTAAAGGCCAGAACTGTACAAGAACCTGACAGCCTCAGCACACAGGGGGACAAACACCTCCCTGGTGGTGACAGCATTCCCTCCCCCATATGCCCCCTAGGCACAACTACGACAACATAACCAACAAAAATGGGTCACAACTCCTTCAGCTCTGTCACATGCTGGGCATGTACATAGTCAATGGTAGGCTTTGAGGGGACTCCTATGGTAGGTATACCTATAGCTCATCTCTTGGCAGTAGTACTGTAGATTACTTTATCACTGACCTCAACCCAGAGTCTCTCAGAGCGTTCACAGTCAGCCTACTGACACCCCTATCAGATCAGAGCAAAACAGAGCAATACTCAATCATGAGGCGTCAAAGCCAAAGGAACTGAATAATATTAAGAAAGGTAGGAAACAAAGCCTCCACTATGCTGATACTCAACACTGGGCCCACACAAGTGTGTGTGCTCAGCCCCCTCCTGTACTCCCTGTTCACCCATGACTGCGTGGCCAAACACGCATCAAACTCAATCATCAAGTTGGCAGATTACACAACAGTAGTAGGCTTGATTACCAACAATGACAGGCCAGGAAAATAACCTCTCACTCAATGTCAACAAAACAAAGCAGATAATCATGGACTTCATGAAACAGCAGAGGGAGCACCCCCCTATCCACAACGACGGGACCACAGTGGAGAAGGTGGAAAGCTTCAGGTTCCTTGCTGTACACATCACTGACAAATTGAAATGGTCCACCCACACAGAAATTGTGGTGAAAAAACAACAGAGCCTCTTCAACCTCAGGAGGCTGAAGGAATTTGGCTTGGCACCTAAAACCCTCACACACTTTTACAGATACACAATTGAGAGTATCCTGTCGGGCTGTATCACCGCTTGGTACAGAAGGGCTCTCCAGAGGGTGGTACGGTCTGCCCATGCATCAAAGGGGGAAAACTACCTGCCCTCCAGGATACCTACAGCCCCCGATGTCACATTAAGGCCAAATAGATCATCAAGGACAACCACCCGAGCCACTGCCTGTATACCCCGCTATCATCCAGAAGGTGAGGTCAGTACAGGTGCATCAAAGCTGGGACAGAGAGACTGAAAAACAGCTTCTATCTCAAGGCCATCAGAATGTTAAAAAGCCATCACTAGCATATTAGAGGCTGCTGCCTATATACATAGACTTGAAAGCACTGGCCACTTTAATAAATGGAACATTAGCCACTTTAACAATGTTTACATATCTGGCATTACTCATCTCATATGTATATAATGTATTCTATACTATTCTACTGTATCTTAGTCTATGCCGCTCTGACATTGCTCGTCCATATATGTATATAATCTTAATTCCATTTCTTCTTAGATTTGTGTGTATTGGGAATATGTTGTGCAATTGTTAAGATATTACTTAGATTTTAGTGCACTGTCAGACCTTGAAACATAACAATTTTTCTACACCTGCAATAACATCTGCTAAGCACATGTATGTGACCAATAACATTTGATTTGATTTGAAATGCTATAGTTTATGTGTCGGGGGGCTTATCTGGAGTATTTCTGCTGTCGTATCCGGTATTCAGTGTCCTTGTCCTGCTGTTTTTGACTCTCTCTCTCTACCGCACCTGCTGTCTCTAACTCTGAATGATCGGCTATGAAAAGCCAACTGACATTTACTCCTGAGTTGCTGACCTGTTGCACCCTCTACAACTACTGTGGTTATTATTTGACCCTGCTGGTCATCAATGAACGTTTGAACATCTTGAAGAACAATCTGGCCTTCATGGCCATGTACTGTTATAATCTACACCAGGCACAGCCAGAAGAGGACTGTCCACCCCTCAGAGCCTGGTTTCTCTAGGTTTCTTCCCTGGTTCCTGCCTTTCAAGGGAGTTTTTCCTAGCCACCGTGCTTCTACAAGTTCTCATTTACAACTGCGACCTGGCCAAGATAAAGCACAGCAGTGCGACAAAAACAACGTTGTTTTGTTTTGGGTGAGTTTAAGAAATAAACATGTTTTTCTCAACCCGGCACGCTGCGCCTTGGTCGATTAATGAAGATTGTGACAAACACAGAGTTACACATGGAATACACAAACATACAGTCAATAATACAATAGAAAACGTCTATATACCGTGTGTGAAAATGAGGTAGGATAAGGGAAGTAAGGCAAAAATAGGCCATAGTGGCAAGATAATTTAAATATAGCTGTTATAGTTCTCTGTAAAATCCCCTGTTAAGGGACCTGCTGTTATAGTTCTCAGTAAAATCCCCTGTTAGGGGACCTGCTGTTAAGGTCTCAGTAAAATCCCCTGTTAGGGGACCTGCTGTTATAGTTCTCAGTAAAATCCCCTGTTAGGGGACCTGCTGTTATAGTTCTCAGTAAAATCCCCTGTTAGGGGACCTGCTGTTAAGGTCTCAGTAAAATCCCCTGTTAGGGGACCTGCTGTTATAGTTCTCAGTAAAATCCCCTGTTAGGGGACCTGCTGTTATAGTTCTCAGTAAAATCCCCTGTTAGGGGACCTGCTGTAATAGTTCTCAGTAAAATCCCCTGTTAGGGGACCTGCTGTTAAGGTCTCAGTAAAATCCCCTGTTAGGGGACCTGCTGTAATAGTTCTCAGTAAAATCCCCTGTTAGGGGACCTGCTGTTATAGTTCTCAGTAAAATCCCCTGTTAGGGGACCTGCTGTTATAGTTCTCAGTAAAATCCCCTGTTAGGGGACCTGCTGTTATAGTTCTCAGTAAAATCCCCTGTTAGGGGACCTGCTGTTATAGTTCTCAGTAAAATCCCCTGTTAGGGGACCTGCTGTAATGGTTCTCAGTAAAATCCCCTGTTAGGGGACCTGCTGTTATAGTTCTCAGTAAAATCCCCTGTTAGGGGACCTGCTGTTATAGTTCTCATTAAAATCCCCTGTTAGGGGACCTGCTGTAATGGTTCTCAGTAAAATCCCCTTTTAGGGGACCTGCTGTTAAGGTCTCAGTAAAATCCCCTTTTAGGGGACCTGCTGTTAAGGTCTCAGTAAAATCCCCTGTTAGGGGACCTGCTGTTATAGTTCTCAGTAAAATCCCCTGTTAGGGGACCTGCTGTTAAGGTCTCAGTAAAATCCCCTGTTAGGGGACCTGCTGTTAAGGTCTCAGTAAAATCCCCTTTTAGGGACCTGCTGTTAAGGTCTCTGTAAAATCCCCTGTTAGGGGACCTGCTGTTAAGGTCTCAGTAAAATCCCCTGTTAGGGGACCTGCTGTTAAGGTCTCAGTAAAATCCCCTTTTAGGGGACCTGCTGTTAAGGTCTCTGTAAAATCCCCTGTTAGGGGACCTGCTGTAATAGTTCTCAGTAAAATCCCCTGTTAGGGGACCTGCTGTTATAGTTCTCAGTAAAATCCCCTGTTAGGGGACCTGCTGTTAAGGTCTCAGTAAAATCCCCTGTTAGGGGACCTGCTGTTAAGGTCTCAGTAAAATCCCCTGTTAGGGGACCTGCTGTTATAGTTCTCAGTAAAATCCCCTGTTAGGGGACCTGCAGTAATAGTTCTCCGTGATGCCGGTAAGGAAGAGTCAGGCGCAGGACAACAGAAATGAGTGTCCATAAACTTTACTCAAAGATATACCAAACGAGTGGTGAAAACAATCACTCGAAACACGGAAACAAAATACAACAAACACACAAACATGGGGGAAACAGAGGGTTAAATAAGGAACATGTCATCATGGGAATGGAAACCAGGCGTGTGATAATGAAGACAAAACCAACAGAAAATGAATAATGGATCGGTGGCGGCAAGAAGACCGATGACACCGACCGCCGAACGCTGCCCGAACAAGGAGAGGGACCAACTTCGGCTGAAGTTAAACACTGGAGTGCAGAAGATGAGTGTGCAAGTAGAGATACTGGGGTGCAAAGGAGCAAAAATAAATAAACAGTATGGGGATGAGGTAGGTGGATGGGCTATGTACAGATGGGCTGTGTACAGGTGTAGGGGTCTGTGAGCTGCTCTGACAGCTGGTGCTTAAAGCTAGTGAGGGAGATATGAGTCTCCAACTTCAGTGATTTTTGCTGTTCGTTCCAGTCATTGGCAGCAGAGAACTGGATGGAAAGGCGGCCAAAGGAGGAATTGGCTTTGGGGGTGACCAGTGAAATATACCTGCTGGAGTGCGTGCTACGGGTGGGTGCTGCTATGGTGACCAGTGAGCTGAGATAAGGCGGGGCTTTACCTAGCAAAGACTTATAGATGACCTGGAGCCAGTGGGTTTGGCGACGAATATGAAGCGAGGGCCAGCCATCGAGAGCACACAGGTCGCAGTGGTGGGTAGTATATGGGGCTTTGGTGACATAACGGATGGCACTGTGATAGACTGCATCCAATTTGCAGAGTAGTAGAGTGTTGGAGGTTATTTTGTAAATTACATTGCCCATTGATTGATTGATTGATTGATTGATTGATTAATACCTTGACTATCAACCCACCCAGTCACTACAACACAGAAATAACTACAACTACCTAGACTATCATAATAACTACAATTACCTAGACTATCATAATAACTACAATTACCTAGACTATCATAATAACTACAATTACCTAGATTATCATACAGTTTTTGCCGATGGCTTACACAATGAAAGTGAATGCTTAGACAAAAGCATCAAAACCTTAACTTTTGTAACCAGGCCTTAAGCAAAGGCACCATTACATTAGACAGTTCGTTCAAGAATGAAATCTCTTGCAATCACTGGGAAAACACTTCTATTCAAAATGCTAAACATACCTGAATTTGGCAACACCCACACACACACATGAAAACACCCTTACAGTAATTGAACACCAATTTGTCAGAGCCTTAGCACTACAAATAGACCTCATCTCTCTTGTGAGAACTTTGCAAACATGGTGGCAGTGAGAGTGTGAGGTAGAGAGAGAGAGAGAGAGAGAGAGAGAGAGAGAGAGAGAGAGAGAGAGAGAGAGAGAGAGAGAGAGAGAGAGAGATTAAAATTTGGCTAAAACGAATTGAATGTGTCATTGAACCAATTGCACTTCATGGCAGCGAGGTGTGGGGTCCACTTGCAAAACAAGATTTCACCCAATGGGACAAACACCCCATTGAAACCCTGCATGCAGAGTTCTGTAAGATTCTCCTACATGTCCAGAGGAAAACTACAAACAATGCATGCAGGGCAGAATTAGGCCAATATCCACTAATAATAAAAACTCAAAAAAGAGCAATTAAGTTTTGGAAACATCTAAAGTACAGTGACCCCCTCTCATATCATTACCAAGCCCTGCAATGCCAAGAGCAGAGCAAAGAAAAGAGTCCCCTCATCCAGCTGGTCCTGGGGCTGAGATCACTAACCTGTTCTACTAACACACTGAAGCCTCAGGACCAGAACATCCAATCAATCAGAATAAACAAAATTACAACACAGTCAAAACAAAACTACATTGCTCATTGGGAAGCACAAGCACAAAGCAAAATGCAGTGCTATCTGGCCCTAAATCGACAGTACAACGTGGATAACTATTTGACCATGGTTACTGATCAAAACCTTTGAAAAACATTGACAAAGTACAGGCTCAGTAAGCACAGTCTTGCCATTGAGAAGGGTAGACACAGGAAAACCTGGCTCCCTGTAGAGGAAAGGGCTGTGCAACCACTGCACCACAGCAGAACCTGAGACAGAGCTGCATTTCCTGACAAAATGTCAAAAATATAAAACAATTAGAGAATGTCATTTCCCCAAATACCCTTATTCAAGGTTTCAAAGACCTCTCTGATGAGGATAGGCTACCCATCCTGTTGGGGGAGGAAGCAGAAAGCTGTGGGTTGGCAGCGCACTACATTGCTGCCTGCCATTAGATGAGGGACAGTGTCTGACAGACCAATCAACCTGCACATGTCCTCTACTGTATGGTTAGTGTTATTGTTTAATGTGTGGTTATTTTGACCCTTGGTTATTGTTGTCACTGTTGTCCAGTTGACAATTTAGATTCTTATTCTTCAGTTTTGAAAAATAGGTACAGTGCTGTGAAGTAAATGTAATACATTTTGGATGTTACTGTGCACAGTATGACAGTACAGTATGTAACAAAGAACCTAACTAACGACATCACTAATAACGAATATCGAAGAATATTCTCCAGAACTACCAGACGACCTCCTGAGGGTGGAAGGAAACGTCTGTTCACCCATCAACAGGAACTGGCCGTTGTCAATCTAGTGTTGTCAAACAACACCATCCGCCTGCATCAACTACGAGAGCAAATCATCACAGATCACACAACATCCCATAATATCAACCGTGTGTCAGTACGTCGACACTCTGCCGCATCTCGCGTCAACACCAACTTACGATGAAGCAGCTGTACAGGATTCCACTTGAGAGGAACAGCGTTAGAGTCAAAGACCTTCTCTATGACTATGTGCAGGTTAGTGTCACTGTACTGCACTGTAATACAGGAATGGCAGTAGGTTGGTGTATTGGCACTGCATAGATACATTCAGACAAAGCAGTATGTGACCTGCCTTGCCTGTAGCTTGTAGTTTTGACTGAATGTGTCTGGCCCATCCCACCCCCATCCTTGTGTGAAAATGTAGACAATGTAGTCCTGTGTTTTGAGTTACACCGTATTCACAGTACAGTGTATGCATTTTCTGTTACAGAGAGTCCTGGACTTTGATGCAGCTGCACAGCCTCATGAGTTCATTTCCATTGATGAAGCTGGATTCAATCTGAAACCAGGCGTCGGGCCGAATATGTTATAGGACAAAGAGCCGTTGTGAATGTCCCTGGGCAGCGTGGGGGAAATATCACCTTGTGTGCCGCCGTTAGTCTGCAAGGATTTCTCCATCACCATGTCACCCTAGGTCCCTACAATACTGCACACATAATCATGTTTCTGATTACACATTATCCAAGAGTTATAAATGCATAATACATGCATTATAATTGTAATATTATAAATACATAAATGCATTATAAATATTATAATTACATGAATGCATTATAATTGTAATATTATAAATGCATTATAAATATTATAATTGTAATAATATAAATACATGAATGCATTATAAATATTATAATTGTAATAATATAAATACATAAATGCATTATAAATATTATAATTGTAATATTATAAATACATGAATGCATTATAAATATTATAATTGTAATATTATAAATGCATTATAAATATTATAATTACATGAATGCATTATAATTGTAATATTATAAATGCATTATAAATATTATAATTGTAATAATCTAAATACATGAATGCATTATAAATATTATAATTGAAATATTATAAATACATGAATGCATTATAAATATTATAATTGTAATATTATAAATGCATTATAAATAATATAATTGTAATAATATAAATACATGAATGCATTATAAATATTATAATTGTAATATTATAAATACAAGATCAATCTGTACTTCAATGCACATCTGGTGTTCATTATAAAACGAGGAACCAAGAGCAGGTGAGGAGAGAGGTGTAGAAGACAGAAATGGAAAGAGGTAAAACAGAGGAGCAGGGAAGACAGAATATGATTAATGAAATACGGTTCTACCCTAATGTTCTCTCGGTTCATCACAAGTGTCTCTAGCGGTGTCTCCTAACCAGCGTTGGGCCCCCACTTGGCCCAAAGGTTATCTTAAGAGTGGGTGAGGAAGCGATGACGGGACTGGCTTCCTCTCTCACAGCAAAACGGAAGGTAGCCTAGTGGTTAGAGCATTGGACTAGTATCCGAAAGGTTGCAAAATCGAATCCCTGAGCTGACAAGGTAAAAATCTGTTCTTCTGACCCTTAACCCACTGTTCCTAGGTCGTCATTGAAGACAAGAATTTGTTCTTAACTGACTTTCCTAGTTAAATAAAGGTTAAATAAAAAAACATACCTGCAGATGAGAGACAGATGGATAGAGAGAGATATGTTGTTTCATTCTAACACGGTCAGTCATCATAATCAAAGTCACCATTATTAGTCAGTTGTACAACCAAATGCCTTCAACTGAAATGTGTCTTCCGCATTTAACCCAACCCCTCTGAATCAGAGAGGTGCAGGGGGCTGCCTTTAATTGACATCCACGTCTTCGGCGCCCGGGGAACAGTCGGTTAACTGCCTTGTTCAGGGGCAGAACAACAGATTTTTACCTTGTCAGCTCGGGGATTTGAACTTGCAACCCTCCGGTTCCAAGTCCAACGCTCTAACCACTAGGCTACCTGCCGCAGAACCACAGGTGGGGGGGAGTCCTGCATTCCTGTGGTCTTCCTCTATGAATAGTGAACACTGAGGTGGGTGGGTGGGGACCTCATCTCTGTGGTCCTGTGGTCTTCCTCCATGAATAGTGAACACTGAGGTGGGTGGGTGGGGACCTCATCTCTGTGGTCCTGTGGTCTTCCTCCATGAATAGTGAACACTGAGGTGGGTGGGTGGGGACCTCATCTCTGTGGTCCTGTGGTCTTCCTCTATGAATAGTGAACACTGAGGTGGGTGGGTGGGGACCTCATCTCTGTGGTCCTGTGGTCTTCCTCCATGAATAGTGAACACTGAGGTGGGTGGGTGGGGACCTCATCTCTGTGGTCCTGTGGTCTTCCTCCATGAATAGTGAACACTGAGGTGGGTGGGTGGGGACCTCATCTCTGTGGTCCTGTGGTCTTCCTCCATGAATAGTGAACACTGAGGTGGGTGGGTGGGGACCTCATCTCTGTGGTCCTGTGGTCTTCCTCCATGAATAGTGAACACTGAGGTGGGTGGGTGGGGACCTCATCTCTGTGGTCCTGTGGTCTTCTCTATGAATAGTGAACACTGAGGTGGGGAGACCAATCTCCAGCTCATCAAGGAAGAAGCCACTGCTCCAAAACCGCCATAAAAAAGCCAGACTACAGTTCGCAACTGCACATGGGGACAAGATTGTACTTTTTGGAGAAATGTCCTTTGGTCTGATGAAAAAGGGGGAGGCTTGCAAGCCGAAGAACACCATCCCAACCGTGAAGCACGGGGGTGGCAGCATCATGTTGTGGGGGTGCTTTGCTGCAGGAGGGACTGGTGCACTTCACAAAATAGATGGCATCTTGAGAAAGGAAAATTACGTGGGTATATTGAAGCAACATCTCAAGACATCAGTCAGGAAGTTAAAGCTTGGTCGCAAATGGGTCTTCCAAATGGACAATGACCCCAAGCATACTTCCAAAGTTGTGGCAAAATGGCTTAAGGACAACAAAGTCAAGGTATTGGAGTGGCCATCACAAAGCCCTGACCTCAATCCCATGGAAATTTGTGATCAGAACTGAAAAAGTGTGTGCGAGCAAGGAGGCCTACAAACCTGACTCAGTTACACCAGCTCGGTCAGGAGGAATGGGCCAAAATTCACCCAACTTATTGTGGGAAGATTGTGGAAGGCTATCCGAAACGTTTGACCCAAGTTAAACAATTTAAAGGCAATGCTACCAAATACTTATTCAGTGTATGTCCCACTGGGAATGTGATGAAAGAAATAAAAGCTGAAATAAATCATTCTCTCTACTATTATTCTGACATTTCACATTCTTAAAATAAAGTGGTGATCCTAACTGACCTAAGACAGGGAATTTTTACTAGGATTAAATGTCAGGAATGTCACTTGCTTTGGCAATGTAAACATACGTTCCCCATGCCAATAACGCACTTAAATTGAATTGAGAGGGGGGTGGGTGAACGTTGTTCCTCTCTCTCTGCCTGTCTGTGTGTGAGAGAGAGAGAGAGAGAGAGAGAGAGAGAGAGAGAGAGAGAGAGAGAGAGAGAGAGAGAGAGAGAGAGAGAGAGAGAGAGAGAGATGAACGTTGTTCCTCTGTGTGGTCCAGAGTGTGTTTAGGATGTTTATGATAGTCTGTCTGTCTTATCCAATCACAGCTCAGTGATGTCATCATGTCTGGACTGGAGGAGCGCAGACTACCGCTGACTCACGACTTGGCTGAGAGGTTGTGTGTGTATGTCAGAGTACTTGGTAGTACCCTAGCTAGCCCGTGGCTTACCCTGTCTGATGGCATCACAGAGGGCCTCTAGGTCTATGTGTTTTTCCATACGAGTGTGAGACAGTAATAAGATGATATGTGTGTGTGTGTGCTGAGGGTATGCGTGCCTGTGAGGCTCCCATGGCCTGGTTTGGTTTCCTCTCTCGTTGTTTCAGTTTCCTTCATGTCGTGTTTATGTTCAACAGTTCCTTCTGACCTGTGATCTGTTTAAACCACTGTTGTCATTGGTCCTCAACCAGCACGGTGTCAGAGCAGATCCATCTGTCTCTCTGACTGTCTGTCTGTATATCTCTTAGTGCTTTCAAGACAACCTGGGAACTCTGTACAGAAGGAGGTCAAATCCTGACATATTCAGATTGAAAGACGCCCGAGATTCCAACTTGTTATTCTGAGTTGGACGACCGTTCAAAACAATTGTAGTATAGGTCTGAGTTTCTGCATCAGAGCGTTGCTTTGTTACAGCAGGTAAAGTGTATCTGTAGTTGAGGTGTCACTCCCTCAGGGCCTGTTGTCTCCTCCTGTCTTCAGACGCCATTAACGTTCTACTGTTGTCTTCAGACGCCATTAACGTTCTACTGTTGTCTTCAGACGCCATTAACGTTCTACTGTTGTCTTCAGACGCCATTAACGTTCTACTGTTGTCTTCAGACGCCATTAACGTTCTACTGTTGTTTTCAGACGCCATTAACGTTCTACAGTTATCTGTAGATTCCACTAATATTCTGCTGTTGTCTTTAGACAGTAATATTCTGCTGTTGTCTGTAGACAGTAATATTCTGCTGTTGTCTGTAGACAGTAATATTCTGCTGTTGTCTTTAGACAGTAATATTCTGCTGTTGTCTTTAGACAGTAATATTCTGCTGTTGTCTGTAGACAGTAATATTCTGCTGTTGTCTTTAGACAGTAATATTCTGCTGTTGTCTTTAGACAGTAATATTCTGCTGTTGTCTGTAGACAGTAATATTCTGCTGTTGTCTGTAGACAGTAATATTCTGCTGTTGTCTGTAGACAGTAATATTCTGCTGTTGTCTGTAGACAGTAATATTCTGCTGTTGTCTGTAGACAGTAATATTCTGCTGTTGTCTGTAGACAGTCTGTCTGAGAAAGGGCTATATTGGTACGTGTGTCCAGCCACAAGAAGTTAGTTAGCAGACAGACATACAGACAAGACAGACCAGATCACAGATCTCTTATCTTAACAGCCATCTTTGATGTTTATATAGTTCAGCTCTGTTTGTGGCTCATTCTGCATGTCTGTCTGTCTGTTTCACAATGTAACATGAAACCTGCTCTTGGCTGTTACTTCCTTTATGGATAGATAGCTCCTCAGTCAACACCATGGAACTCCTTTCATTCCACTGTTTAAACATTGAAACATGTTAACATAATGTAATGAAGATGATACCTGCCAGTCCTGTTGGTTCACTCTACAGTGTACAGTGCTGTCAACTCTGATAATTTTTATGAATTAGAATGCTTCCTTTAGTTTCTGAGTTTCTCAGGTCATATCATTAGGCTTTCTGCATTTGACTGCAATCGAACAAAGATGTTGTGCTTAAAAGGTGTATATGATGTGACTATATGTCTTGTATTAACATGATTCGGATTCATTTTCCATCAATCACAGTACTTACCCTGGTTAATCACAGTCAAATATTAAAAAACAACATCACAATAGCAAAGGCTATTTACAAGCAAGAAAGCTGAATAAGTGCAATTTCATAAAAAATTGGATGGAGTGTATGATGGAGTGTATTAAGATTACATCTCTCTATTATCAGGGAGTGATGGGCAGGAGAGACCAGAGAGCTACAGCTCTATCCTAACAGGCAGTGATGGGTAGGAGAGACCAGAGAGCTACTGGAATGACAACAAAGATTTTCAGGAGAATGATAATGACTTCCAGTAAATGCTCTGTAGTGACCGGCTAGTCTGAACATGGAGAGGCTGGACAATGACAATACGCATTTTAATGGAATTTTCCCTGACTTTCGTGGAGATGGCTTTCTCGATAAACATTGTGGATGTCGGCTCAATTGGAAATTGCCTTTTATTGTCAAGCACTCTGTAACAAATTAAACTAATGCAAATGGTACTGGATCCCAGCCTAGAAGAGGGCATATTCAGGGATGAAATTAAATTAGACTTTCCTTCCTCACTCGCGCATCATTACATTCCCAAAACAAGTGTGTAAAGTAGTCAAAAGAAAAGTAGCTAGTTTAATATGTTTAGATAAAGGATAAGTTGTGTATGGTTTAATATGTTTAGATAAAGGATAAGTAGAGTATGGTTTAATATGTTTAGATAAAGGATACGTTGTGTATGGTTTAATATGTTTAGATAAAGGATAAGTAGTGTATGGTTTAATATGTTTAGATAAAGGATACGTTGTGTATGGTTTAATATGTTTAGATAAAGGATAAGTAGTGTATGGTTTAATATGTTTAGATAAAGGATAAGTAGTGTATGGTTTAATATGTTTAGATAAAAAGGATAAGTAGTGTATGGTTTAATATGTTTAGATAAAGGATAAGTAGTGTATGGTTTAATATGTTTAGATAAAGGATAAGTTGTGTATGGTTTAATATGTTTAGATAAAGGATAAGTAGTGTATGGTTTAATATGTTTAGATAAAGGATAAGTTGTGTATGGTTTAATATGTTTAGATAAAGGATAAGTAGAGTATGGTTTAATATGTTTAGATAAAGGATACGTTGTGTATGGTTTAATATGTTTAGATAAAGGATAAGTAGTGTATGGTTTAATATGTTTAGATAAAGGATACGTTGTGTATGGTTTAATATGTTTAGATAAAGGATAAGTAGTGTATGGTTTAATATGTTTAGATAAAGGATAAGTAGTGTATGGTTTAATATGTTTAGATAAAGGATAAGTAGTGTATGGTTTAATATGTTTAGATAAAGGATAAGTAGTGTATGGTTTAATATGTTTAGATAAAGGATAAGTTGTGTATGGTTTAATATGTTTAGATAAAGGATAAGTAGTGTATGGTTTAATATGTTTAGATAAAGGATAAGTTGTGTATTAATATGTTTAGATAAAGGATAAGTAGTGTATGGTTTAATATGTTTAGATAAAGGATAAGTTGTGTATTAATATGTTTAGATAAAGGATAAGTAGTGTATGGTTTAATATGTTTAGATAAAAGGATAAGTAGTGTATGGTTTAATATGTTTAGATAAAGGATAAGTTGTGTATGGTTTAATATGTTTAGATAAAGGATAAGTAGTGTATGGTTTAATATGTTTAGATAAAGGATAAGTAGTGTATGGTTTAATATGTTTAGATAAAGGATAAGTTGTGTATTAATATGTTTAGATAAAGGATAAGTAGTGTATGGTTTTAATATATTTAGATAAAGGATAAGTTGTGTATGGTTTAATATCTTAAGATAAAGGATAAGTAGTGTATGGTTTTAATATGTGTAGATAGAGGATAAATAGTGTATGGTTTAATATGTTTAGATAAAGGACAAGTAGTGTATGGATTAATATGTTTAGATAAAGGATAAGTAGCGTATGGTTTAATATGTTTAGATAAAGGATAAGTAGTGTATGGTTTAATATGTTTAGATAAAGGATAAGTTGTGTATGGTTTAATGTGTTTAGATAAAGGATAAGTAGTGTATGGTTTAATATGTTTAGATAAAGGATACGTAGTGTATAGTTTAATATGTTTAGATAAAGGCTAAGTTGTGTATAGTTTAATGTGTTTAGATAAAGGATAAGTAGTGTATGGTTTAATATGTTTAGATAAAGGATAAGTAGTGTATGGTTTAATATGTTTAGATAAAGGATAAGTTGTGTATTAATATGTTTAGATAAAGGATACGTTGTGTATGGTTTAATATGTTTAGATAAAGGATAAGTAGTGTATGGTTTAATATGTTTAGATAAAGGATAAGTTGTGTATTAATATGTTTAGATAAAGGATAAGTAGTGTATGGTTTAATATGTTTAGATAAAGGATAAGTAGTGTATGGTTTAATATGTTTAGATAAAGGATAAGTTGTGTATGGTTTAATATGTTTAGATAAAGGATAAGTAGTGTATGGTTTAATATGTTTAGATAAAGGATAAGTAGTGTATGGTTTAATATGTTTAGATAAAGGATAAGTTGTGTATTAATATGTTTAGATAAAGGATAAGTAGTGTATGGTTTTAATATATTTAGATAAAGGATAAGTTGTGTATGGTTTAATATCTTAAGATAAAGGATAAGTTGTGTATAGTTTAATATGTTTAGATAAAGGATAAGTAGTGTATAGTGTAATATGTTTAGATAAAGGATAAGTTGTGTATGGTTTAATATGTTTAGATAAAGGATAAGTAGTGTATGGTTTTAATATATTTAGATAAAGGATAAGTTGTGTATGGTTTAATATCTTTAGATAAAGGATAAGTAGTGCATGGTTTAATATGTTTAGATAAAGTATAAGTAGTGTATGGTTTAATATGTTTAGATAAAGGATAAGTTGTGTATGGTTTAATATGTTTAGATAAAAGATAAGTAGTGTATGGTTTAATATGTTTAGATAAAGGATACGTTGTGTATGGTTTAATATGTTTAGATAAAGGATAAGTAGTGTATGGTTTAATATGTTTAGATAAAGGATAAGTTGTGTATGGTTTAATATGTTTAGATAAAGGATAAGTAGTGTATGGTTTAATATGTTTAGACAAAGGATAAGTAGTGTATGGTTTTAATGTATTTAGATAAAGGATAAGTTGTGTATGGTTTAATATCTTTAGATAAAGGATAAGTAGTGTATGGTTTTAATATCTTTAGATAAAGGATAAATAGTGTATGGTTTAATATGTTTAGATAAAGGATAAGTTGTGTATGGTTTAATATGTTTAGATAAAGAATAAGTAGTATATAGTTTAATATGTTTAGATAAAGGATAAGTTGTGTATGGTTTAATATGTTTAGATAAAGGATAAGTTGTGTATAGTTTAATATGTTTAGATAAAGGATAAGTAGTGTATAGTTTAATATGTTTAGATAAAGGATAAGTTGTGTATGGTTTAATATGTTTAGATAAAGGATAAGTAGTGTATGGTTTTAATATATTTAGATAAAGGATAAGTTGTGTATGGTTTAATATCTTTAGATAAAGGATAAGTAGTGCATGGTTTAATATGTTTAGATAAAGGATAAGTAGTGTATGGTTTTAATATATTTAGATAAAGGATAAGTTGTGTATGGTTTAATATCTTTAGATAAAGGATAAGTAGTGTATGGTTTTAATATGTGTAGATAAAGGATAAGTAGTGTATGGTTTAATATGTTTAGATAAAGGATAAGTTGTGTATGGTTTAATATGTTTAGATAAAGGATAAGTAGTGTATAGTTTAATATGTTTAGATAAAGGATAAGTAGTGTATGGTTAAATATGTTTAGATAAAGGATAAGTTGTGTATAGTTTAATATGTTTAGATAAAGGATAAGTAGTGTATAGTTTAATATGTTTAGATAAAGGATAAGTAGTGTATAGTTTAATATGTTTAGATAAAGGATAAGTAGTGTACGGTTTACTCCGTTTGCTAACATCTGCCTAACTACTGTAGCCAACACACAGCAACTCATCAAGAGGAAATGTTATTCTAACCACTATAATCCCAGACCAGGCCAGAAGGTTGTGTTGTACCCAGACCAGGCCAGAAGGTTGTGTTGTACCCTGACCAGGCCAGAAGGTTGAGTTGTACCCAGACCAGGCCAGAAGGTTGAGTTGTACCCTGTCCAGGCCAGAAGGTTGTGTTGTACCCGGACCAGGCCAGAAGGTTGAGTTGTACCCAGACCAGGCCAGAAGGTTGTGTTGTACCCGGACCAGGCCAGAAGGTTGAGTTGTACCCAGACCAGGCCAGACGGTTGTGTTGTACCCGGACCAGGCCAGAAGGTTGTGTTGTACCCAGACCAGGCCAGAAGGTTGTGTTGTACCCGGACCAGGCCAGAAGGTTGTGTTGTACCCAGACCAGGCCAGAAGGTTGTGTTGTACCCAGACCAGGCCAGAAGGTTGTGTTGTACCCGGACCAGGCCAGAAGGTTGTGTTGTACCCGGACCAGGCCAGAAGGTTGTGTTGTACCCGGACCAGGACAGAAGGTTGTGTTGTAACCGGACCAGGCCAGAAGGTTGTGTTGTACCCCCCTCACTGTCCATATGTACTTCAGGTTCCGATGGTCGGTAAGGATGAGAAAACCTCCATAGTTCATTTCTGCAGGAGACAGTTTTTCAGGGTAGTATGCAGATGGATATGTTTTTGGGGATTAACTTGACATTGTGACAGGATGGCCCCCACACCCACTTCAGAGGCACCCACCTCCACGACGAAGGGCAGCAGAGGATCTGGGTGTTTCAGCCACAGGGCGGTGGTGAAATGCCCCTTCAGTAGGCTTTTCACCTTTGAGGAGAGAGGTGAGTCGATGGAGCTGAAGTTCCTGATGAAGCGGCGGTAGAAGTTGGAAAACCCCCCAAAACGTTGTAGTCCGTTTATGGTGGTTGAGACTGGTCATGACCTGACTGCATCAACCTTCCTCTCCTCCATTACCCTGCGGGCCGATATCCGAAGGAGACAACGGCCTGATGAAACTGTCATTTCTCCGCTCTGACGTACAGATGGTTCTCCAGGAAGTGTCCCAGGACCACCCGGATGTGGGCGATGTGCTCCTCCAAGGTGGCCGAGTAGATCAGGATGTCGTTGATGTTTCAGCTTCAGCCACCAAAAGCCTTTTAGTCAGTTCTTCCTACATCTGGGTGCCCAGGCAGTGATCTCCATCCTTGACCAGGAGATGGTGGGGTCGTGGCGCTGGAGCCACAGGAGGCAGAGGATGACGTTGTGTACGGGTGTCTGGATGATGAGGAAGGGAAGGCTTTCTTGTTACAGGGGTCCCACGGTGATGGTGAGTGGTGCTGTGATGTGTGTGATTGTCCCAGATCCCAGTGGTCGGTTATCCAGTGCTTGAACCGGAAACGGAGAGGAGAACTGGTATGATGTTATGTTCAGGGAGGAGGCAGGGTCAATAAACTTCCCAGCGGCACTGAGCCCAGGAGACGGATGATCATGGGGCCGTCCCTCGGCTCTAGCGGCTCCTGGGTTGGGATGTAGCTGACACCATTGAAGCTGATGCCCCTTATGGCCCCAGCTGTCTCCGACGGCGTCGCTCAGCCGTGGGGAGGCGTGTGGCCCCTACCTGCATGGGTTCAGGCTCAGAACGGTCAACAAAGGATGGAGAGAGTCGAAAGAGGTTATCCAGAAAGATGGCCCACGCGATGAGAGCGTCCAATGAGAGAGTGTCGTCTCGGCATGCCAACTTCGTCTGGACCTCCTCAATCATCTTCTGAATAAGGTGCGGAGCGCCGGCTCATTCCATCCGCTGGATGCTGCCACTGTACAGAAGGCGAGGGCGTGGTCCGCAGCAGTCTGGTCTTCCAACCGGCGCTCACCCCCCTCTCTGCCCCCCTGATCGAAGACTCTTCTGGACAGAGCCCTGATCCTCCCCCCAGCTCCTTCTCTTCTCTCTCGCAGACGTCTGTAGCCCACTCCATCGACCTCCCGGTCAACAGGAAAATAACTGTGGTAACCTTGGACCTCTCGTGGTGGGGGCTCCCGTTTGATGAGAAAAATAGAGGGAGCACTGGAGGAGGAAGCCACGGCATTTGGATGGAGTCCCATCATATTTGTCTGGAAGGGATAAACAGGCATCGCTGACCTGGGCGGACTGCTGAATGGGCTGGGGTTCTGGGTCACTATGTCAACTCATGGTAGAGGATCCTCCGCTCATTGGAGGTGACGCTCCTTGAAGAAGATCTAGAAGTTGAAAAACACGGAGGACCTCATCCATCGCCGGCCCAGTTGCGCCAGCTGGTCGTGTCGACCATCTCTTTTTGTCACGCCCTGATCTGTTTCACCTGTTCCTGTGATTGTCTTCACCCCCTCCAATGTGTCGCTTATTTTCCCCAGGGTATTTATCCCTGTGTCTCCTGTCTCTCTGTGCCAGTTCGTCTTCTATGTTAGTCAACCAGCGTGTTTTTCCCGTACTCTTTTTGCTATTCTCTTTTTGATAGATTCTGGACTACTTTCCTGCCTACCTGATCATCCTGCCCTGGCCTTGATTCTGCCTGCCCTTCAGTACCTTTTGTACTCTGAAATGGTTTTGACACTTTTGCCTGTCCACAACCATTCTCTTACCTTACCCTATTGGATTATTAAACATTGTAAGACTCAAACCATCTGCCTCCTGTGTCTGCATCTGGGTCTGGGTCTGGGTCTGCATCTGGGTCTGGGTCTGCATCTGGGTCTGGGTCTGCATCTGGGTCTGGGTCTGCATCTGGGTCTCGCCTTGTGTCATGATACTGTTGGCTGCTGCTTCCATGTTATTTCCTTGTATTGCTACTGATGTATCATCAAATGAATTGTCTAAGTGAGTCTCAGAAATGGCTGATATATGAATGTTATCTGATGTCAGCAAGTTATTGATTTCATGAACCCTATTTCTATGGCTACATATATTACAGTTTTTCTCAATTGTTTACACACAAATACTGGTACTTGAGACACAATGACCACAACATGTAACTCATGCACAAACCCCCTGAACCAATTCTGCTAAACTACAAGCACAATTCCTGCTTTACACTCAAATTGCAGTTCTAAAACACACTTTTTTCAAAACACTACACACAATTCTTTGCATTTGGCACAATTTTCATGCAGAAAATCTCTTGTTTTCACAATGAACACACTGCCATTCAAATATGCACACTGACTCATCACATGGGCAAACACCCGTCACACAGTTTTACAATTAGCAATCAGAGCTTTAGCATAAAAGGGCAACAGGTGAGCTCTTCTGTTTTGGAGCAATGGATGCCAACATTGGAAACAGAGGCAGAGCCAGAGGAGTGAGAGTAAGAGGAGTAGGACGAGGAGGACAAGGACGAGGACGAGGAAGGCCAAGGACCGTAATCTCTGATGAGATCCGAGCCACTTTGGTTGATCATGTGGTCAACCATGGTCTAACAATGAGGGAGGCTGGGAAAAGAGTACAGCCACATTTGAGCAGGTACACTGTAGCATCCATCATCCGGACTTTCCGAAATGAGAATAGGTAAGAAATCTACTCTCACTAGAAAATTGCAGTACTGCATATCAATACAGTACTCAATGAGTACAGTATTGCCTGTGGACTGTTCTGTAGGACTGTAAAAATAAAGTATGTTTCAAGTATTTGGGAAATGTATTCCTACTTTGTATTTACAGTATTTTACTATTTGTTTGGCAGAACTGAAAGATTACCAACACAAGGTGGTCGGGAACGTGTTCTGTCTCCTGAACAGGAAACTGAAATCATGAACATGGTCCTAGAAAATAACGGCATAACATTACGGCAAATACAAAGAAAAATAATAGAAAACAATGAGATATTTCAAAATATTGATAGGGTAAGCTTATCAACACTGGACCGTGTCTTGCATAGAAATAATCTCAGGATGAAGCAGGTCTACAGGGTGCCATTTGAACGCAATTCAGAAAGAGTCAAAGAATTGCGATATAACTATGTGCAAGTGAGTCCTATACAAACCCACAATTGATGCATACTCTCAACACTGTATAAATTATACATATTTCAGTATTGTAATCATAATGATTGTGCTTCACAATAGTGACCACTCCATGTCTATTTCTGATATTGTCATGTGTGTTTCAGAGAGTCCTTGAGCTAGAGGTGGCTGCAGTGGAGCACCAGTTCATCTTCATTGATGAGGTTGGATTCAACCTCACAAAAAGACGAAAGAGGGGAAGGAATATCATCGGCCAGCGTGCCATTGTTCAAGTCCCTGGCCAGCGCGGAGGGAACATCACAATGTGTGCAGCGATTACCCACCACGGCGTCATCCATCACCATGGTACCCTTGGCCCCTACAACACCGCCCATCTGATCACATTCCTGGACACCCTACACAACACACTCATTCCACCAGATCAGGTAGATGGCCCAGAGCAGCTCAGGTGCGTTGTCATTTGGGACAACGTAAGTTTCCACAGGGCTGCTCTGGTTCGTAACTGGTTCACTGCCCACCCACGCTTTTTAGTTGTTTATCTCCTCCATATTCTCCATTCCTCAATCCTATTGAGGAATTTTTCTGCCTGGAGATGGAAAGTGTATGACCGAAATCCACAAACGCGTATACCTCTTCTCCAAGCTATGGAAGACGCATGTGGAGATATAGCAGCTGATGCTTTTCATGGCTGGAATCGCCATGCTAGGCGATATTTCCCCCGCTGCTTGTCCAGGGAAAACATTGCTTGTGATGTGGATGAGGTGCTGTGGCCAGACCACAACAGAAGAGAGGATGCAGCATATTTTATTTATTTTTTTTACTTTAACTGTATACATTAAATTCTTCTGTTTTGTATGTAGAGCACTGTATGTGCATCTTTGTGTTGGTTGGGAATGGGATGTACACTGTGTACAGTGTTTTTGTGGGAAAAATAAAATATATTTGTTACCGTGTATTTGTGTGTTCTGAGTATAAAAACAATATTCTCAAATATTTTACAACACACTTACGTATGTACTGTCTGTAGTAATGGCAACACTGAACCAAAAAAAGGCCTAAGTCATTATGATGAATGGAGAAGAAGTGTTTTCCATTCATCATAGTGTTTTACATTGAGCACATCAGTGTTCAACTGGTTCTTATAAATGTCTATTCATATGATGGTTTGTGTGTGTCATTTGAAAACAAAATACAATTTTGATAAGAAATAACATTGTTTTGATTGTAAAGTTTCATTTTGCTGGAGAATTGAGGGGTTTTGCCCATTGTGTGTGTGTTTTTTGATTTGTGTGTAGAGTTCTGAGAATATGAGGCATGCTTTCAGAAAATGTGTGTAAACAATCGAGAAAAACTGTAATATGGGCTATGTTCATCCCTTTCCTGGATAGCTTATCAGAGATTTAGATGGAAAAGAGCAAACAAAGCAAGAGAAAGACAGTCCATTAATCAGATGGTGTGTGTGTGTGATGCAGGGGTTGAAGCTATGAACTCATAGAGAGGGAGGAAGGGAGAGAGAGAGAAAAGGTATGTGTAAGAGAGGGAGAGAGAGTGTCAGAGAAATATTAAGAGAGTAAGAGTCAGAGAGAGAGAATAAGAGAGAGAGAGACACACACAGAGAGAGAGAGAGAGAATAAGAGAGAGAGAGACACACAGAGAGAGAGAGAGAGAGAGAGAGAGAGAGAGAGAGAGAGAGAGAGAGAGGAAGGGGAAGCAGAAGTTGTCTGATTGTATCAGTGTGTCCCACAGCAGCAGTACTCTGAGGCTGAAGCAGAGCAGCAGGCTCTATCATCTGTCAGGCAACAGTCTGCAGGTTACGGTAAGAAACTCTCTGTATATATGAACAACCTTTGGATACTGAATGGGATTAAATGAGTTACTTTATATTTACCATTGACTGAGCTGCCCTTCTTTAACAGGGCTCCCTTTAATCAGTCACTATTTAAACTGGAACACAACCTTCTTCATCAGCAGCAGCAGGTAAAGTGTCTGAGCAGAGATCACATGTCTAAGGCCGTAAATATGTCAACACCTTTGGGAGCAATGCTTACTTGTTCACACAGTCTTAGTAAACATTTAACTAGGCAAGTCAGTTAAGAACAAATTCTTATTTACAATGACAGCCTACCAGGGACTGCCTTGTTCAGGGGCAGAACAACAGATTGTTTTACCTTGTCAGCTCGGGATTCAATCCAGTAAACTTTTGGTTACTGGCCCAAAGCTCTAACCACTAGCCTACCTGCCGCCCCAGGTGCTTGGCTGGGCTGCGTGTGTGAGATTAAAAATGACCTAGGACAGACTGCATAGAGCAGAACCCCGATGATATCTGATTGGTGGTTTTACAGCAGTATAGCGACGTGTCATTTTAATTTCATATGTTGAACATCTTTTACTGTCTGTCTATAATGCTGTTGGACTACAGCTTCTCTAAGCTCTCAATTCGGTGAGGCAGGTAGCCTAGTGGTTAGAGTGTAGAGGCTGTAAGTAGCCTAGTGACTAAAGCGTTGTGCCATTAACTGAAAGGTTGCTAGATTGAATCTCCGAGCTGACATGGTAAAAACCGGTCTTTCTGCCCCTGAACAAGGCAGTTAACCCACTGTTCCTAGGCCATCATCGTAAATAAGAATTTGTTCTTAACTGACTTGCCTGCTTAAATAAAAAATATATAAATTCAAAGGACTTTATTGGCATGGTAAACATATGTTTTCATTGTCAAACCAAGAGAAAGTGTCATAAACCTTCCTAATCTTACTGCATTTGCAAACACTACAGTCGTGGCCAAAAGTTTTGAGAATGACACAAATATACATTTTTACAAAGTCTGCTGCCTCAGTTTGTATGATGGCAATTTGCATATACTCCAGAATGTCATGAAGAGTGATCAGATGAATTGCAATTAATTGCAAAGTCCCTCTTTGCCATGCAAATGAACTGAATCCCCAAAAAACATTTCCACTGCATTTCAGCCCTGCCACAAAAGGACCAGCTGACATCATGTCAGTGATTCTCTCGTTAACACAGGTGTGAGTGGTGACGAGGACAAGGCTGGAGATCACTCTGTCATGCTGATTGAGTTTGAATAACAGACTGGAAGCTTCAAAAGAAGGGTGGTGCTTGGAATCATTGTTCTTCCTCTGTCAACCATGGTTACCTTTAAGGTCTGGGGAGTTTCCTGGCCATGGACCCAAAATACTGATGTTTTGATCACCGAGCCACTTAATTATCACATTTGCCTTATGGCAAGGTGCTCCATCATGCTGGAAAAGCAACCCCACACATGAATGGTCTCAGGATGCTTTACTGTTGGCATGACACAGGACTGATGGTAGCGCTCACCTTGTCTTCTCCGGACAAGCTTTTTTCCGGATGCCCCAAACAATCGGCAAAAAAAAAAAAAAAAATCATTTGAAGATAGCACCTCTAATATTTATGCATTAGCATAAATTCATAAACCAGCGCGGGTCACACAAAACACATATCACAGCTAAAACAAATCCCTTACCTTTCGAAGAACTTCTGCTGAGGGCTTCCCAAGTGTCCAACGAAGACATCCAATTGTTCTTTTGTTAGAAAAAGTCATTTATTATATCCATAAATCTCCATTTGGTTGGCGCGTTATGATCATAAAATCCAGCGTTGAGTCGCCCATTGAACCGTGAAGAGAACACGTTCAAATTATACCTATACATTTTCTACAAACAAATCAAACATAATTTTCAATGTATTCTTAGGTATCCTTTTGTGTATATTTACTGTAATATTTCAACCGGACGATAATGTGAACAATAGGAAAGAAAAATAAACTGGGGCGCGCTCACCATCTCGCGCGCGTCAAACCTTTACAAAAGTGGTCCCCTGACTATTTCCTTTTCCTATACGTTCTGCTTATTCCTAGAACTCCCAGTCTTTGTATAGAGACTGCTGACATCTAGTGGAAGCCATAGGTACTGCAGTCGCAGTCCTACTTAACATTGAATGCAATAGGCAACTTGGAGAAGAGGGCATCTACAAAAAAAACTGCAAATCCGGATGGATTTCCCTCTGGTTTTCGCCTGCTATATCAGTTCTGTTATACTCACATACATTACATCTTAGAAACTTCAAAGTGTTTCCTATCCAATAGTACTAATTATGTGCATATCCCATTTTCTGGGCCTGAGTGGCAGGCATTTTACTTTGGGCACGCCAGACTCTCCAAAACCGTCACCTATGCAGCCACTCCCTAAGAAGTTAATCCCATTGAGAACTTGTGGTCAATTCTCAAGAGGCGGGTGGACAAACAAAACCCCACAAATTCTGACAAACTCCAAACATTGATTATGCAAGAATGGGCTGCCATCAGTCAGGATGTGGCCCAGAAGTTAATTGACAGCATGCCAGGGCGGATTGCAGAGGTCTTGAAAAAGAAGGGTCAACACTGCAAATATTGACTCTTTGCATCAACTTCATGTAATTGTCAATAAAAGCCTTTGACACGTATGAAATGCTTGTAATTATAGTTCAGTGTTCCATAGTAACATCTGACAAAAATATCTGAAGACACTGAAGCAGCAAACTTTGTGGAAAGTAATATTTGTGTCATTCTCAAAACTTTTGGCCATGACTGTAGTTGTGGGGCGCTGTACTTTCGGCCTTTTTGAAACCTGACAACGCAATAAGATTACCAAGATTCTTAGCTTTTGAATGCTGTAACACACATGTATTTCCATGAATATTTAATGTTTTTATTTGGCTCTCTGCAATTTCTGGCCAACAGCTAACAGTGTTCTGGCCTACAGCTAACATTGTAGCTAAACCACCAGGAGGACCAGTGGGCTGGCCAACAGCTAACATTGTAGTTAAACCATCAGGAGGACCAGTGTTCTGGCCTACAGCTAACATTGTAGTTAAACCACCAGGAGGACCAGTGGGCTGGCCTACAGCTAACATTGTAGTTAAACCACCAGGAGGAGCAGTGTTTTGGCCTACAGCTAACATTGTAGTTAAACCACCAGGAGGACCAGTGGGCTGGCCTACAGCTAACATTGTAGTTAAACCACCAGGAGGAGCAGTGTTCTGGCCTACAGCTAACATTGTATTTAAACCACCAGGAGGACCAGTGGGCCTACAGCTAACATTGTAGTTAAACCACCAGGAGGAGCAGTGTTCTGGCCTTCAGCTAACATTGTAGTTATACATACCACCAGGAGGACCAGTGTTCTGGCCTACAGCTAACATTGTAGTTAAACCACCAGGAGGACCAGTGTTCTGGCCTACAGCTAACATTGTAGTTATACATACCACCAGGAGGACCAGTGTTCTGGCCTACAGCTAACATTGTAGTTAAACCACCAGGAGGACCAGTGTTCTGGCCTACTGCTAAAATTGTAGTTAAACCACCAGGAGGACCAGTGTTCTGGCCTACAGCTAACATTGTAGCTAAACCACCAGGAGGACCAGTGGGCTGGCCTACAGCTAACATTGTAGTTAAACCACCAGGAGGACCAGTGTTCTGGCCTACAGCTAACATTGTAGTTAAACCACCAGGAGGACCAGTGTTCTGGCCTTCAGCTAACATTGTAGTTATACATACCACCAGGAGGACCAGTGTTCTGGCCTACAGCTAACATTGTAGTTAAACCACCAGGAGGACCAGTGTTCTGGCCTACAGCTAACATTGTAGTTAAACCACCAGGAGGACCAGTGTTCTGGCCTACAGCTAACATTGTAGTTAAACCATCAGGAGGACCAGTGGGCCTACAGCTAACATTGTAGTTAAACCACCAGGAGGACCAGTGTTCTGGCCTTCAGCTAACATTGTAGTTATACCACCAGGAGGACCAGTGTTCTGTTGTGTATATTTTAAATAGTTTACATAGTTTGTAGTGGACATATGATCATGAATTCTACCTTCTAACTAGATTTATTGTACATTTGTGGTGGAAAAAATTATCTTATATGACACTCATACAAAACCTGGTGAATTCAATAAGACTTTAATACAGAGAAATTGAAGTCGAGCTGACCCGGGAAACAGCTGATCCTATTGATCACAGAGCTCTGCTTTATACCCTTACAGTATATGAGTACAGCCCATATGTAAATGCAGACACTCCTTCTTTCTCTCATGCCACCAATCATCATTTGATCTGAGGTCTTGCTTGTTCACGCCCAGTAACGCCCCTATCTGTTCCAAGTTTAGATTATATGGTGGCAGCCCCTTCAATGTTATAACAATAATACATTTATTGTGTACATATATTACTTGTGTTGGCCATTCTGCTGTCATCTTTTAGACCTTAATGGATTAAATTAGTATTATATCTCTACTTGATGTATCTTATGGTTTCAATGCATTGTTCTCTGTATATGAAAATATCTTGTCTTGACCTCTCCTCACCACATTATCTTTGTCTCAGCATTTGCTTGCTGTCGCTCACAGCTGACATCTGTTTGGGCTCTGTCTAATTCTACAGACCCTGTAATCTTTAATCTATGTCTGACTCTTAACATAAGTATTTATGGGTCTCAGCTTTGCAGCCTTGTCACTAGCCGAGACAACCTTTGACCTATGTTCTGCTCACAAGTGGCAAAATAGACTAAGTGGCATTCTGAGAGATGCGCTTGGCGTCCTCTGTCTCTTGACAACTGTCTAAGTTATCTTGCATGCTTGTTTTAGCACTTAATCCTCAGCCAATATTATTAATGAAATCTAAGTTATGTCAATCATGTTGTCTGCTATCACATAGTGCATTAATTAATATGTCTTAGTCATGTTTTTACTACCACACATTTCATTATATTTTCTTTTCTATCTCAATGTGTGTCTCAAATGGCACCCTATTCCTTATGGGCCCTGGAAAACACTAGTGCACTATAAAGAGAATAGGCACCCTATTCCCCCTGGGCCCTGGAAAACACTAGTCCACTATAAAGAGAATAGGCACCCTATTCCCCATGGGCCCTGGAAAACACTAGTGCAATATGAAAAGAACACACACACACACTTCCTTGTACCTGAGCAGGATGTTTGTATATGTCTCATATTTCCCAGCTGTTTAGTGAAAACCTGTAATCTTAGAGGTGAAACTAAATAAATAAAAGTGTCAGGTGTTTAACATAGCTACTAGCAGGATGTCTGTCAGGTGTTTAACATAGCTACTAACAGGATGTCTGTCAGGTGTTTAACATAGCTACTAACAGGATGTCTGTCAGGTGTTTAACATAGCTACTAGCAGGATGTCTGTCAGGTGTTTAACATAGCTACTAACAGGATGTCTGTCAGGTGTTTAACATAGCTACTAACAGGATGTCTGTCAGGTGTTTAACATAGCTACTAACAGGATGTCTGTCAGGTGTTTAACATAGCTACTAACAGGATGTCTGTCAGGTGTTTAACATAGCTACTAACAGGATGTCTGTCAGGTGTTTAACATAGCTACTAACAGGATGTCTGTCAGGTGTTTAACATAGCTACTAACAGGATGTCTGTCAGGTGTTTAACATAGCTACTAGCAGGATGTCTGTCAGGTGTTTAACATAGCTACTAGCAGGATGTCTGTCAGGTGTTTAACATAGCTACTAACAGGATGTCTGTCAGGTGTTTAACATAGCTACTAGCAGGATGTCTGTCAGGTGTTTAACATAGCTACTAGCAGGATGTCTGTCAGGTGTTTAACATAGCTACTAACAGGATGTCTGTCAGGTGTTTAACATAGCTACTAACAGGATGTCTGTCAGGTGTTTAACATAGCTACTAGCAGGATGTCTGTCAGGTGTTTAACATTGCTACTAACAGGATGTCTGTCAGGTGTTTAACATAGCTACTAACAGGATGTCTGTCAGGTGTTTAACATAGCTACTAGCAGGATGTCTGTCAGGTGTTTAACATAGCTACTAGCAGGATGTCTGTCAGGTGTTTAACATAGCTACTAGCAGGATGTCTGTCAGGTGTTTAACATAGCTACTAACAGGATGTCTGTCAGGTCAGGTGTTTAACATAGCTACTAACAGGATGTCTGTCAGGTGTTTAACATAGCTACTAGCAGGATGTCTGTCAGGTGTTTAACATAGCTACTAACAGGATGTCTGTCAGGTGTTTAACATAGCTACTAGCAGGATGTCTGTCAGGTGTTTAACATAGCTACTAGCAGGATGTCTGTCAGGTGTTTAACATAGCTACTAGCAGGATGTCTGTCAGGTGTTTAACATAGCTACTAACAGGATGTCTGTCAGGTGTTTAACATAGCTACTAGCAGGATGTCTGTCAGGTGTTTAACATAGCTACTAACAGGATGTCTGTCAGGTGTTTAACATAGCTACTAACAGGATGTCTGTCAGGTGTTTAACATAGCTACTAGCAGGATGTCTGTCAGGTGTTTAACATAGCTACTAACAGGATGTCTGTCAGGTGTTTAACATAGCTACTAGCAGGATGTCTGTCAGGTGTTTAACATAGCTACTAGCAGGATGTCTGTCAGGTGTTTAACATAGCTACTAACAGGATGTCTGTCAGGTGTTTAACATAGCTACTAGCAGGATGTCTGTCAGGTGTTTAACATAGCTACTAGCAGGATGTCTGTCAGGTGTTTAACATAGCTACTAACAGGATGTCTGTCAGGTGTTTAACATAGCTACTAACAGGATGTCTGTCAGGTGTTTAACATAGCTACTAACAGGATGTCTGTCAGGTGTTTAACATAGCTACTAGCAGGATGTCTGTCAGGTGTTTAACATAGCTACTAGCAGGATGTCTGTCAGGTCAGAAAAATGCCGGGCTTGACATCAACCTGTTCATTCACTTGTCCTTCAATCAAGGAGGAGACTGAAAATGTTGTGTTTGATTCAAGAAACCACTTTACAAAATATAATTATTATTACAGAGAATCAGACAAGTTATGCTACCCTCTGCCTTTTGGCTATTCAGCTTATTCACGCCTGTCTTTAAAAACACTGACCCTTTAAGACAATTTATTTTTAATTTTTTGTAGATATGTTATACACTTTTCAATGATGTCTAGAAATGTACACGTTTTGTGCTTTTGTAGTAAGCAATCACTCCCGTGTTACTGACTCCAAATTATCTATAACTGGGCAAATATTATTTTACTAGCAATGGATATGATAAGAATGTGCACGTGCAGCTCTACTCACGACCTCTCAAGCTGTAAACACAGTCCAGTTCAAGGTAAATGGCACACCCATATATGGCAATGGTCTAATTGCATATAGGCCTCCTACAGATTGTTTATGCCGCACTGGTCTGCATGGAGTACGGGCTCAGTCATGCGTGTCAATGAAACATAATTCTACTCAGATGCCTACAACAAAATCTCTTGCATATTTTGATTTGTTTGTTGCATTGAAAGTGGCTAATATTGCGTTGACTCGATCAAAATTGCCACAGTAAAGGGAAACTTTGACAGAGAAAACTCTAGAACAGTGGTCACCAACCTTTTATGAGATCAAAATGCAAGCCGAGATCTACCACTCAAAACAAAATGTTTCAACATGACTTAAAATATGGAAGCCTATGTAACATTAACCAATGAAAAACAGTTCTGTAGCAATGAGTTTTGAGCAGTAAGCTATAGGCCCAATACATTATCACGACATACTGACCTTTGCTAGAATTGCCCTGCCAATGCATTGTTGCTCGAGGAATTAAAAAAATATTTATTTCAAGATTTGAGGTAATCTACATGATCACACCGTTAATAGATCCGTTGTTGTATTACTTGTGAGGTACAGCTGAGTGAGAAAACATTTAAATAATTTGCTTTTTATTTATATTTTACTGGGCTGATGGTGCCTGCATCTGATGGTCAGTCTCAGCAGAGGGAGAGAGCAGCAGACTGAGGTCCACCTCTCAACATCCCTCCACTCAATTCAAAGGGCTTTATTGGTATGGGAAACATATGTTAACATTGCATCCAAAGCAAATTAAATAGATAATAAACAAATGTGAAATAAACAATAGGAAATGAACAGTAAGCATTACACTCACAGGAATGAAGACATTTTACATGGCATATGATGTTTAAATAGTTCAAGTACAAAAGGGAAATAAATCACCATAAATGTGGGTTGTATTTACAATGGTGTTTGTTCTTCACTGGTTGCCCTTTTCTTGTGGCAACAGGTCACACATCTTGCTGCTGTGATGGCACACTGTGTCACGACATCCGCCAAAGTCGGCTCCTCTCCTTGTTCGAGCAGCGGTCGGCGTCGCCGGTCTTCTAGCCATCGTCGATCCACATTTCATTTTACATTTGTTTTGTCTGTGTTTTCCACACCTGGTTTCAATTCCCTCAATGTTTTGTATATAATAATAATAATACATTTCATTTAAGGCGCCTTTCTCGACACTCAAGGACACCGTACAGGAAAACATAAGACATTTAAAAACATAGAACAGCATTAAATATAACCCTCTGTTCCCCCTCATGTCTTTGTGTGGGATTGTTGTTAGTAGTGCTTGTGCACATTATATTGACTGGTGCGTTACGGGTTATTTTGTGCCCATGTACTCCCCTGTTGTTTGATCCGTTGGGTTGTATATTAAACGACTACGTATATTACCCAGTTTTGCTCTCCTGCGCCTGACTTCTCTACCACCAGTTACGCAGTCCTTGACACAATGTGGTATTTCACCCAGCAGATATGGGACTTAATCAAAATTGGGTTTGTGTTCTAATTCTTTGTGTATCTGTGTAATCTGAGGGAAATGTGTCTCTAAAATTGTCATACATTTGGCAGGAGGTTAGGAAGTGAAGCTCAGTTTCCACCTCATTTTGTGGGCAGTGTGCACATGGCCTGTCTTCCCTTGAGAGCCAATTCTGCCTACAGCAGCCTTTCTCAATAGCAAGGCTATGCTCACTGGGTCTGTACATAGTCAAAGCTTTCCTTAAGTTTGGATCAGTCACAGTGAGTCAGGTATTCTGCCACTGTGGACTCTCTGTTTAGGGACAAATAGCATTCTAGTTTGCTCAGTTTTTTTGTTGATTCTTTCCAATATGTCAACTAATTATCTTTTTTGTGTTCTCATGATTTGGTTGCATCTAATTGTGTGCTGTCCTGGGGCTCTGTGGGGTGTGTTTGTGTTTGTGAACAGAGCCCCAGGACCAGCTTGCTTAGGGGACTCTTTTCCAGGTTCATCTCTCTGTAGGTGATGGCTTTATTATGGAAGGTTTGGGAATCATTTTCTTTTAGGTGGTTGTGGAATTTAACGTCTCTTTTCTGGATTTTGATAATTAGCAGGTATCGGCCTAATTCTGCTCTGCATGCAGTATTTGGTGTTTTACGTTGTGCACTGAGGATATTTTTGCAGAATTCTACATGCAGAGTCTCAATTTGGTGTTTGTCACATTTTGTGAATTCTTGCTGTCACCTCCATGTAGGTGTTTGTCCCCCTGTGTGCTGAGGGTGTCAGGTTCTTGTCCAGTTCTGGCATTTAGGTCGCCACAGACTAGTACATGTCCCTGGGCCTGGAAATGATTGATTTCCCTCTCCAGGATGGAGAAGCTGTCTTCATTAAAGTATGGGGATTCTACTGGGGGGATGTAGGTAGCACACAGGAGGACATTTTTCTTTTTTGAGATAATTTCCTTTTGATTTTCTAGCCAAATGTAAAATGTTCCTGTTTTGATTAATTTAATAGTGGGTTAGGTCTGCTCTATATCAAATTAGCATACCCCCTGAGTCCCTTCCCTGTTTCACACCTGGTAGTTTGGTGGATGAGACTACCAGCTCTCTACCAGCTCTCAGCTCTCTGTAACCTAGAGGGCAACCTCTTTATACCATGTTTCTTGCAGGATGACAATGTCTGTATTTCTGATTTCTTTGGTGAAGTCCAGGTTTCCTGCTATTTAGGCCAAAGGCAGATTACCTCAGGCCTTGGATATTCCAGGATGAGACAGTGAAGGATTTGTGTTCCATAAAGTGTCCAATGTTGTTTGTCGTGTGGTTTGGCCTCAGACCAGTAAGTGTGAGCAGAGCCTGCTGAGCATCTTGTACATACCATTGGCTTGGGCTAGTGTAAGAGTGGGGGTTTGGCCTGTTTGCCTGCTTACGGCCTGGGCGTATGTGTGACTTTCATGTTGTTGCCCTCTTCGCGGGAGTGGGGGGCATGGGGTGGGCAGGAGGGGGATTGGTCTAAATGGGGTGTGGGCATGGTTGACTTTGGGGGTGTTGATTGGTTGGGATGGTGTTTTGGATGTGGCTGGTGGTGCTGTCTGGATGCAGGTCCTCTCGGCATGGTTACTCTGTGTGTAGGTCCGGGGGGCGGGTGGGGTGTCCGTTGATCTGTTGCTCCTGTGTGAGGTGTTGGGACTGCAGTTAAGGGCGATGTCCTTTAGGGTCCGGGTGAAGGTGGGCTAAAGGCTGTTCCAGTCCAGGGTGGAGTGGTGGACCTGGTCATAAAGGCTGTTCCAGTCCAGGGTGGAGTGGTGGACCTGGTCATAAAGGCTGTTCCAGTCCAGGGTGGAGTGGTGGAACTGGTCATAGAGGCTGTTCAAGTCCAGGGTGGAGTGGTGGGCCTGGTCATAGAGACTGTTCCAGTCCAGGGTGGAGTGGTGGACCTGGTCATAGAGGCTGTTCAAGTCCAGGGTGGAGTGGTGGGCCTGGTCATAGAGGCTGTTCAAGTCCAGGGTGGAGTGGTGGGCTCTGCTGCCTTGTATAGGTGGGCCTGGTCATGAAGGCTGTTCAAGTCCAGGGTAGAGTGGTGGGCTCTGCTGCCTTGTATAGGTGGGCCTGGTCATAAAGGCTGTTCCAGTCCAGGGTGGAGTGGTGGACCTGGTCATAGAGGCTGTTCCAGTCCAGGGTGGAGTGGTGGACCTGGTCATAGAGACTGTTCCAGTCCAGGGTGGAGTGGTGGACCTGGTCATAAAGGCTGTTCCAGTCCAGGGTGGAGTGGTGGACCTGGTCATAGAGGCTGTTCCAGTCCAGGGTGGAGTGGTGGACCTGGTCATAGAGGCTGTTCCAGTCCAGGGTGGAGTGGGGGACCTGGTCATAGAGGCTGTTCCAGTCCAGGGTGGAGTGGTGGGCCTGGTCATAGAGGCTGTTCCAGTCCAGGGTGGAGTGGTGGACCTGGTCATAAAGGCTGTTCGAGTCCAGGGTGGAGTGGTGGGCCTGGTCATAACGGCTGTTTAAGTCCAGGGTGGAGTGGTGGGCCTGGTCATAACGGCTGTTCCAGTCCAGGGTGGAGGGGTGGGCCAGGAAGACATTTGGTTTTGAGGCACAGTCACGGGAAATACTTGCGTTTACCTGCTGTATGGTAGCAGGGTGGAAGTATTTTTGTGGTAGCAGGCTGGAGATAACCACTTGTGTGTTGAGGAAAGTAGAATAAGCTTTTTCAATGACTCCCTTTCCTGCTGGGTTCTCAGGTCATTTGTGTGTTTTATTATGTGGCTGATGATTGGTGCTCAGAGGGGGTGGGATCCCCTGGGCTTGGGGTTCTTCATTTGTCTGTCCTGCTGTGATGTTGAGGCTATGGTCAGTTTCTGATGTGGGCTGTTCTGCTGGCTTCTCTGCGGGGGTGGCCAGCTCTCTAATGGTTGTTCTGTCACACGTCATCGTTCTCACCTTCTCCTCTAGTGCTCTGTTCTGTTCCTGCTCTTTCTCCTGTTGGTGTTGTCTCACCACAGTCCAGAGTGCAGTATGTCTTTCCACCTGCAGCTCTCCGGGTCTGGTTGAGGGGGTGTCGTTGAGCTGGACTATTTTTTCTGTTGACTGGAGTGTGTTCACCTGCTGTTCCAGCTCCACCTGCCTTACCTCCAGCTGGGTGAATTTATCCTTCACTTCAATGAGGGAGTAGTACTCTGTGCTGGGAGGTTGACTTTCTGCTTGGGGTTGCTCGTCTGTGGGGTTGTATAATGGAGAGGTCTGGTCTGACATGCTCTGGGTGTGAGTATCTTCCTCAAGAGAGAGCTTATCCTGCTGAGCTCTTTCTTTGATTATGTGAAAGTCCAGATAAAAATGTTTAGGGATACCCAATACCAATACTGTTCGAGAATTGTACAGGTTGACATTGGCTGACTCAGAGTTCTCGTTGTCTATCCTGAGTTACCACCCATCGCTAACTCCTACCTCTTAACAGGGGATGGTCTGTGTGGAAGATTAAGTTGCTTATGTTCCCATTTCTATAGCAGTCATCAAGAAGTGTCTTGATTTTCCATAAGGAGCTTCTTTTTTTTTCTCCTATTTTCATGCCCCAAAAGCTGTTACTGTCAGAACAGAACAGTACTGATCCAATAGATGTTACTGTCAGAACAGAACAGTCCTGATCCAATAGATGTTACTGTCAGAACAGAACAGTCCTGATCCAATAGATGTTACTGTCAGAACAGAACAGTACTGATCCAATAGATGTTACTGTCAGAACAGAACAGTCCTGATCCAATACATGCTACTGTCAGAACAGTCCTGATCCAATAGATGTTACTGTCAGAACAGAACAGTCCTGATCCAATAGATGTCACTGTCAGAACAGAACAGTCCTGATCCAATAGATGTTACTGTCAGAACAGAACAGTCCTGATCCAATAGATGTTGCTGTCAGAACAGAACAGTCCTGATCCAATAGATGTCACTGTCAGAACAGTCCTGATCCAATAGATGTTACTGTCAGAACAGTCCTGACACAATAGATGTTACTGTCAGAACAGAACAATCCTGATCCAATAGATGTTACTGTCAGAACAGAACAGCACTGATCCAATAGATGTTACTGTCAGAACAGAACAGTCCTGATCCAATAGATGTTACTGTCAGAATAGAACAGTCCTGATCCAATAGATGTTACTGTCAGAACAGAACAGTCCTGATCCAATAGATGTTACTGTCAGAACAGTCCTGATCCAATAGATGTTACTGTCAGAACGGAACAGTCCTGATCCAGTAGATGTTACTGTCAGAACAGTACTGATCCAATAGATGTTACTGTCAGAACAGAACAGTCCTGATCCAATAGATGTTACTGTCAGAACAGAACAGTCCTGATCCAGTAGATGTTACTGTCAGAACAGTACTGACCCAACAGATGTTACTGTCAGAATAGAACAGTCCTGATCCAATAGATGTTACTGTCAGAACAGAACAGTCCTGATCCAATAGATGTTACTGTCAGAACAGAACAGTCCTGATCCAATAGATGTTACTGTCAGAACAGTCCTGATCCAATAGATGTTACTGTCAGAACAGTCCTGACCCAATAGATGTTACTGTCAGAACAGAACAGTCCTGATCCAATAGATGTTACTGTCAGAACAGAACAGTCCTGATCCAATAGATGTTACTGTCAGAACAGTACTGATCCAATAGATGTTACTGTCAGAACAGAACGGTCCTGATCCAATACATGCTACTTTCAGAACAGTCCTGATCCAATAGATGTTACTGTCAGAACAGAACAGTCCTGATCCAATAGATGTTACTGTCAGAACAGTCCTGATCCAGTAGATGTTACTGTCAGAACAGAACAGTCCTGATCCAATAGATGTCACTGTCAGAACGGAACAGTCCTGATCCAATAGATGTTACTGTCAGAATAGAACAGTCCTGATCCAATAGATGTTACTGTCAGAACAGAACAGTCCTGATCCAATAGATGTTACTGTCAGAACAGTCCTGACCCAATAGATGTTACTGTCAGAACAGTCCTGACCCAATAGATGTTACTGTCAGAACAGAACAGTCCTGATCCAATAGATGTTACTGTCAGAACAGAACAGTCCTGATCCAGTAGATGTTACTGTCAGAACAGTACTGATCCAATAGATGTTACTGTCAGAACAGAACAGTCCTGATCCAGTAGATGTTACTGTCAGAACAGTACTGATCCAATAGATGTTACTGTCAGAACAGAACAGTCCTGATCCAATAGATGTTACTGTCAGAACAGAACAGTCCTGATCCAGTAGATGTTACTGTCAGAACAGTACTGATCCAACAGATGTTACTGTCAGAATAGAACAGTCCTGATCCAATAGATGTTACTGTCAGAACAGAACAGTCCTGATCCAATAGATGTTACTGTCAGAACAGTCCTGATCCAATAGATGTTACTGTCAGAACAGAACAGTCCTGATCCAATAGATGTTACTGTCAGAACAGAACAGTCCTGATCCAGTAGATGTTACTGTCAGAACAGTACTGATCCAATAGATGTTACTGTCAGAACAGAACAGTCCTGATCCAATACATGCTACTTTCAGAACAGTCCTGATCCAATAGATGTTACTGTCAGAACAGAACAGTCCTGATCCAATAGATGTTACTGTCAGAACAGTCCTGATCCAGTAGATGTTACTGTCAGAACAGAACAGTCCTGATCCAATAGATGTCACTGTCAGAACGGAACAGTCCTGATCCAGTAGATGTTACTGTCAGAACAGAACAGTCCTGATCTAATAGATGTCACTGTCAGAACAGAACAGTCCTGATCCAATAGATGTTACTGTCAGAACAGAACAGTCCTGACCCAATAGATGTTACTGTCAGAACAGAACAGTCCTGACCCAATAGATGTTACTGTCAGAACAGAACAGTCCTGATCCAATAGATGTTACTGTCAGAAAAGAACAGTCCTGACCCAATAGATGTTACTGTCAGAACAGAACAGTCCTGACCCAATAGATGTTACTGTCAGAACAGAACAGTCCTGATCCAATAGATATTACTGTCAGAACAGTACTGATCCAATAGATGTTACTGTCAGAACAGAACAGTCCTGATCCAATACATGCTACTGTCAGAACAGTCCTGATCCAATAGATGTTACTGTCAGAACAGAACAGTCCTGATCCAATAGATGTTACTGTCAGAACAGTCCTGATCCAGTAGATGTTACTGTCAGAACAGAACAGTCCTGATCTAATAGATGTCACTGTCAGAACAGAACAATCCTGATCCAATAGATGTTACTGTCAGAACAGAACAGTCCTGATCCAATAGATGTTACTGTCAGAACAGTACTGATCCAATAGATGTTACTGTCAGAACAGTACTGATCCAATAGATGTTACTGTCAGAACAGAACAGTCCTGATCCAATACATGCTACTGTCAGAACAGTCCTGATCCAATAGATGTTACTGTCAGAACAGAACAGTCCTGATCCAATAGATGTTACTGTCAGAACAGTCCTGATCCAGTAGATGTTACTGTCAGAACAGAACAGTCCTGATCCAATAGATGTCACTGTCAGAACGGAACAGTCCTGATCCAGTAGATGTTACTGTCAGAACAGAACAGTCCTGATCTAATAGATGTCACTGTCAGAACAGAACAGTCCTGATCCAATATATGTTACTGTCAGAACGGAACAGTCCTGATCCAGTAGATGTTACTGTCAGAACAGAACAGTCCTGATCCAGTAGATGTTACTGTCAGAACAGAACAGTCCTGATCCAATAGATGTTACTGTCAGAATAGAACAGTTCTGATCCAATAGATGTTACTGTCAGAACAGTACTGATCCAATAGATGTTACTGTCAGAACAGAACAGTCCTGATCCAATACATGCTACTGTCAGAACAGTCCTGATCCAATAGATGTTACTGTCAGAACAGAACAGTCCTGATCCAATAGATGTTACTGTCAGAACAGTCCTGATCCAATAGATGTTACTGTCAGAACAGAACAGTCCTGATCCAATATATGTTACTGTCAGAACGGAACAGTCCTGATCCAGTAGATGTTACTGTCAGAACAGAACAGTCCTGACACAATAGATGTTATTTTATCTGCAGCAGGGAGAGTTTGGTTGTTCTGTGGTATTCTCTTCTCCTCATAACTGACATAATGCCAAGCGTCGGCTGGAGTGGTGTAAAGCTTGACGCTTTTGGACTCTGGAGCTGTGGAAACACATTCTCTGGTATGATTTTCGACTGACAAATCTGGGTTTGGCGGATGCCAGGAGAACGCTACCTGCCCCATTGCAGAGTGCCAACTGTAAAGTTTGGTGGAGCAAGAATTATGTTCTGGGGCTGTTTTTCATGGTTTGGGCTAGGTCCCTTAGTTCCAGTGAAGGGAAATATTAACACTAAAGCATACAATGACATTGTAAACGATTCTGTGCTTCCAACTTTGTGGCAACATATTGGAGAAGGCCCTTTCCTGTTTCAGCATGACAATGCCCCCGTGCACGAAGCAAGGACTATACAGAAATAGTTTGTCAAGATCCGTGTGTAAGAACTTGACTGGTCTGCACAGAGCCCTGACCTCAACCCCATCGAACACCTTTTTTGATGAATTGAAATACGCTGTCTGTGAACCAGGCCTTATCAGTGCCCGACCTCACTAATGCTCTTGTCCCTGAATGGAAGCAAGAGCCTGCAGCAATGTTCCAACAACTAGTGGAAAGCCTTCAAAGAACAGTGGAGGCTGTTATAGCAGCAAAGGGGGTGACCAACTCCCTATTAATGCCCATGATTTTGGAATGAGATATTTGATGAGCTGGTGTCCACATACTTTTGGTCTTGTTGTGTATCTACTTCAAAATCACCCGGCAGCAGAGCTTTTAAATAACACATGAAAGATAAAACATAAAATTACTGAATATGACTGGAAAAATGGAAGTGTTTCCTGGTTATGCCCTTGTACGGGATTCCTGTCGTTGTTGTTGAAAACCCCTCCAACTTTCTTTTATGATGTGCGGAGGCCTACCTGAACTCTGTAGGACTGTGGTTTCTTTTATGATGTGCGGAGGCCTACCTGAACTCTGTAGGACTGTGGTTTCTTTTATGATGTGCGGAGGCCTACCTGAACTCTGTAGAAATGTGTTCTCTTCTCTTACTGTCTGCCTGTCTTCCTCTCTCTTTATGCTGTCTGTCTATGTGTTACAGATATGGATCTAGAGGAGTTTGACAACGTGACTCTGAGGTACAACACCACCAAATGTCCGTCTATCGATGAGTTCCGTAACCAGGTAACCATATGTCTGTCTCCCTATCTGCCCCCCGTCATGCAAAGGCCAGATTCCCACCCATGGATATGCTTCTATTCTATGGGAAAGCTGTGCAATGAGAGAGATACTACTAACCAATCAATCTAACACAAGCAGCATGTTCAGAGTAATCGTGGTCCATGTTGTTGTGAACAGGTCTATATAAGGAACTGTACAGTATAGGGATGACTGTACGTCGCTTTGCATAAGAGTGTCTGCAAAATGACATAGCTACCATATATTATTAATTACATGGAGAAAATCAGACCTCTTATCTGAAAATGGATGACCCTCACTGAAACCCTTAACAAAGAGTTGCAGTATGTTCTGGAATGGGTGGCCAGTAATAAACTGGTCCTGAACATCTCTGTTATGTACACCTCTTGGCAGAGGGACCGCAACACCCTGCTACAGCTCAACTCCCCGTCGGAGTGAAAAAGGTGTGATCGTAGGTGCGGGGGAAGGATGACAGAGGCAGAGAGAATTACCGTTTACAGGGAATTTATTATTCCTAACATGGTGGGGTAAAGGGGCTGAATGGAACCAGAGTCCCCTCTCCTACCTAACCACTTCTTATCTAACATTTAGCACCACCTGGCGAGCTAACAGGGTCTTACCTAGTGTGCATAGACAGAGTAAATACTATGGGTTATATACGTATGCCCGCAGGCCTATTGCCTAAACACTCCCATGGTGCCCTGCCCCCTTGGAACAAATAAAATAGAAAAATTACTAACTTAAAGTGAACAATTTCAATAATCACAAACACTAAGTCCTTTTGGCATACACATACCTCAGGAGTAGCGGCTACAAAATCCTTCAAGAAAACCTTCACGGACTAACAACCAACACAGGACATCAAAGAAGCTCTCCCTTCCTGATAAAGGAACACTGGCTTTTATCCAGCCGTAGAAGGAGTTGGAAATTGAAGACAGCTGTTTCCCCTGACGAGAGGGAGTTTTTTCTTTCTTCTTTTTTTCTCTTCATTTCCCCTTTATTTAACCAGGTGGTTCTATCTGATGTCATAATACACCTTTATTTAACCAGGTGGTTCTATCTGATGTCATAATACAGGGAGGTTAGTTGAGAACAAGTTCTCAGTTACAACTGCGACCTGGCCAAGATAAAGCAAAGCAGTTCGACACATACAACAACACAGAGTTACACATTGGAGTAAACAAACATACAGTCAATAATACAGTAGAAATATATATATACAGTGTGTGCAAATGAGGTAAGATAAGGAAGGTAAGGCAGTAAATAGGCCGTAGTGGCGAAGTAATTACAATATAGCAATTAAACACTGGAGTGATAGATGTGCAAGTAGAGATACTGGGGTGCAAAGAAGCAAGATAAATAAATAAATACAGTATGGGGATGAGGTAGTTGGATGGGCTGTTTACAGATGGGCTGTGTACAGGTGCAATGATCTGTGAGCTGCTCTGACAGCTGGTGCTTGAAGTTAGTGAGGGAGACATGAGTCTCCAGCTTCAGTGATTTTTGCATTTCGTTCCAGTCATTGGCAGCAGGGAACTGGAAGGAAAGGCGGCCAAAGGAGGAATTGGCTTTGGGGATGACCAGTAAAATATACCTGTTGGAGCGCGTGCTGCGGGTGGGTGCTGCTATGGTGACCATTGAGCTGAGATAAGGCGGGGCTTTACCTAGTAAAGACTTATAGATGACCTGGAGCCAGTGGGTTTGGCGACGAGTATGAAGTGAGGGCCAGCCAACGAGAGCATACAGGTCACAGTGGTGGGTAGTATATGGGGCTTTGGTGACAAAACGAATGGCACTGTGATAGACTGCATCCAATTTGTTGAGTAGAGTGTTGGAGGCCATTTTGTAAATAACATTGCCGAAGTCAAAGATCGGTAGGATGGTCAGTTTTACGAGGGTATGTTTGGCAGCATGAGTTAAGGATGCTTACGCCGATTCTGGATTTAATTTTGGATTGGAGATGCTTAATGTGGGTCTGGAAGGAGAGTTTACAGTCTAACCAGACACCTAGGTATTTGTAGTTGTCCACATATTCTAAGTCAGAACCGTCCAGAGTAGGGATGCTGGACGGACGGGCAGGTGCGGGCAGCGATCGGTTGAAAAGCATGCATTTAGTTTTACTTGCATTTAACAGCAGTTGGAGGCCACGGAAGGAGAGTTGTATGGCATTGAAGCTCATCTGGAGGTTAGTTAACACAGTGTCCAAAAAAGAGCCAGAAGTATACGGAAATGAGACCAACTAATCAGCTGCTTGAAGAATCCAGGATTCCCTTTGCTGAAATACACACAGACACAAACGCACATCTCTAAAACTAAGAGCATTGTATTTGGTACAAATCATTCCCTAAATTCTAGACCTCAGCTGAATCAAAAAAATCCTTAATCAACACAAAATACCCCATAATGACAAAGCTGTTTTGAGTAATTTTCGCAAATTTATACAAAAATAACCAATAGAAATACCTTCATTTTATTTAACCAGGAAGGGCTCATTGAGACTTGTCCTGGTAAAGACAGGCAGCACCAAGTCATTACTCAATTACAGACAGACATGAAAAACTACAGGTAATCTAGTAAAAAAAAAGAATTCACAACAAAATCATAAAACAACTAATTAAAAACGTTGACAGGTCAGGGAATCAGCCTCAAAATCCTTCATCAATGATTTTTAAACACCAATCGGGACAAGTTCTTCAAGTTTAAAAGTATTTTGTAAGGCATTCCATGCCGATGGCGCAGAGTACATAAAAGCCCTTTTACCAAATTCAGTTGGGACATTTGGAACAGTTAGCAGGATAAAGCCCACTACATTTCGGAACAATAAAAATGCCCAAATAAAATGGTAGTAAAGCCAAAATGGACCAGTGACTGAGCCTACGTAGATTAACATGTACCAGTGACTGAGCCTACGTAGATTAACATGTACCAGTGACTGAGCCTACGTAGATTAACATGTACCAGTGACTGAGCCTACGTAGATTAACATGTACCAGTGACTGAGCCTACGTAGATTAACATGTACCAGTGACTGAGCCTACGTAGATTAACATGTACCAGTGACTGAGCCTAGGTAGATTAACATGTACCAATGACTGAGCCTAGGTAGATTAACATGTACCAGTGACTGAGCCTACGTAGATTAACATGTACCAGTGACTGAGCCTACGTAGATTAACATGTACCAGTGACTGAGCCTAGGTAGATTAACATGGACCAGTGACTGAGCCTACGTAGATTAACATGTACCAGTGACTGAGCCTACGTAGATTAACATGTACCAGTGACTGAGCCTACGTAGATTAACATGTACCAGTGACTGAGCCTACGTAGATTAACATGTACCAGTGACTGAGCCTAGGTAGATTAACATGTACCAGTGACTGAGCCTACGTAGATTAACATGTACCAGTGACTGAGCCTACGTAGATTAGCATGTACCAGTGACTGAGCCTACGTAGATTAACATGTACCAGTGACTGAGCCTACGTAGATTAACATGTACCAGTGACTGAGCCTACGTAGATTAACATGTACCAGTGACTGAGCCTAGGTAGATTAACATGTACCAGTGACTGAGCCTACGTAGATTAACATGTACCAGTGACTGAGCCTACGTAGATTAGCATGTACCAGTGACTGAGCCTACGTAGATTAACATGTACCAGTGACTGAGCCTAGGTAGATTAACATGTACCAGTGACTGAGCCTACGTAGATTAACATGTACCAGTGACTGAGCCTAGTGAGATTAACATGTACCAGTGACTGAGCCTACGTAGATTAACATGTACCAGTGACTGAGCCTACGTAGATTAACATGGACCAGTGACTGAGCCTACGTAGATTAACATGTACCAGTGACTGAGTTTAGGTAGATTAACATGTACCAGTGAATGAGCCTACGTAGATTAACATGGACCAGTGACTGAGCCTACGTAGATTAACATGTACCAGTGACTGAGCCTACGTAGATTAACATGTACCAGTGACTGAGCCTACGTAGATTAACATGTACCAGTGACTGAGCCTACATAGATTAACATGTACCAGTGACTGAGCCTACGTAGATTAACATGTACCAGTGACTGAGCCTACGTAGATTAACATGTACCAGTGACTGAGCCTAGGTAGATTAACATGTACCAATGACTGAGCCTAGGTAGATTAACATGTACCAGTGACTGAGCCTACGTAGATTAACATGTACCAGTGACTGAGCCTACGTAGATTAACATGTACCAGTGACTGAGCCTACGTAGATTAACATGGACCAGTGACTGAGCCTACGTAGATTAACATGTACCAGTGACTGAGCCTACGTAGATTAACATGTACCAGTGACTGAGCCTAGTGAGATTAACATGTACCAGTGACTGAGCCTACGTAGATTAACATGTACCAGTGACGAGTGACTAGAGAAGGCCAGCCAACCCTGGTGCGTAAGGGTTTTGCAGTTTAAAATAAATCTCAAAGATCCATGGTAAAGGGTGTCAATTGATCTCAAACACTGAGCGGAAGCATTGATATATAAAATATCCCCATAGTCTAGTAAAGGCATACATGTAGCTGATACTAGCCTCCTTGTGGCTTCAAAAGAAAAACAGGCCTTATTCCTAAAATAAAATCCCAACTTCAGCTGAATTTTTTGGGGGAAATTCTTGAATGTGCAATTTAAAAGAGGCCGTCGTCAATTAAAATGCCAAGATATGAGGTTCCAGTCTCAATCTCTTTGCACTGACAGGTAATAGGTAATAGGTGAAAGGTTCAGAGGTCTATTTCTTGCTTTAGAAAGCACCAGTAGATTAGTTTTGTCAGTATTGAGGATCAGCTTCAATTGACAAGGTGAAGCTGAACAGTATAAAAATCAGATTGCAAGTTCTGGAAAGCTTTTGTGAGAGACAAGGCACAACAGTATCATCAGCATAAAAGTGAGTTGCGAAATTTGCAAATTTTCGTTTAAATTGTTTATAAAAATAGTGAATAAGAGGGGACCAAGTACAAAGCCCTGGGGCACAGCATTACAGACAGACAATTTAATAGATATTAGCCCATCAAATTGAGTGCACTATCAGACAAATAGTTAGCAAACCATGCAACTGCATGCTCCGAAAGACCTACACTCGACAATCTCTGCCTCAGTATAGCATGATCAACTGTATCAAAAGCCTTAGAGAGATCAATAAAAAGTGAGACACAGTGCTGTTTTTTGTCAAGGGCTTCAGTGATATCATTTAAAACCTTCATGGCTGCTGTAATTGTGCTATGCCTCTTCCTGAAGCCTGATTGCTACATTTATCAAATGAAGTTAGTAAATAAAAACTATTTTAGCTGTTCACTAACAAGGGTTTCAAGTATTTTCGCCAGGGGTGACAGCTTTGCAATTGGCCTGTAATTACTTCAAACGGTTGGATCTCCCCTTTTTAAAAGCGGTAGGACAAATGCTGATTTCCAGATCTTTGGAATTTCATTACATTCCAGGGTTAGATTGAACAGATATGTACGTGGTTCAGCTATGAAATGCCAGTTTTAAAAAGCAGGGATCAAGAAGATCCGGACCTGCAGGCTTTCTCTGATCTAAGGATTTCAGGGCTTTATGTTCCTCCTGCACTGAGAATGGCAAAAAGCTAAAAGTTTGACCAGCTCTCACTGGTTCATCCACACAGGGTTGTACAGAGACAGAGGACACTGAATCAAACAGCCTACCAGATGATACAAAGTGCTCATTGAAACAATTCAGCATTTATTTTAGTCAAATACAGCAACAGAGTAATTCAACACACATGATGGTAATTCATTAACTACTTACGGAGTGGTGGGGTGCTAGCGACACTACCCGGTGAAATGTGAGGCGCCAAACTCAAAATCCTAAAGTTGAATTATTAAACATTCATCAATATACAAGTGTTGCATAGTCATCAAAAGCTCTGATTCTTGGCAATATCACAGCGTTGTCAGATTTCAAAAAGGCTTTACGGCGAAAGCACAACATTTGATTGTTTGAGGGTAGCACCTCTAATATTTATGCATTAGCATAAATCCATAACCCAACACGGGTCTCACAAAACGCATAAAATTGCTAATATAAAATTGCTTACCCTTGATGAACTTCTGCTGAGGGCTTCCCAAGTGTCCAATGAAGACAATCCATGCTTCTTTTGTTAGAAAAAGTCATTTATTATATCCATAAATCTCAGTTTGGTTGGCGCGTTATGTTCATAAAATCCACCGTTAAGTCGCCCATTGAACCGTGAAGAAAAGACGTTCAAATTATACCTATACATTTTCTACAAACAAATCAAACATCATTTTTAATGTATCCTTAGGTATCCTTTTGGGTATATTTGCTGTAATATTTCAACCGGACGATAACGTGAATGATAGGAAAGAAAAATAAAGTGGTGCGCGTTCACAATCTCGCGCGCGTCAAACCTTGTTTACAAAAGTGGTCGCCTGACAATTTCCTGTTCCTATCTGTTCTGGTCACTCCTAGAATTCCCTGACTTTGTATATAGACTGTTGACATCTAGTGGAAGCCATAGGTACTGCAGTCTCAGTCCTACATAAAGTTGTATGCAATAGGCACAATGGAGAAGATGCTCATTTACAGAAAAAACTGCAAAACCCGAGGATAATCCATCCGGTTTTTGCCTGCTATATCTGTTCTGTTATACTCACATACATTATTTTAACACTCTTAGAAACTTCAGAGTGTTTCCTATCCAATAGTACTAATTATGTGCATATCCTATTTTCTGGGCCTGAGTGGCATGCATTTTACTTTGGGCATGCCAGACTCTCCAAAACCGTCACCTATGCAGCCGCTCCCTAAGAAGTTAGCATTACTGTTACCAGACACAGAATTAATAGCCTTCCAAAACTTTCTAGGATCATTCAGGTTATCAGTTGTAAGACATCAAATATTCAGACTTGGCCTTCCTGAGAAGAAAAGAACACTTGTTTTGTAGCTGCCTAAAAAAATGCCAATCAGCATCAGAACATGATTTCCTTGCTTTAACCTAGGCTAGATTACGTTGGTGAATAATACAAGACAGCTCGGAAGAAAACCCTGGATTATCCTGCCCTTTAACTCTGAACCTGCGGAACGGGGAATGTTTGTTTACTATTTGGAAAAAAACTCATCATGAAAGAATTTCCAGGCAGTTTCCACATCAGGAATAAACTCAACACTTTTAAATCATCAGACACCAGCTTTAACCAACACCAGTTGAGATCACCAATCAAGATGATTTCACTGTAAGAAGTTTAGACATAAGGTGCATCAGAGAAGAAAACACATCACCGAGAGCAGAGGGGGGTCTATAACAGCCAATCACAGTTATAGAGAGCAGAGGGGGGTCTATAACAGCCACACCCCCACCTTTCTTAACTCGATCAGTGTGATAAACATTGTAACCATTTATACAAATATCCTTATCAAGAACAGACTTGCTGAGCCAGGTTTCAGAAAACACAACTACATCAGCATCAGTTGATTTAGCCCAAATCCTAGACCCCATACATTTTTCACAACAAGCTGCGTACATTTAAATGAAAAATCCCAGATTTGACAGTGCATGTCAGAGCAAAAACCAAGACATGAGCTCCGAGACAGGTTTGTGTCAAGGCACAAATCTGGGGAAGGGTACCAAAACATTTCTGCAGCATTGAAGGTCCCCAAGAGCACAGTGGCCTTCATCATTCTTAAATGAAAGAAGTTTGGAACCACCAAGAATCTTCCTAGAGCTGGCCGCCTGGCCAAACTGAGCAATCGGGGGAAAAGGGCCATGGTCAGGGAGGTGACCAAAAACCAGATGGTCACTCTGACAGAGCTCCAGAGTTCCTCTTTGGAGATGGGAGATACTTCCAGAAGGACAACCATATCTGCAGCACTCCACCAATCAGGCCTTTATGGTAGAGTGGCCAGACAGAAGCCACTCCTCAGTAAAAGGCACATGACAGCCCGCATGGAGTTTGCCAAAAGGAACCTAAAGGACTCTCAGACCATAATAAACAAGATTCTCTGGTCTGAAGAACCCTAACCCTTCTTTAACCTGTCTCCTCCCCTTCATTTACACAGATTTTAAGTGGATTTAACAGATTACATAAATAAGGGATCATAGCGTTCACCTGGTCAGTCTGTCATAGAAAGAGCAGGTGTTCTTAATGTTTTGTACACTCAGTATATAACTAGGAATAAAGTGACTAGGCTACAGGATTGATAATAAAGTGAATGCAGATAGTTTAGTAGCATCGGTACCGCCTGCCGTGCGGCAGAGAGAACAGTCTATGACTTAGGTGGCTGGAGCCTTAGATGATTTTTAGGGCCTTCCTCTGACACCGCCTGCTAAAGAGGTCCTGGATGGCAGGGAGCTCAGCCCCAGTGATGTACTGGGCCACACGCATCTGTAGTGTCTTGCGGTCGGATGCCACGCAGTAGTTGCCGTACCAACAGGTGATGCAGCCAGTCAAGATGCTCTCAATGGTGCAGATGTGAAGCCGTGTCAAATATTTTCAACCTCGTGAGGGGCATTGTCGTCTTCAGGACTGTGTTGGTGTGTTTGGACCATGATAAACACAGAGAAACCTGAAGCTCATGACCTGCTTTAATACAGCCCTGTTGATGTGAATGGGGACATGCCCTCCGTTTCCTGTAGTCCACAATCAGCTCCTCTCCAGGTGTATCTATTTGTTACCAGGTGTTTCTGTCTCTCCAGGTGTATCTATTTGTTACCAGGTGTTTCTGTCTCTCCAGGTGTATCTATTTGTTACCAGGTGTTTCTGTCTCTCCAGGTGTATCTATTTGTTACCAGGTGCCTCTGTCTCTCCAGGTGTATCTATTTGTTACCAGGTGTTTCTGTCTCTCCAGGTGTATCTATTTGTTACCAGGTGTTTCAGTCTCTCCAGGTTTTTTTTTATTTGTTTCCAGGTGATTCTGTCTCTCCAGGTGTATCTATTTGTTACCAGGTGTTTCTGTCTCTCCAGGTGTATCTATTTGTTACCAGGTGTTTCTGTCTCTCCAGGTGTATCTATTTGTTACCAGGTGTTTCTGTCTCTCCAGGTGTATCTATTTGTTACCAGGTGTTTCTGTCTCTCCAGGTGTATCTATTTGTTACCAGGTGTTTGTCTCTCCAGGTGTATCTATTTGTTACCAGGTGCCTCTGTCTCTCCAGGTGTATCTATTTGTTACCAGGTGCCTCTGTCTCTCCAGGTGTATCTATTTGTTACCAGGTGCCTCTGTCTCTTCAGGTGTATCTATTTGTTCCCAGGAGTTTCTGTCTTCCCAGGTGTATCTATTTGTTAACAGGTGTTTCTGTCTCTCCAGGTGTATCTATTTGTTACCAGGTGTTTCTGTCTCTCCAGGTGTATCTATTTGTTACCAGGTGCTTCTGTCTCTCCAGGTGTATCTATTTGTTACCAGGTGTTTCTGTCTCTCCAGGTGTATCTATTTGTTACCAGGTGTTTCTGTCTCTCCAGGTGTATCTATTTGTTTCCAGGTGTTTCTGTCTCTCCAGGTGTATCTATTTGTTACCAGGTGTTTCTGTCTCTCCATGTGTATCTATTTGTTACCAGGTGTTTCTGTCTCTCCAGGTGTATGTATTTGTTACCAGGTGCTTCTGTCTCTCCAGGTGTATCTATTTGTTACCAGGTGTTTCTGTCTCTCCAGGTGTATCTATTTGTTACCAGGTGTTTCTGTCTCTCCAGGTGTATCTATTTGTTACCAGGTGTTTCTGTCTCTCCAGGTGTATCTATTTGTTACCAGGTGTTTCTGTCTCTCCAGGTGTATCTATTTGTTACCAGGTGTTTCTGTCTCTCCAGGTGTATCTATTTGTTACCAGGTGCCTCTGTCTCTCCAGGTGTATCTATTTGTTACCAGGTGCCTCTGTCTCTTCAGGTGTATCTATTTGTTCCCAGGAGTTTCTGTCTTCCCAGGTGTATCTATTTGTTAACAGGTGTTTCTGTCTCTCCAGGTGTATCTATTTGTTACCAGGTGTTTCTGTCTCTCCAGGTGTATCTATTTGTTACCAGGTGCTTCTGTCTCTCCAGGTGTATCTATTTGTTACCAGGTGTTTCTGTCTCTCCAGGTGTATCTATTTGTTACCAGGTGTTTCTGTCTCTCCAGGTGTATCTATTTGTTTCCAGGTGTTTCTGTCTCTCCAGGTGTATCTATTTGTTACCAGGTGTTTCTGTCTCTCCATGTGTATCTATTTGTTACCAGGTGTTTCTGTCTCTCCAGGTGTATCTATTTGTTACCAGGTGCTTCTGTCTCTCCAGGTGTATCTATTTGTTACCAGGTGTTTCTGTCTCTCCAGGTGTATCTATTTGTTACCAGGTGTTTCTGTCTCTCCAGGTGTATCTATTTGTTACCAGGTGTTTCTGTCTCTCCAGGTGTATCTATTTGTTACCAGGTGTTTCTGTCTCTCCAGGTGTATCTATTTGTTACCAGGTGTTTCTGTCTCTCCAGGTGTATCTATTTGTTACCAGGTGTTTCTGTCTCTCCAGGTGTATCTATTTGTTACCAGGTGTTTCTGTCTCTCCAGGTGTATCTATTTGTTACCAGGTGTTTCTGTCTCTCCAGGTGTATCTATTTGTTACCAGGTGTTTCTGTCTCTCCAGGTGTATCTATTTGTTACCAGGTGTTTCTGTCTCTCCAGGTGTATCTATTTGTTACCAGGTGTTTGTCTCTCCAGGTGTACTCTACGGTGTACTCTATCATCACGGTGTTCGGCCTGGCTGGTAATGGTTTTGCCTTGCTGGTTCTGGTTAAAACGTTCCGTCAGCGTTCTGCGTTCCACATCTACATGTTGAACCTGGCCGTGTCCGACTTGCTGTGTGTCTCCACGCTGCCGCTACGGGTCCTCTACTACGTTAATAAGGTAGGACTATTTCTACCTCTTGTTATCGGGGGGGTTGTGCTCTGTAACAGCATTTTGGCCAAACTCAATCAAAGGTGATTTGTCGACAAGCACATTTCACTTGTTTTTTACAGGTAATTTACGTCGGGGGAAACACATTGTTGACAACACACCTTTTGAATGAATCCCGGTCTTTGAGATGCTATTAAAATAAATGATTGTTGTTGTTGACCCTCTCCCTCAGGGTCATTGGAACCTGGGAGACTTCCTGTGCAGGCTTTCGTCCTATGCCCTCTACGTGAACCTCTACTGCAGCGTGTTCTTCATGACTGCCATGTCCGTCACACGCTTCCTCGCCATCGTGTTCCCCGTGCAGAACCTGCGCCTGGTCTCAGAGCGCCGCGCCCGTCTGGTGTGTGTCTGTATCTGGGTGTTCATCTGCACTGTCTCCTCCCCCTTCCTCATGACTGGTCAACACCTCCACCCAGCCACCAATAAGACCAAGTGCTTCGAGCCTCCAGACCGCAGGACAGGGGGCGGGCTTAACAAGCTCATCATGCTCAACTACTTCTCATTGGTTGTGGGCTTCGTCCTTCCCTTCCTGGTCATCCTGCTGTGCTACGTCGGGATCATCCGGGCCCTGCTGTCACGGCAACATACTGCACAGCGCCAGAAGGGGCGGGTTCTAAGGCTATCCGGATGATCGTCATAGTGATGCTGGCGTTCCTGCTGTGCTTCATGCCGTACCACGTCCAGCGCTCCGTCCACCTCAGCTTCCTGTCCCAGACTGACACTTCCTGTTCGGAGCTGGTGTACATGCAGAAGAGTGTGGTGGTGACACTCTGTCTGGCTGCCTCCAATTCCTGCTTCGACCCGCTGCTCTACTTCTTCTCTGGAGAGGGCTTCAGACGACGCCTGTCAAGCTTTAGGTCCACTATCAGGACACAGAGACAACCGCAGAGACAGGGGGGCACAGCCATCGCTGAGGAGGGGAACAGAGAGAGAGAGAGAACCGGCCCTACCCAGCACAGCAGAGACAGAGGGCAAAGCCACTGCTGGGGAGGGGAACAAGTTATAGGGTGGAGAGAGAAAGAGAGTTCATTTGTCCAGTGTCTGTGTTTGTTTGCCCATCTTAATCTTTTCTTTTTATTGGCCAGTCTGAGATATGGCTTTTTCTTTGCAACTCTGCCTAGAAGGCCAGCATCCCGGGAGTCGCCTCTTCACTGTTGACGTTGAGACTGGTGTTTTGTGGGTACTATTTAATGAAGCTGCCAGTTGAGGACTTGTGAGGCGTCTGTTTCTCAACTAGACATTCTAATGTACTTGTCCTCTTGCTCGGTTGTGCACGGAGGCCTCCCACTCCTCTTTCTATTCTGGTTAGAGACAGTTCACGCTGTTTTGTGAATGGAGTAGTACACAGCATTGTACGAGATCTTCAGTTTCTTGGCAAATTCTCGCATGGAATAGCCTTAATTTCTCAGAACAAGAATAGACTGACGAGTTTCAGAAGAAAGGTCTTTGTTTCTGGCCATGTAAAGCCTGTTATTGAACACACAAATGCTGATGCTCCAGATACTCAACTAGTCTAAAGAAGGCCACTTTTATTGCTTCTTTAAACAGAACAACAGTTTTCAGCTGTGCTAACGTAATTGCAAAAGGGTTTTCTAATAATCAATTTGCCTTTTAAAGTGATAAACTTGGATTAGCTAACACAGCATGCCATTGGAACACAGGAGTGATGGTTGCTGGTAATGGACCTCTGTAGATATTCCATAAAAATTTCCAGCTAGAAAAGTAATTTACAACATTAACAATGTCAACACTGTATTTTGGATCAATTTGATGTTATTTTAATGGACAAAATTATTTATTTTCTTTCAAAAACAAGGACATTTCTAAGTGACCCCAAACTTTTGAACGGTGGTGTATTGAAACGTCTGCTTCCAACTCACACCCTCAAACACCTAGATCCCCTGAACGCAGCTCAATCTGCAGATCCCAATCACCTGAATTCTGATCACCTGTTCACACACCTGTATGTCATTATCACACACTATTTAGTTCAGTTCTTTGCACCCCATCACTGTGAGGTATTGTTTGTTTTGTGACACACACGTCTTTCAGAGCGCTGTGGTTCCTGTGATTTACTCCTCCCGTGTATGATAGTTTTTGCCTGCCTCACTAACGACACCTTTTTCCTATTCCCTGCCTGTACTTTAGCCTATCGGATTTCCTGTTATCAACCTATTGCCTGATCTCCCGGACTATGTTACTAGCCTTTCCCCTGCCTGTACTGTTGCCCTTTTGGACCTCCTGTGTATGACCTTCTGCCTGCCCCTGGACCCAGCTACCTGCCTCCTCCTGTGTATTACCTTCTGCCTGCCCCTGGACCCGGCTACCTGCCTCCTCCTGTGTATTACCTTCTGCCTGCCCCTGGACCCAGCTACCTGCCTCCTCCTGTGTATTACCTTCTGCCTGCCCCTGGACCCAGCTACCTGCCTCCTCCTGTGTATTACCTTCTGCCTGCCCCTGGACCCGGCTACCTGCCTCCTCCTGTGTATTACCTTCTGCCTGCCCCTGGACCCAGCTACCTGCCTCCTCCTGTGTATTACCTTCTGCCTGCCCCTGGACCCAGCTACCTGCCTCCTCCTGTGTATGGCCTTCTGCCTGCCCCTGGACCCAGCTACCTGCCTCCTCCTGTGTATGACCTTCTGCCTGCCCCTGGACCCAGCTACCTGCCTCCCTCTGTGGACCTTTACAATAAACACCTGCTGCGCCCTGCGCTTGAAACCAGCTCTCTGTCTCCCATCGTGTTCATTACATGTATATATCAATAATTTGGCTGTACGTATTTTTAGATTTTGGACTATTGTAAACGTGTATTGTTGCATCACCATCTTTATTGCAAAAATAAATACATAATTTGAAGCTACATATTATTTTGACAGAGGTCATGGACTGTCCATTGACCAGCACAGCAGTTGATGAAACAGGACCATGTTTGAAACAAGTGGTTCTGAGTTTGTCAATATTACACAGGTAAGCTACCAGTTACAGAAATCAGGAATGCAGACGGACTCTTTATCTGAGCTACTGTGTCCAACACACCACCACCTGCTGTTATGTTGTGCACTTACTGACCCCAGAAATATGTTATTATGATCATTTTTCTCAATGACATATTTTGTTTAAAATAAAGTTAAGGAAATACAGGCATGCACTGCGTTACAAGACAAAACAGATCAATCGAGCCTGACGGTCTTGTAAGTATAAAAGGTTTAATACAAAGAAAGCATGAAAAGGCAGCGTGATGGGATACTGTCTTACTGTGGTGTGTGAACAATCCATCACTTTGCCTTGCATGCAGTACAAATCCCATTATTGTGTGAGCATCTCTAATAGTACTGTATGAAATAGGCTGTTTGAATCCTAAGTAACCAGTCTACACATAGTTTGAAGTACAATACCAACATAGCTACTGTAGTAGGTCAAAGCTGTGTGCTGGAAAACCTTGGTGGAGCATGGGTGGAATGGGCATTTGGTGCTCATGGGAATTTCCTATACTTCAGACCAGTGCCTATTCTCACTTAAAATGTTGTTATTTATTTTTAACATATGTGTGTTAGGTATACTGATCGAGTACTGGGTCGGACCCCCCTCCAGAACAACCTGACTTCTTTAGGGGCAAGGTGTGGCATTCAAACGTTGCTCAATTGGTATCAAGGGACCTAACGTGTGCCAGGAAAACATTCCCCATTACACCACTGCCACCAGCCTGTACTGGTGGACACCAGGCAGGATGGGGACATGTACTCATCCTGACTCTGCCATCAGCATGATGCAACAAGAAATGGGATTCATGGGACCAGGCAATGTTTTCACAATCCTCAATTGTCCAGTGTTGGTGATGGCATGCCCACTGGAGCCGCTTCTTCCTCTGATAGGAGAGGAACCCGGTGTGGTCATCTGCTGTAATAGTCCATTTATGACCAGGACTGACGAGTTGTGAGATGTTCTGTACACAACTGTTGAACTGTGCCATTATTTGTCTGTTTGTGGCCCATCTGTTAGCTACGCCGCTAAGGTCACTTGTCTGTTTGTGGCCCATCTGTTAGCTAAGCCGCTAAGGTCACTTGTCTGTTTGTGGCCCATCTGTTAGCTAAGCCGCTAAGGTCACTTGTCTGTTTGTGGCCCATCTGTTAGCTAAGTCGCTAAGGTCACTTGTCTGTTTGTGGCCCATCTGTTAGCTAAGTCGCTAAGGTCACTTGTCTGTTTGTGGCCCATCTGTTTGCTAAGTCGCTAAGGTCACTTGTCTGTTTGTGGCCCATCTGTTAGCTAAGTCGCTAAGGTCACTTGTTTTTCCCATTCTAACGTTCAATCGAATAGTAACTGAATGCCTCAATGCCTGCCTGCTTTATATAGCAAGCCACGACCACCTGACTCACTGTCTGTAGGAGCGATTTCATTATCGTGAAAGTGGGTGGTGTACCTAATAAACTGTCCACTGAATGTGTATACTGTATATAATGGTGGCATGTGTGTATATATTGGTGTGTGTGTTCTGATGATATTGATTTATTACTGGACAGTGTCTTATACCAGTATGTGAATACAGGTTCAAATGAACGGTCTGGTAACTATCATCATATGAATGGTTGGGGAACACCTAGTGGCCAGCGTATGACACTGCATGTAACAACCATTAACTCATAGTAGTCTACAGTGTACACACCGGTCTGTCAGCATATAGAAGTCTTTAATAAGGCTAATCTGAAAACAAGGCTCCCTAAATTCTTTCAGCATATCGAATGTGTGACCTGCGCCGGGAAAATCCTGGATCATTGTTATTCTAACTTCCGTGATGCATACAAGGCCATTCTCCACTCTCCTTTCCTTTCAGAAGTCTGACCATGACTCCATTTTGTTGCTCCCAGCCTACAAACAGAAACTAAAACAGGAAACGCCTGTTCTCAGGTCTGTTAAACTCTGGTCCGACCAATCTGATTACATGCTGCAAGATTGCTTTGAGCACGTGGACTGGGATATGTTCCGGATAGCATCAGACAACAACATTGATGTATACGCTGATTCGGTGAGCGAGTTTATTAGCAAGTGCATCGGTGATGTTGTACCTATAGCAAATATTAAAACCTTCCCCAACCAGAAACCGTGGATTGATGGCAGCATTCGCACAAAACTGAAAGAGCGAACCACTGCTTTTAACCAGGGTAAGGCTACCGGAAACATGACTGAATACAAACAGTGTAGCTATTCCCTCCGCAAGACAATCAAACATGCTAAGCGTCAGTATCGAGACAAAGTAGAGTCACAATTCAATGGCTCAGACACAAGAGGAATGTGGCAGGGTCTACAGTCAATCACAGACTACAAAAAGAAACCAGCCCTGTTGCAGACCACGATGTCCTGGTCCCAGACAAACTAAACAACTTCTTTGCTCACTTTGAGGACAAGTGCCACCGACACGGCCTGCTATCAAAACCTGCAGGCTCACCTACACCGCATCCAACGTGTGTAAAACATTTAAGCATGTTAACCCTCGCAAGGCTGCCGGCCCAGATGGCATCCCTGGCCGTGTCCTCAGAGCATGCGCAGACCAGCTGGCTGGTGTGTTTACGGACATATTTAATCCATCCTTTTCCCAGTCTGCTGTTCCCACATGCTTCAGGAGGGCCACCATTGTTCCTGTTCCCAAGAAAGCTAAGGTAACTGAGCTAAATTACTATTGCCCCGTAGCACTCACTTCCGTCATCATGAAGTGCTTTGAGAGACTAGTTAAGGATCATATCACCTCCATCCTACCAGACACCCTAGACCCACTCCAATTTGCTTACCGTCCCAATAGGTCCACAGATGAAGCAATCGCAATCACACTGCACACTGCCCTAACCCATCTGGACAAGAGGAATATCTATGTAAGAATGCTGTTCATCGACTACAGCTCAGCATTTAAAACCATAGTTCCCTCCAAGCTCGTCATTAAGCTCGAGACCCTAGGTCTCGACCCAGCCCTGTGCCACTGGGTCCTGGACTTTCTGACGGGACGGCCTCAGGTGGTGAGGGTAGGAAACAACACCTCCACCCCGCTGATCCTCAACACTGGGGCCCCACAAGGGTGCGTTCTCAGCCCTCTCCTGTACTCCCTGTTCACCCATGACTGCGTGGCCAAGCACGCCTCCAACTCAATCATCAAGTTTGCTGACGACACTACAGTGGTAGGCTTGATTACCAACAACAACAGGCGGCCTACAGGGAGGAGGTGAGGGCCCTCAGAGTGTGGTGTCAGGAAAATAACCTCTCACTCAACGTCAACAAAACTAAGGAGATGATTGTGGACTTCAGGAAATAGCAGAGGGAGCACCCCCCCCCTATCCACATCGACAGGACAGTAGTGGAGAAGGTGGAAAGTTAAGTTCCTCGGCGTACACATCACGGACAAACTGAAATGGTCCACTCACACAGACAGCGGGGTGAAGAAGGCGCAACAGCGCTTCTTCAACCTCAGGAGGCTGAAGAAATTCGGCTTGTCACCAAAAACACTCACAAACTTCTACAGATGCACAATCGAGAGCATCCTGTCAGGCTGTATCACCGCCTGGTACGGCAACTGCTCCACCCACAACCGTAAGGCTCTCCAGAGGGTAGTGAGGACTGCACAACGCATCACCGGGCGGTAAACTACCTGTCCTCCAGGACACCTACACCACCCGATGTCACAGGAAGGCCAAAAAGATCATCAAGGACAACAACCACCCGAGCCACTGCCTGTTCACCCCACTATCATCCAGAAGGCGAGGTCAGTACAGGTGCATCAAAGCTGGGACCGAGAGACTGAAAAACAGCTTCTATCTCAAGGCCATCAGACTGACTGTTAAACAGTCACCACTAACATTGAGTGGCTGCTGCCAACATATTGACTTAAATCTCTAGCCACTTTAAATAATAGAAAATTGGATGTAACAAATGTATCACTAGCCACCTTAAGTATATAATGTTTACATATCCAACATTTCTCATATCAAATGTATACACTGTACTCTAAACCATCTACTGAATCTTGCCTATGCCGTTCGGCCATCGACTCAAATCTCTAGCCACTTTAATAATTAAAAAGTGGATGTAATAAATGTATCACTAGCCACTTTGAACGATGCCATTTATATAATGTTCACATATCCTACATTACTCATCTCATATATATATACTGTACTCCCTGTCAGATACCTCCACCACACTCACCCCTCTCTCCCGAGCTTTCACTTGCCTCCAGCACACACACACTGTTGGGGCGAGTGACTCTGAACTTATAGTGGCTAGCCCTAAGTCGCTATATATATTTTTTTTTAATTATTATGCATTTTGCTATTTGCCTCATGACTCCTGCATACTTTGTTGACTACAAACTTTTGTTTGTAACGTGGGTCAGATTATGTTTGTTCCCACATTCGGGACTCTGACTCTCTATTGGTTACACACACCCTATTCTAACCACCTCTCGCCGGCTTTGTATTCATGTTACTTGATGAAATTGCTCTACAATATGATCTTGTTGCCATCTGATGCACATTCAGATGTCAAAAATCAGCACTGCTCGGTTGTCTCCACCAAGTCTGTCCCCAAACAATTTCATTTGCTGGTTTCAAGCATTAAACTTTCAAATAGCTCATTGTTGACTGTTGCTGGGTGCTATCGTCCGCCATCACCACGGCCTGTACCCTACCTGCCCTAAACTCTCTCCTGGCCTCTTACACTAAGTCTGAATTTGTCCTGATAGGTGATCTAAACTGGGACATGCTTAAACCACCTGACCAAGTCCTAAAGCAATGGAAATCCCTAAATCTTTCTCAGATTATTACTAATCCCACTAGATATGACTCCAAACACCCAGAAAAAGCTACTCTCCTTGATGTTATCCTCACAAATAATCCTGATAGGTATCAGTCTGGTGTTTTCTGTAATGACCTTAGGGATCACTGTTTTACAACCTGTGTTCGTAATGGCTGCTCTGTGAAACGTCCTGTCCTGATTTGTCATAGATGCATGCTAAAAAACTTTAATGAGCAAGCCTTCCTTCATGAACTGGCCTCTGCAAAATGGTATAGAATCAGCTTGATCCCCGCTGTCGAAGACGCTTGGACCTTCTTTTTTTTATATTTTCAGTGGTATAGTTAACAAACACGTCCCCATAAAGAAATTTTGAATTAAAAACAGGTTCAGCCCCTGGTTCGACCATGATCTTGCAGAGTTATTCCACCTCAAGAATTGCATTTGGCAAAAGGCTCGGCACACGCATACTCAGGCTGACTGGCTATCGTTCAGGCAAATTAGAAATAAATGCACTCAGGCTATCCGGAAGGCCAAAGTTAGTGTAGTTTAAGGAGCAGTTCTCTCTCTGAGGGTCTAACTCCAAGAAGTTTTGGAAAATGGATAAAGACCTGGAGAATAAACCCTCTTCCTCACAGCTGCCCATGTCCCTTAATGTTGATGATGTGGTTGTTACTGACAAGAAGCACATGGCTGAGCTCTTTAATGACCACTTCATTAAGTCAGGATTCCTATTTGACTCAGCCATGCCTCCTTGCCCGTCCAACATTTTCTCAGATTTTTTTATTTATTTTTTTACCTTTATTTAACTTGTCAAGTCAGTTAAGAACAAACTTTTAAGAACAAATTCTTATTTACAATGACGGCCTACCCCGGCCAAACCCAGACAACGCTGGGCCAATTGTGTGCCGCCCTATTGGACTCCCAATCATGGCTGGATGTGATACAGCCTGGATTCGAACCAGGGACTGTAGTGACACCTCTTGCACTGAGATGCTTTCTTGATGTCTACAGTATTCTCTCTGGTATGCAATCTGGTTTCCACTCAGGTTATGGATGAGTCACTGCAACATTTAAGGTCCTCAATGATGTCACCATTGCCCTTGATTCTAAGCAATATCGTGCTGCTATTTTTATTGACTTGGCCAAAGCTTTTGATACGGTAGACCATTCCATTCTTGTGGGCCGGCTAAGGAGTATTGGTGTCTCTGAGGGGTCTTTGGCTTGGTTTGCTAACTACCTCTCTCAAAGAGTGCAGTGTATAAAGTCAGAAAATCTGCTGTCTCAGCCACGACATGTCACCAAGGGAGTACCCCAGGGCTCAATCCTAGGCCCCACACTCTTCTCAGTTTACGTCAACAACATAGTTCAGGCAGTAGGAAGCTCTCTCATCCATTTATATGGAGATTATACAGTCTTATACTCAGCTGGCCCCTCCCCGGATTTTGTGTTAAATGCTCTACAACAAAGCTTTCTTAGTGTCCAAGCTTTCTCTACCTTTAACCGTGTTCTGAACACCTCCAAAACAAAGGTCATGTGGTTTGGTAAGAAGAATGCCCCTCTCCCCACAGGTGTTATTGCTACCTCTGAGGGTTTAGAGCTTGAGGTAGTCACCTCATACAAGTACTTGGGAGTATGTCTAGACAGTACACTGTCCTTCTCTCAGCAAATGTCATATTTTACAAGCAAGTTATTGACTTCACGGACCTTGTTTCTTAGGCTACATATGTTAATATGGGCTATGTTTTAGCACTTTTCTTGGTTGCTTGATTGTTTTTTACTGGGAAGCTTATCAGAGGTAGACTTACTCATGTTATTTACATTGGAGCTGATAGTGCAGGGTGAGCTACATAAAGTGGTCTTCCTACTATTGCACACCGCCTCAGTGCTAACAGTATAACTCTGGTTTATAGGTTCATGATTACTGCTTACAATAGCTGGAGGATAAACAGATGTATTCGGTGCAATTAGGGGTACATAAATTAAATTACTTACATTGTGTTTGCCAACGCCCCTAAGATGTACATGTACATTTGATGCAGCATTATGACGACTCATTGTCACAATGGTAGGGATTAACTGAGCTGGTTTTGGATCATTTACCAGTCATTGTTTCAACGCAGCCTTGAAATGCTTGGACAGAGTCCAGGAGCCAAGATGATTTGAATGGACTCAGTCATTCCTGTAGAGTATCTTCTGTTTCCAGAAGGTGTTAACGTTATCAATAAAAGTGACTCCAGCAGAGCTACAGTAGTCTTTTAGCCAGATGTGTAATGCCAGCAGTCTGCTGAATCTTTCACACCCGCGGCCCAACGATGGTAATGGACCTGAAATTATTGGCCGTTTTTTTATGCTAAAATCAGATCTTAAAAATCTATTTTCAAATGTTCCGAGCTAGCCCTCAGAAGCAGTTATGTCCTGTACTCGTGCTCCTGGGTTGCACAGAGTTTTTACCTTGAGATGTTTCTCACCTATGATGACAGCTGGTGTTGTTGAACGGGCCGGTCTCTCAGGCATCCTCACTGTCAGGTGAGGCTGGGAGCTCCGAGGATCTGAACCATAGGTAGAAGCCACCGGAAAGGGAGACAGAGCCTAGGATGAAGACACAGGTACCTCTGGATCCTGGGCGGCAAAGCTGTTTCTGGTCAGTGTCAGTTCCGGGCTCAACATCTCCATTGAGACCCCCGTTGCCAGAGGACGCCTTCTTCAATTTCCACGGCAAGTGACATACCTCCATGGCTCGTTGGTTGGGTTGAGATCAGCTCCGTTCTCCAGGGAAGGGGGAGATCCCGGGACAGATAGCAGCGCTCACAGCAATTTAGCCCAACAGAGACGCAGGATTCAAAATAAAATAAAAGTATATAAAAGCACTGTCAGCTTTTAAACCGAGGACTTTAGTTCAGGTTTCAGCGTTCGGAGTTCAACAACAACAAACAAACGTCACGCTCTGATGAGGTCAGTGTCTCGTCTCTACCAAACTGCTAGGACCTTTGTGCTGTTGACTGTGGCCAATAATGTTTGTACCATGTTTTGTGCTGCCACCATGTTGTGTTTCTACCATGCTGTGTTGTGATGTGTTGCTGTGTCACGACTTCAGCCGAAGTTGGTCCCTCTCCTTGTTCGGGTGGCTTTCGGCAGTCGACGTCACCGGTTTTCTAGCTGCCGCCAATCTACTTTTCAATTTCTATGTTTTGTCTTCATCATACACGCCTGGTTTCCAATCACCCTATTTGTTCCTTATTTAACCCTCTGTTTCCCTCATGGTTTTGTGCGTTTGTTTATTGTCTTTCATATTTTGTGAGCATGTACTTTTACTACCAATTTTGGTAGTTTGTTTTAGGAGTAAATTTTATTATATACTCATCTCCGGACGAGGAGTACACAGGACTTTTCTCTAGAGTTCCGCACCCTGGCCGCTAGAGCGGGATGGAATGATAGAGCCCTGATTGAACATTACAGATGCAATCTGCGCGAGGACGTCCGACGGGAGCTGTCCTGCTGGGACACCACCCTATCCTTCGACCAGCTGGTGGATATGTCCATCAGGCTGGATACCCTGCTGGCCCCCCGTGGACGTCCGGATCAGGGCCGGTTAGTTCCATCCCCCAACACCTCTGATCCTACACCTATGGAGCTAGGAGGTCCTGCGCTTAGGGGGCCCGGAGGAGCTGCTACTCCCTGCACCTTATATGGCTGCAGTTGGCACACTGATGGTCGGTGCTGGGGGGGGTACCTCAGGGAGTCGAGGCAGCAGGCAGGGGACTATCGTGTCATCCCAGGTGAGTAGGCACCAGACTCGCCCAGAGCCCCCTGTTGCTCACATGTTTTTGTCTGGAGTTTTTCCCGCGTTCCCAGCATAAGGCGCTCGTCGATTCAGGCGCAGCTGGGAACTTGATTGACCGTTCATTTACCCGTAGCTTAGGGATCCTCATTGTGTATGTATGTTGACGCAGATTAGTCTCTACCTCATTGATTCTCCTGTGTTTCCTGTGGTGCTGGGTCTACCCTGGTTGGCCTATCATGACCCCACTATTTTGTGGCAACAGAGGGCTCTCAAGGGATGGTCACGAGAGTGCTCGGGGAGGTGTGTAGGTGTTTCCATCGGTGCGACTACGGTGGAGAGTCCAGACCAGGTCTCCACCGTGCACATCCCCTCTGAATATGCTGATTTGGCTCTCGCCTTCTGTAAGAAGAGGGCGACTCAATTACCACCCCATCGACGGGGGGATTGTGCGATAAATCTCCTGGTAGACGCAGCACTTCCCAGGAGTCACGTGTATTCTCTGTCACAGGAAGAGACAGGAAGTTTCCAAATCTCTGGGACAGGGATACATTCGGCCCTCCACTTCACCTGCCTCCTCAAGTTTCTTTTTTGTGAAGAAGGATGGAGGTCTGCGCTCGTGTATTGAATATCGAGGTATCAATCAGATCACTGTGAGGTACAGCTAGGTAAGGTAGGATGTGAGTACATTGGAGGTAAACCTAGGCATTGAGTAATGATAAGAGAGATATAGTGTCTAGAGATATTTAAACCAGGTGATGTCAAATCAAATCAAATCCAAATCAAATTTTATTTGTCACATACACATGGTTAGCAGATGTTAATGCGAGTGTAGCGAAATGCTTGTGCTTCTAGTTCCAACCATGCAGTAGTATCTAACAAGTAATCTAACAAATTCACAACAACTACCTTATACACACAAGAGTAAAGGAATGAATACGAGTATGTACATATAAATATATGGATGAGCGATGGCTGACCGGCATAGGCAAGATGCAGTAGATGGTATGGAGTACAGTATATACACATATATATATATATATATATATATATATGAGATGAGTAATGTAGGATATGTAAACATTATATAAATGGCATTGTTTAAAGTGGCTAGTGATACATTATTTCATCCAATTATAATTATTAAAGTGGCTAGAGATTTGGGTCGATGGCCGAACGGCATAGGCAAGATGCAGTAGATGGTATGGAGTACAGTATATACACATATATATGAGATGAGTAATGTAGGATATGTAAACATTATATAAATGGCATTGTTTAAAGTGGCTAATGATACATTATTTCATCCAGTTATAATTATTAAAGTGGCTAGAGATTTGGGTTGATGGCCGAACGGCATAGGCAAGATACAGTAGATGGTTTAGAGTACAGTGTATACATTTGATATGTGTATGTCGGATACGTAAACATTATATACAAAATTGTTTAAAGTGGCTAGTGATACATTTGTTACATCCAATTCCTATGTTTAAAGTGGCTAGAGATTTAAGTCAGTATGTTGGCAGCAGCCACTCAATGTTAGTGATGGCTGTTTAACAGTCTGATGGCCTTGAGGTAGAAGCTGTTTTTCAGTCTCTCGGTCCCAGCTTTGATGCACCTGTACTGACCTCGCCTTCTGGATGATAGCGGGGTGAACAGGCAGTGGCTCGGGTGGTTGTTGTCCTTGATGATCTTTTTGGCCTTCCTGTGACATCGGGTGGTGTAGGTGTCCTGGAGGGCAGGTAGGTTTCCCCCCGGTGATGCGCTGTGCAGTCCTCACTACCCTCTGGAGAGCCTTACGGTTGTGGGCGGAGCAGTTGCCGTACCAGTCGGTGATACAGCCCGACAGGATGCTCTCGATAGTGCATCTGTAAAAGTTTGTGAGTGATTTTGGTGACAAGCCGAATTTCTTCAGCCTCCTGAGGTTGAAGAGGCGCTGTTGCGCCTTCTTCACCACGCTGTCTGTGTGGGTGGACCAATTCAGTTTGTCCGTGATGTGTACACCGAGGAACTTAAAACTTTCCACCCTCTCCACTACTGTCCCCTCGATGTGGATAGGGGGGGTGCTCCCTCTCCTGTTTCCTGAAGTCCACGATCATCTCCTTTGTTTTGCTGACATTGAGTGAGAGGTTATTTTCCTGACACCACACTCCGAGGGCCCTCACCTCCTCTCTGTAGGCCGTCTCGTCGTTGTTGGTAATCAAGCCTACCACTGTAGTGTCGTCAGCAAACTTGATGATTGAGTTGGATGCGTGCTTGGCCACGCAGTCATGGGTAAACAGGGAGTACAGGAGAGGGCTGAGAACGCACCTTGTGGGGCCCCAGTGTTGAGGATCAGCGGAGTGGAGATGTTGTTTCCTACCCTCACCACCTGGGACCGGCCGTCAGAAGTCCAAGACCCAGTTGCACAGGGCTGGGTCGAGACCCAGGGTCTCGAGCTTAATGACGAGCTTGGAGGGAACTATGGTGTTAAATGCTGAGCTGTAGTCGATGAACAGCATTCTTACATAAGTATTCCTCTTGTCCAGATGGGTTAGGGCAGTATGCAGTGTGATTGCGATTGCGTCGTCTGTGGACCTATTGGGACGGTAAGCAAATTAAAGTGGGATGTTGGAGTGGGATGTCATCACATATGTAGGAGGTGGAACAACATGGTTGGTTAAGGCATATAGAGCAGGGCTAGAGGCTCAACAGCAAAATAAGACAATAATCACTAACCAGGACAGTAATGGACGAGACATATTGATATTAGAGAGAAGCATGCGTAGCCAAGTGATTAAATGGGTCCAGTGAGTGGTTGGGCTGGCTGGGGACACGGTGATTCAGACAGTTAGTAGGCCGGGGCTGACGAGCTAGCAGTTAGCAGACCATCTATACTGTCTCAACTACCAACCTCTATAACTATTTTGCATATTGTTTATACACATCATCCTGTTAAACTACTGCCCATAATGTCGAGACACACCATCCTATATAACTACTGTCTATACTGTCTATACACACCATCCTATATAACTACTGTCTATACTGTCTATACACACCATCTTATATAACTACTGTCTATACTGTCTATACACACCATCATATTTAACTACTGTCTACACACACCATCCTATATAACTACTGTCTATACACACCATCCTATATAACTACTGTCTATACACACACCATCCTATATAACTACTGTCTATACACACCATCCTATATATAACTACTGTCTATACACACCATCCTATAAAACTACTGTCTATAAACACCATCCTATATAACTACTGTCTACTGTCTATACACACAATTCGATAAAACTACTGTCTATACTGTCTATACACACCATCCTATATAACTACTGTCTTTAAACACCATCCTATTATAACTACTGTCTATACCGTCTATACACACCATCCTATATAACTACTGTCTATACTCTCTATACACATCATCCTGTATAACTACTGTCTATACAAACCATCCTATATAACTACTGTCTATGTACACCATCCTATATAACTACTGTCTATACACACCAACCTATATAACTACTGTCTATACACACCATCCTATAAAACTACTGTCCATACTGTCTATACACACCATCCTATATAACTACTGTCTATAGACACAATTCTATAAAACTACTGTCCATACTGACTATACACACCATCCTATATAACTACAGTCTATACTGTCCATTCACACCATCCTATATAACTACTGTCTATACTGTCTATACACACCATCCTGTATAACTACTGTCTATACTGTCTATACACACCATCCTATATAACTACTGTCTATGCACACCATCCTATATAACTAAAGTCTTTAAACACCATCCAATTATAACTACTGTCTATACCGTCTATACACACCATCCTATAAAACTACTGTCTATAAACACCATCCTATATAACTACTGTCTATACACACAATTCTATAAAACTACTGTCTATACTGTCTATACACACCATCCTATAAAACTACTGTCTTTAAACACCATCCTATTATAACTACTGTCTATACCGTCTATACACACGATCCTATATAACTACTGTCTATACTCTCTATACACATCATCCTGTATAACTACTGTCTATACTGTCTATACACACCATCCTATATAACTACTGTCTATGTACACCATCCTATATAACTACTGTCTATACACACCATCCTATATAACTACTGTCTATACACACCATCCTATATAACTACTGTCAGTATTGTCTATACACACCATCCTATATAACTACTGTCTATAGACACAATTCTATAAAACTACTGTCCATACTGTCTATACACACCATCCTATATAACTACAGTCTATACTGTCCATTCACACCATCCTATACAACTACTGTCTATACTGTCTATACACACCATCCTGTATAACTACTGTCTATACTGTCTATACACACCATCCCTATATAACTACTGTCTATACACACCATCCTTCATAACTACTGTCTATACACACCATCCTGTGTAACTACTGTCTATACACACCATCCTATGTCACTACTGTCTATACACACCATCTTATATAACTACTGTCTATACTGTCTATACACACCATCCTGTATAACTACTGTCTCTACTGTCTATACACACCATCCTATATAACTACTGACTATACTGTCTATACACACCATCCTATATAACTACTGTCTACACACACCATCCTATATAACTACTGTCTATACACACCATCCTATATAACTACTGTCTATATTGTCTAGACACACCATCCTGTATAACTACTGTCTACACACACCATCCTATATAACTACTGTCTATACACACCATCCTATATAACTACTGTCTCTACTGTCTATACACACCATCCTGTATAACTACTGTCTATACTGTCTATACACACCATCCTTTATAACTACTGTCTATACACACCATCCTGTTTAACAACTGTCTATACACACCATCCTGTATAACAACTGTCTATACACACCATCCTATATAACTACTGTCTCTACACACCATCCTGTATAACTACTGTCTATACACACCATCCTATATAACAACTGTCTATACACACCATCCTATATAAGTACTGTCTATACACACCATCCTATATAACTACTGTCTATACTGTCTACACACACCATCCTATATAACTGTCTATACACACCATCCTATATAACTACTGTCTATACACAAAATCCTATATAACTACTGTCTATACACACCATGCTATATAACTACTGTCCATATTGTGTATACACACCATCCTTCATAACTACTGTCTATACACACCATGCTATATAACTACTGTCCATACTGTCTATACACAACATCCTATGTAACTACTGTCCATACTGTCTATACACAACATCCTATGTAACTACAGTCCATACTGTCTATACACACCATCCTATATAACTACAGTCCATACTGTCCCATACACACCATCCTATATAACTACTGTCTATACTGTCTATACACACATCCTATATAACTACTGTCTATACACACCATATAAACACTTATATAAAACTACTGTCTATACACACCATCCTATATAACTATTGTCTATACTGTCTATACACACCATCCTATATAACTACTGTCTATACTGTCTATACAAACCATCCTATATAACTACTGTCTATACTGTCTATACAAACCATCCTATGTCACTACTGTCTATACACACCATCCTATATAACTACTGTCCATACCGTCTATACACACCATCTTATGTAACTACTGTCTATACACACCATGCTATATAACTACTGTCCATACTGTCTATACACACCGTCCTTCATAATTACTGTCTATACACACCATCCTTCATAACTACTGTCTATACACACCGTCCTGTATAACTACTGTCTATACACACCATCCTATATAACTACTGTCTATACACACCATCCTTCATAACTACTATCTATACACACCATCCTATATAATTACTGTCTATACACACCATCCTTCATAACTACTGTCTATACACACCACCCTATATAACCTCTGTCTATACACACCATCCTAATGTCACTACTGTCTATACACACCATCCTGTATAACTACTGTCTATACTGTCTATACACACCATCCTATTAAACTACTGTCTATACACACCATCCTGTATAACTACTGTCTATACTGTCTATACACACCATCCTATATAACTACTGTCTATACACACCATCCTATATAACTACTGTCTATACACACCATCCTCTATATAACTACTGTCTATACACACCATCCTCTATATAACTACTGTCTATACACACCATCCTATGTCACTACTTTCTATACACACCATCTTATATAACTACTGTCTATACACACCATCCTGTATAACTACTGTCCATACTGTCTATACACACCATCCAATATAACTACTGTCTATACACACAATTCTATAAAACTGTCTATACTGTCTATACACACCATCCTATATAACTACTGTCTTTAAACACCATCCTATTATAACTACTGTCTATACCGTCTATACACACCATCCTATTATAACTACTGTCTATACCGTCTATACACACCATCCTGTATAACAACTGTCTTTACACACCATCATATGTAACTACTGTCTATAGACACAATTCTATAAAACTACTGTCCATACTGACTATACACACCATCCTATATAACTACAGTCTATACTGTCCATTCACACCATCCTATATAACTACTGTCTATACTGTCTATACACACCATCCTGTATAACTACTGTCTATACTGTCTATACACACCATCCTATATAACTACTGTCTATGCACACCATCCTATATAACTAAAGTCTTTAAACACCATCCAATTATAACTACTGTCTATACTGTCTATACACACCATCCTATAAAACTACTGTCTATAAACACCATCCTATATAACTACTGTCTATACACACACCATTCTATAAAACTACTGTCTATACTGTCTATACACACCATCCTATAAAACTACTGTCTTTAAACACCATCCTATTATAACTACTGTCTATACTGTCTATACACACCATCCTATATAACTACTGTCTATACTCTCTATACACATCATCCTGTATAACTACTGTCTATACTGTCTATACACACCATCCTATATAACTACTGTCTATGTGTACACACCATCCTATATAACTACTGTCTATACACACCATCCTATATAACTACTGTCTATACACACCATCCTATATAACTACTGTCAGTATTGTCTATACACACCATCCTATATAACTACTGTCTATAGACACAATTCTATAAAACTACTGTCCATACTGTCTATACACACCATCCTATATAACTACAGTCTATACTGTCCATTCACACCATCCTATACAACTACTGTCTATACTGTCTATACACACCATCCTGTATAACTACTGTCTATACTGTCTATACACACCATCCCTATATAACTACTGTCTATACACACCATCCTTCATAACTACTGTCTATACACACCATCCTGTGTAACTACTGTCTATACACACCATCCTATGTCACTACTGTCTATACACACCCATCCTATATAACTACTGTCTATACTGTCTATACACACCATCCTGTATAACTACTGTCTCTACTGTCTATACACACCATCCTATATAACTACTGACTATACTGTCTATACACACCATCCTATATAACTACTGTCTACACACACCATCCTATATAACTACTGTCTATACACACCATCCTATATAACTACTGTCTATACACACCATCCTGTATAACTACTGTCTACACACACCATCCTATATAACTGCTGTCTATACACACCGTCCTATATAACTACTGTCTCTACTGTCTATACACACCATCCTGTATAACTACTGTCTATACTGTCTATACACACCATCCTTTATAACTACTGTCTATACACACCATCCTGTTTAACAACTGTCTATACACACCATCCTGTATAACAACTGTCTATACACACCATCCTATATAACTACTGTCTCTACACACCATCCTGTATAACTACTATCTATACACACCATCCTATATAACAACTGTCTATACACACCATCCTATATAAGTACTGTCTATACACACCATCCTATATAACTACTGTCTATACTGTCTACACACACCATCCTATATAACTGTCTATACACACCATCCTATATAACTACTGTCTATACACAAAATCCTATATAACTACTGTCTATACACACCATGCTATATAACTACTGTCCATATTGTGTATACACACCATCCTTCATAACTACTGTCTATGCACACCATGCTATATAACTACTGTCCATACTGTCTATACACAACATCCTATGTAACTACTGTCCATACTGTCTATACACAACATCCTATGTAACTACAGTCCATACTGTCTATACACACCATCCTATATAACTACAGTCCATACTGTCCCATACACACCATCCTATATAACTACTGTCTATACTGTCTATACACACCATCCTATATAACTACTGTCTATACACACCATATAAACACTTATATAAAACTACTGTCTATACACACCATCCTATATAACTATTGTCTATACTGTCTATACACACCATCCTATATAACTACTGTCTATACTGTCTATACAAACCATCCTATATAACTACTGTCTATACTGTCTATACAAACCAATCCTATGTCACTACTGTCTATACACACCATCCTATATAACTACTGTCCATACCGTCTATACACACCATCTTATGTAACTACTGTCTATACACACCATGCTATATAACTACTGTCCATACTGTCTATACACACCATCCCTTCATAATTACTGTCTATACACACCATCCTTCATAACTACTGTCTATACACCATCCTGTATAACTACTGTCTATACACACCATCCTATATAACTACTGTCTATACACACCATCCTTCATAACTACTATCTATACACACCATCCTATATAATTACTGTCTATACACACCATCCTTCATAACTACTGTCTATACACACCACCCTATATAACCTCTGTCTATACACACCATCCTAATGTCACTACTGTCTATACACACCATCCTGTATAACTACTGTCTATACTGTCTATACACACCATCCTATTAAACTACTGTCTATACACACCATCCTGTATAACTACTGTCTATACTGTCTATACACACCATCCTATATAACTACTGTCTATACACACCATCTTATATAACTACTGTCTATACACACCATCCTCTATATAACTACTGTCTATACTGTCTATACACACCATCCTCTATATAACTACTGTCTATACACACCATCCTATGTCACTACTGTCTATACACACCATCTTATATAACTACTGTCTATACACACCATCCTGTATAACTACTGTCCATACTGTCTATACACACCATCCAATATAACTACTGTCTATACACACAATTCTATAAAACTGTCTATACTGTCTATACACACCATCCTATATAACTACTGTCTTTAAACACCATCCTATTATAACTACTGTCTATACCGTCTATACACACCATCCTATTATAACTACTGTCTATACCGTCTATACACACCATCCTGTATAACAACTGTCTTTACACACCATCATATGTAACTACTGTCTATACACACCATCCTATATAACTACTGTCCATTCACACCATCCTATATAACTACTGTCTATACTGTCTATACACACCATCAAATTATAACTACTGTCTATGCTGTCTATACACACCATCCTATATAACTACTGTCCATACAGTCTATACACACCATCCTATATAACTACTGTCCATACTGTCTATACACACCATCCTATATAACTACTGTCTATGCTGTCTATACATACCATCCTTTTTAACTACTGTCTATACACACCATCCTATATAACTAGTGTCTATACTGTCTATACACACCATGCTATATAACTACTGTCTACACACACCCTCCTATATAACTACTGTCCATACTGTCTATACACACCATCCTATATAACTACTGTCCATACTGTCAATAAACACCATCCTATAAAAATACTGTCCATACTGTCTATACACACCATCCTGTATAACTAATGTCCAAATTGTTTATACACACCATCCTATATAACTACTGTCTATACACACCATCCTATATATTTACTGTCCATAATGTCTATATTCATCATCCTATATAACTACTGTCTATACTGTCTATGCACACCATCCTATATAACTACTGTCCATACTGTCTATACACACCATCCTGTATAACAACTGTCTATACACACCATCCTATATAACTACTGTCTCTACACACCATCCTGTATAACTACTATCTATACACACCATCCTATATATAACAACTGTCTATACACACCATCCTATATAAGTACTGTCTATACACACCATCCTATATAACTACTGTCTATACTGTCTACACACACCATCCTATATAACTGTCTATACACACCATCCTATATAACTACTGTCTATACTAATACACACCATCCTATATAACTACTGTCTATACACACCATGCTATATAACTACTGTCCATATTGTGTATACACACCATCCTTCATAACTACTGTCTATGCACACCATGCTATATAACTACTGTCCATACTGTCTATACACAACATCCTATGTAACTACTGTCCATACTGTCTATACACAACATCCTATGTAACTACAGTCCATACTGTCTATACACACCATCCTATATAACTACAGTCCATACTGTCCCATACACACCATCCTATATAACTACTGTCTATACTGTCTATACACACATCCTATATAACTACTGTCTATACACACCATATAAACACTTATATAAAACTACTGTCTATACACACCATCCTATATAACTATTGTCTATACTGTCTATACACACCATCCTATATAACTACTGTCTATACTGTCTATACACACCATCCTATATAACTACTGTCTATACTGTCTATACAAACCATCCTATGTCACTACTGTCTATACACAATATCCTTAATAACAACTGTCCATACACACCATCCTATATAACTACTGTCCATACCGTCTATACACACCATCTTATGTAACTACTGTCTATACACACCATGCTATATAACTACTGTCCATACTGTCTATACACACCGTCCTTCATAATTACTGTCTATACACACCATCCTTCATAACTACTGTCTATACACACCGTCCTGTATAACTACTGTCTATACACAAAATCCTATATAACTACTGTCTATACACACCATGCTATATAACTACTGTCCATATTGTGTATACACACCATCCTTCATAACTACTGTCTATGCACACCATGCTATATAACTACTGTCCATACTGTCTATACACAACATCCTATGTAACTACTGTCCATACTGTCTATACACAACATCCTATGTAACTACTGTCTATACTGTCTATACACACCATCCTATATAACTACAGTCCATACTGTCCCATACACACCATCCTATATAACTACTGTCTATACTGTCTATACACACATCCTATATAACTACTGTCTATACACACCATATAAACACTTATATAAAACTACTGTCTATACACACCATCCTATATAACTATTGTCTATACTGTCTATACACACCATCCTATATAACTACTGTCTATACTGTCTATACACACCATCCTATATAACTACTGTCTATACTGTCTATACAAACCATCCTATGTCACTACTGTCTATACACAATATCCTTAATAACAACTGTCCATACACACCATCCTATATAACTACTGTCCATACCGTCTATACACACCATCTTATGTAACTACTGTCTATACACACCATGCTATATAACTACTGTCCATACTGTCTATACACACCGTCCTTCATAATTACTGTCTATACACACCATCCTTCATAACTACTGTCTATACACACCGTCCTGTATAACTACTGTCTATACACACCATCCTATATAACTACTGTCTATACACACCATCCTTCATAACTACTATCTATACACACCATCCTATATAATTACTGTCTACACACACCATCCTTCATAACTACTGTCTATACACACCACCCTATATAACCTCTGTCTATACACACCATCCTAATGTCACTACTGTCTATACACACCATCCTGTATAACTACTGTCTATACTGTCTATACACACCATCCTATTAAACTACTGTCTATACACACCATCCTGTATAACTACTGTCTATACTGTCTATACACACCATCCTATATAACTACTGTCTATACACACCATCCTATATAACTACTGTCTATACACACCATCCTCTATATAACTACTGTCTATACACACCATCCTCTATATAACTACTGTCTATACACACCATCCTATGTCACTACTGTCTATACACACCATCTTAAATAACTACTGTCTATACACACCATCCTGTATAACTACTGTCCATACTGTCTATACACACCATCCAATATAACTACTGTCTATACACACAATTCTATAAAACTGTCTATACTGTCTATACACACCATCCTATATAACTACTGTCTTTAAACACCATCCTATTATAACTACTGTCTATACCGTCTATACACACCATCCTATTATAACTACTGTCTATACCGTCTATACACACCATCCTGTATAACAACTGTCTTTACACACCATCATATGTAACTACTGTCTATACACACCATCCTATATAACTACTGTCTATACTGTCTATACACACCATCCTATATAACTACTGTCTATACACACCATCAAATTATAACTACTGTCTATGCTGTCTATACACACCATCCTATATAACTACTGTCCATACAGTCTATACACACCATCTTATATAACTACTGTCCATACTGTCTATACACACCATCCTATATAACTACTGTCTATGCTGTCTATACATACCATCCTTTTTAACTACTGTCTATACACACCATCCTATATAACTAGTGTCTATACTGTCTATACACACCATGCTATATAACTACTGTCTACACACACCCTCCTATATAACTACTGTCCATACTGTCTATACACACCATCCTATATACCTACTGTCCATACTGTCAATAAACACCATCCTATAAAAATACTGTCCATACTGTCTATACACACCATCCTGTATAACTAATGTCCAAATTGTTTATACACACCATCCTATATAACTACTGTCTATACACACCATCCTATATATTTACTGTCCATAATGTCTATATTCATCATCCTATATAACTACTGTCTATACTGTCTATGCACACCATCCTATATAACTACTGTCCATACTGTCTATACACACCATCCTGTATAACTACTGTCTATGCTGTCTATACACACCATCCTAAATAACTACTGTCTATACACACCATCCTATAAAACTACTGTCTATACACACCATCCTGTATAACTTCTGTCTATACTGTCTATACACACCATCCTGTATAACTACTGTCTATAAACACCATCCTGTGTAACTACTGTCTATACTGTCTATACACGCCATCCTGTATAACTACTGTCTATAAACACCATCCTGTGTAACTACTGTCTATACTGTCTATACACACTATCCTATATAACTACTGTCTATACACACCATCCAATATAACTACTGTCCATACTGTCTATACACACCATCCTGTATAACTACTGTCCATACTGTCTATACACGCCGTCCTTCATAATTACTGTCAATACACACCATCCTTCATAACTACTGTCTATACACACCATCCTGTATAACTACTGTCTATACACACCATCCTATGTCACTACTGTCTATACACACCATCCTATATAACTACTGTCTATACACACCATCCTTCATAACTACTGTCTATACAAACCATCCTATATAATTACTGTCTATACACACCATCCTTCATAACTACTGTCTATACACACCACCCTATATAACCTCTGTCTATACACACCATCCTGTATAACTACTGTCTATACACACATCCTATATAACTACTGTCTATACTGTCTATGCAGACCATCCTATATAACTACTGTCTATACACACCATCCTGTATAACTACTGTCTATACTGTCTATACACACCATCCTAAATAACTACTGTCTATACACACCATCCTATAAAACTACTGTCTATACACACCATCCTGTATAACTTCTGTCTATACTGTCTATACACACCATCCTGTATAACTACTGTCTATAAACACCATCCTGTGTAACTACTGTCTATACTGTCTATACACACCATCCTGTATAACTACTGTCTATAAACACCATCCTGTGTAACTACTGTCTATACTGTCTATACACACTATCCTATATAACTGCTGTCTATACACACCATCCAATATAACTACTGTCCATACTGTCTATACACACCATCCTGTATAACTACTGTCCATACTGTCTATACACACCGTCCTTCATAATTACTGTCAATACACACCATCCTTCATAACTACTGTCTATACACACCATCCTGTATAACTACTGTCTATACACACCATCCTATGTCACTACTGTCTATACACACCATCCTATATAACTACTGTCTATACACACCATCCTTCATAACTACTGTCTATACACACCATCCTATATAATTACTGTCTATACACACCATCCTTCATAACTACTGTCTATACACACCACCCTATATAACCTCTGTCTATACACACCATCCTGTATAACTACTGTCTATACACACATCCTATATAACTACTGTCTATACTGTCTATGCAGACCATCCTATATAACTACTGTCTATACACACCATCCTGTATAACTACTGTCTATACTGTCTATACACACCATCCTATATAACTACTGTCTATACACAACATCCTATATAACTACTGTCTATATTGTCTATACACACCATCCTATACAACTACTGTCTACACACACCATCCTATATAACTACTGTCTATACACACCATCCTATATAACTACTGTCTAAACACACCATGCTATATAACTACTGTCTACACACACCCTCCTATATAACTACTGTCCATACTGTCTATACACACCATCCTATATAAATACTGTCCATACTGTCTATACACACCATCCTGTATAACTAATGTCCAAATTGTTTATACACACCATCCTATATAACTACTGTCTATACACACCATCCTATATATTTACTGTCTATAATGTCTATATTCACCATCCTATATAACTACTGTCTGTGTTGTCTATACACACCATCCAATATAAATACTGTCTATACTGTCTATACACAACATCCTATATAACTACTGTCTATACTGTCTATACACACCATCCTGTATAACTTCTGCCTATACACACCATCCTATATAACTACTGTCCATACTGTCTATACACACCATCCTGTATAACTACTGTCTATGCTGTCTATACACACCATCCTATATAACTACTGTCTATACACACCATCCTATAAAACTACTGTCTATACACACCATCCTGTATAACTACTGTCTATACTGTCTATATACACCATCCTGTGTAACTACTGCCTAAACTGTCTATACACACCATCCAATATAAATACTGTCTATACTGTCTATACACAACATCCTATATAACTACTGTCTATACTGTCTATACACACCATCCTATATAAATACAGTCCATAAAGTCCATACACACCATCCTAAATAACTACTGTCTATACTGTCTATACACACATCCTATATAACTGCTGTCAATACTGTCTATACACACCATATAAACACTTATATAAAACTACTGTCTATACACACCATCCTATATAACTACTGTCTATACTGTCTATACACACCATCCTATATAACTACTGTCTATACTGTCTATACAAACCATCCTATGTCACTACTGTCTGTACACAATATCCTTTATAACAACTGTCTATACACACCATCCTATATAACTACTGTCCATACCGTCTATACACACCATCTTATGTAACTACTGTCTATACACACCATCCTATATAACTACTGTCCATACAGTCTATACACACCATCTTATGTAACTACTGTCTATACACACCATGCCATATAACTACTGTCCATACTGTCTATACACACCATCCTTCATAACTACTGTCTATACACACCATCTTTCATAACTACTGTCTATACATACCATGCTATATAACTCCTGTCCATACTGTCTATACACACCATCCTGTATAACTACTGTCTATACTGTCTATACACACCGTCCTTCATAATTACTGTCAATAGACACCATCCTTCATAACTACTGTCTATACACACCATCCTGTATAACTACTGTCTATACACACCATCCTATGTCACTACTGTCTATACACACCATCCTTCATAACTACTGTCTATACACACCATCCTATATAATTACTGTCTATACACACCAACCTTCATAACTACTGTCTATACACACCACCCTATATAACCTCTGTCTATACACACCATCCTAATGTCACTACTGTCTATACACACCATCTTATATAACTACTGTCTATACACACCATCCTGTATAACTACTGTCTATACACACATCCTATATAACTACTGTCTATACTGTCTATGCAGACCATCCTATATAACTACTGTCTATACACACCATCCTGTATAACTACTGTCTATACTGTCTATACACACCATCCTATATAACTACTGTCTATACACAACAACATCCTATATAACTACTGTCTATATTGTCTATACACACCATCCTATATAACTACTGTCTACACACAACATCCTATATAACTACTGTCCATACTGTCAATATACACCATCCTATATAAATACTGTCCATACTGTCTATACACACCATCCTGTATAACTAATGTCCATATTGTTTATACACACCATCCTATAAAACTACTGTCTATACACACCATCCTATATAACTACTGTCTATACTGTCTATACACACCATCCTATATAACTACTGTCTATACTGTCTATACAAACCATCCCATGTCACTACTGTCTGTACACAATATCCTTTATAACAACTGTCTATACACACCATCCTGTATAACTACTGTCTATACTGTCTATACACACCATCCTATATAACTACTGTCTATACACAACATCCTATATAACTACTGTCTATATTGTCTATACACACCATCCTATATAACTACTGTCCATACTGTCTATACACACCATCCTATATAACTACTGTCCATACTGTCAATATACACCATCCTATATAAATACTGTCCATAATGTCTATACACACCATCCTGTATAACTAATGTCCATATTGTTTATACACACCATCCTATAAAACTACTGTCTATACACACCATCCTATATAACTACTGTCTATACTGTCTATACACACCATCCTATATAACTACTGTCTATACTGTCTATACAAACCATCACATGTCACTACTGTCTGTACACAATATCCTTTATAACAACTGTCTATACACACCATCCTATATAACTACTGTCCATACCGTCTATACACAGCATCTTATGTAACTACTGTCTATACACACCATCCTATATAACTACTGTCCATACAGTCTATACACACCATCTTATGTAACTACTGTCTATACACACCATCCTTTATAACAACTGTCTATACACACCATGCTATATAACTACTGTCCATACTGTCTATACACACCATCCTATATAACTACTGTCTATACACACCATCCTATATAACTCCTGTCCATACTGTCTATACACACCATCCTGTATAACTACTGTCCATACTGTCTATACACACCGTCCTTCATAATTACTGTCTATACACACCATCCTGTATAACTACTGTCTATACACACCATCCTATGTCACTACTGTCTATACACACCATCCTATATAACTACTGTCTATACACACCATCCTTCATAACTACTGTCTATACACACCATCCTATATAATTACTGTCTATACACACCATCCTTCATAACTACTGTCTATACACACCACCCTATATAACCTCTGTCTATACACACCATCCTAATGTCACTACTGTCTATACACACCATCCTGTATAACTACTGTCTATACACACATCCTATATAACTACTGTCTATACTGTCTATGCAGAACATCCTATATAACTACTGTCTATACACACCATCCTGTATAACTACTGTCTATACAGTCTATACACACCATCCTATATAACTACTGTCTATACACAACATCCTATATAACTACTGTCTATATTGTCTATACACACCATCCTATACAACTACTGTCTACACACACCATCCTATATAATTACTGTCTATACACACCATCCTATATAACTACTGTCTATACACACCATGCTATATAACTACTGTCTACACACACCATCCTATATAACTACTGTCCATACTGTCTATACACACCATCCTTTATAACTACTGTCTACACACAACATCCTATATAACTACTGTCCATACTGTCAATATACACCATCCTATATAAATACTGTCCATACTGTCTATACACACCATCCTGTATAACTAATGTCCATATTGTTTATACACACCATCCTATATAACTGCTGTCAATATACACCATCCTATATAAATACTGTCCATACTGTCTATAAACACCATCCTGTATAACTACTGTCTATGCTGTCTATACACACCATCCTATATAACTACTTTCTATACACACAATCCTATAAAACAACTGTCTATACACACCATCCTGTATAACTACTGTCTATACTGTCTATACACACCACCCTGCATAACTACTGTCTATACAAACCATCCTGTATAACTACTGTCTATACTGTCTATACACACCATCCTTTATAACTGCTGTCTATACACACATCCTATATAACTGCTGTCAATACTGTCTATACACACCATATAAACACTTATATAAAACTACTGTCTATACACACCATCCTATATAACTACTGTCTATACTGTCTATACACACCATCCTATATAACTACTGTCTATACTGTCTATACAAACCATCCTATGTCACTACTGTCTGTACACAATATCCTTTATAACAACTGTCTATACACACCATCCTATATAACTACTGTCCATACCGTCTATACACACCATCTTATGTAACTACTGTCTATACACACCATCCTATATAACTACTGTCCATACAGTCTATACACACCATCTTATGTAACTACTGTCTATACACACCAAGCCATATAACTACTGTCCATACTGTCTATACACACCATCCTTCATAACTACTGTCTATACACACCATCCTGTATAACTACTGTCTATACACACCATCCTATGTCACTACTGTCTATACACACCATCCTTCATAACTACTGTCTATACACACAATCCTATATAATTACTGTCTATACACACCATCCTTCATAACTACTGTCTATACACACCACCCTATATAACCTCTGTCTATACACACCATCCTAATGTCACTACTGTCTATACACACCATCTTATATAACTACTGTCTATACACACCATCCTGTATAACTACTGTCTATACACACATCCTATATAACTACTGTCTATACTGTCTATGCAGACCATCCTATATAACTACTGTCTATACACACCATCCTGTATAACTACTGTCTATACTGTCTATACACACCATCCTATATAACTACTGTCTATACACAACATCCTATATAACTACTGTCTATATTGTCTATACACACCATCCTATATAACTACTGTCTACACACAACATCCTATATAACTACTGTCCATACTGTCAATATACACCATCCTATATAAATACTGTCCATACTGTCTATACACACCATCCTGTATAACTAATGTCCATATTGTTTATACACACCATCCTATAAAACTACTGTCTATACACACCATCCTATATAACTACTGTCTATACTGTCTATACACACCATCCTATATAACTACTGTCTATACTGTCTATACAAACCATCCCATGTCACTACTGTCTGTACACAATATCCTTTATAACAACTGTCTATACACACCATCCTGTATAACTACTGTCTATACTGTCTATACACACCATCCTATATAACTACTGTCTATACACAACATCCTATATAACTACTGTCTATATTGTCTATACACACCATCCTATATAACTACTGTCTACACACAACATCCTATATAACTACTGTCCATACTGTCAATATACACCATCCTATATAAATACTGTCCATACTGTCTATACACACCATCCTGTATAACTAATGTCCATATTGTTTATACACACCATTCTATAAAACTACTGTCTATACACACCATCCTATATAACTACTGTCTATACTGTCTATACACACCATCCTATATAACTACTGTCTATACTGTCTATACAAACCATCCCATGTCACTACTGTCTGTACACAATATCCTTTATAACAACTGTCTATACACACCATCCTATATAACTACTGTCCATACCGTCTATACACAGCATCTTATGTAACTACTGTCTATACACACCATCCTATATAACTACTGTCCATACAGTCTATACACACCATCTTATGTAACTACTGTCTATACACACCATCCTTTATAACAACTGTCTATACACACCATGCTATATAACTACTGTCCATACTGTCTATACACACCATCCTATATAACTACTGTCTATACACACCATGCCATATAACTACTGTCCATACTGTCTATACACACCATCCTTCATAACTACTGTCTATACACACCATCTTTCATAACTACTGTCTATACATACCATGCTATATAACTCCTGTCCATACTGTCTATACACACCATCCTGTATAACTACTGTCCATACTGTCTATACACACCGTCCTTCATAATTACTGTCTATACACACCATCCTATGTCACTACTGTCTATACACACCATCCTATATAACTACTGTCTATACACACCATCCTTCATAACTACTGTCTATACACACCATCCTATATAATTACTGTCTATACACACCATCCTTCATAACTACTGTCTATACACACCACCTATATAACCTCTGTCTATACACACCATCCTAATGTCACTACTGTCTATACACACCATCCTGTATAACTACTGTCTATACACACATCCTATATAACTACTGTCTATACTGTCTATGCAGACCATCCTATATAACTACTGTCTATACACACCATCCTGTATAACTACTGTCTATACAGTCTATACACACCATCCTATATAACTACTGTCTATACACAACATCCTATATAACTACTGTCTATATTGTCTATACACACCATCCTATACAACTACTGTCTACACACACCATCCTATATAATTACTGTCTATACACACCATCCTATATAACTACTGTCTATACTGTCTATACACACCATGCTATATAACTACTGTCTACACACACCATCCTATATAACTACTGTCCATACTGTCTATACACACCATCCTTTATAACTACTGTCTACACACAACATCCTATATAACTACTGTCCATACTGTCAATATACACCATCCTATATAAATACTGTCCATACTGTCTATACACACCATCCTGTATAACTAATGTCCATATTGTTTATACACACCATCCTATATAACTGCTGTCAATATACACCATCCTATATAAATACTGTCCATACTGTCTATAAACACCATCCTGTATAAATACTGTCTATGCTGTCTATACACACCATCCTATATAACTACTTTCTATACACACCATCCTATAAAACAACTGTCTATACACACCATCCTGTATAACTACTGTCTATACTGTCTATACACACCACCCTGCATAACTACTGTCTATACAAACCATCCTGTATAACTACTGTCTATACTGTCTATACACACCATCCTTTATAACTGCTGTCTACACACACCATCCTGTATAACTACTGTCTATACACACCATCCTGTGTAACTACTGTCTATACTGTCTATACACACCATCCTGTATAACTACTGTCTATACACACCATCCTGTGTAACTACTGTCTATACTGTCTATACACACCATCCTATGTAACTACTGTCTATACACACCATCCTGTGTAACTACTGTCTATACTGTCTATACACACCATCCTATATAACTACTGTCTATACACACCATGCTATATAACTACTGTCTATACTGTCTATACACACCATCCTATATAACTACTGTCCATACCGTCTATACACACCATCTTATGTAACTACTGTCTATACACACCATCCTACATTACTACTGTCCATACAGTCTATACACACCATCTAATATAACTACTGTCTATACACACCATCCTGTATAACTACTGTCCATACTGTCAATATACACCATCCTATATAACTACTGTCTATACACACCATCCTTCATAACTACTGTCTATACACACCATGCTATATAACTACTGTCCATACTGTCTATACACACCATCCTATATAACTACTGTCTATACACACCATGCTATATAACTACTGTCCATACTGTCTATACACACCATCCTTCATAACTACTGTCTATACACACCATCCTTCATAACTACTGTCTATACACACCATCCTATGTCACTACTGTCTATACACACCATCCTTCATAACTACTGTCTATACACACCATCCTATATAATTACTGTCTATACACACCATCCTTCATAACTACTGTCTATACACACCACCCTATATAACCTCTGTCTATACACACCATCCTAATGTCACTACTGTCTATACACACCATCTTATATAACTACTGTCTATACACACCATCCTGTATAACTACTGTCTATACACACATCCTATATAACTACTGTCTATACTGTCTATGCAGACCATCCTATATAACTACTGTCTATACACACCATCCTGTATAACTACTGTCTATACTGTCTATACACACCATCCTATATAACTACTGTCTATACACAACATCCTATATAACTACTGTCTATATTGTCTATACACACCATCCTATATAACTACTGTCTACACACAACATCCTATATAACTACTGTCCATACTGTCAATATACACCATCCTATATAAATACTGTCCATACTGTCTATACACACCATCCTGTATAACTAATGTCCATATTGTTTATACACACCATCCTATAAAACTACTGTCTATACACACCATCCTATATAACTACTGTCTATACTGTCTATACACACCATCCTATATAACTACTGTCTATACTGTCTATACAAACCATCCCATGTCACTACTGTCTGTACACAATATCCTTTATAACAACTGTCTATACACACCATCCTGTATAACTACTGTCTATACTGTCTATACACACCATCCTATATAACTACTGTCTATACACAACATCCTATATAACTACTGTCTATATTGTCTATACACACCATCCTATATAACTACTGTCTACACACAACATCCTATATAACTACTGTCCATACTGTCAATATACACCATCCTATATAAATACTGTCCATACTGTCTATACACACCATCCTGTATAACTAATGTCCATATTGTTTATACACACCATTCTATAAAACTACTGTCTATACACACCATCCTATATAACTACTGTCTATACTGTCTATACACACCATCCTATATAACTACTGTCTATACTGTCTATACAAACCATCCCATGTCACTACTGTCTGTACACAATATCCTTTATAACAACTGTCTATACACACCATCCTATATAACTACTGTCCATACCTGTCTATACACACCATCTTATGTAACTACTGTCTATACACACCATCCTATATAACTACTGTCCATACAGTCTATACACACCATCTTATGTAACTACTGTCTATACACACCATCCTTTATAACAACTGTCTATACACACCATGCTATATAACTACTGTCCATACTGTCTATACACACCATCCTATATAACTACTGTCTATACACACCATGCCATATAACTACTGTCCATACTGTCTATACACACCATCCTTCATAACTACTGTCTATACACACCATCTTTCATAACTACTGTCTATACATACCATGCTATATAACTCCTGTCCATACTGTCTATACACACCATCCTGTATAACTACTGTCCATACTGTCTATACACATCCTTCATAATTACTGTCTATACACACCATCCTATGTCACTACTGTCTATACACACCATCCTATATAACTACTGTCTATACACACCATCCTTCATAACTACTGTCTATACACACCATCCTATATAATTACTGTCTATACACACCATCCTTCATAACTACTGTCTATACACACCACCCTATATAACCTCTGTCTATACACACCATCCTAATGTCACTACTGTCTATACACACCATCCTGTATAACTACTGTCTATACACACATCCTATATAACTACTGTCTATACTGTCTATGCAGACCATCCTATATAACTACTGTCTATACACACCATCCTGTATAACTACTGTCTATACAGTCTATACACACCATCCTATATAACTACTGTCTATACACAACATCCTATATAACTACTGTCTATATTGTCTATACACACCATGCTATACAACTACTGTCTACACACACCATCCTATATAATTACTGTCTATACACACCATCCTATATAACTACTGTCTATACTGTCTATACACACCATGCTATATAACTACTGTCTCCACACACACCATCCTATATAACTACTGTCCATACTGTCTATACACACCATCCTTTATAACTACTGTCTACACACAACATCCTATATAACTACTGTCCATACTGTCAATATACACCATCCTATATAAATACTGTCCATACTGTCTATACACACCATCCTGTATAACTAATGTCCATATTGTTTATACACACCATCCTATATAACTGCTGTCAATATACACCATCCTATATAAATACTGTCCATACTGTCTATAAACACCATCCTGTATAAATACTGTCTATGCTGTCTATACACACCATCCTATATAACTACTTTCTATACACACCATCCTATAAAACAACTGTCTATACACACCATCCTGTATAACTACTGTCTATACTGTCTATACACACCACCCTGCATAACTACTGTCTATACAAACCATCCTGTATAACTACTGTCTATACTGTCTATACACACCATCCTTTATAACTGCTGTCTACACACACCATCCTGTATAACTACTGTCTATACACACCATCCTGTGTAACTACTGTCTATACTGTCTATACACACCATCCTGTATAACTACTGTCTATACACACCATCCTGTGTAACTACTGTCTATACACACCATCCTATGTAACTACTGTCTATACACACCATCCTGTGTAACTACTGTCTATACTGTCTATACACACCATCCTATATAACTACTGTCTATACACACCATGCTATATAACTACTGTCTATACTGTCTATACACACCATCCTATATAACTACTGTCCATACCGTCTATACACACCATCTTATGTAACTACTGTCTATACACACCATCCTACATTACTACTGTCCATACAGTCTATACACACCATCTAATATAACTACTGTCTATACACACCATCCTGTATAACTACTGTCCATACTGTCAATATACACCATCCTATATAACTACTGTCTATACACACCATCCTTCATAACTACTGTCTATACACACCATGCTATATAACTACTGTCCATACTGTCTATACACACCATCCTATATAACTACTGTCTATACACACCATGCTATATAACTACTGTCCATACTGTCTATACACACCATCCTTCATAACTACTGTCTATACACACCATCCTTCATAACTACTGTCTATACACACACCATGCTATATAACTACTGTCCATACTGTCTATACACACCGTCCTTCATAATTACTGTCTATACACACCATCCTGTATAACTACTGTCTATACACACCACCCTATATAGCCTCTGTCTATACACACCATCCTATGTCACTACTGTCTATACACACCATCTTATATAACTACTGTCTATACACACCATCCTGTATAACTACTGTCTATACATACCATCCTATATAACTACTGTCTATACACACCATCCTTCATAACTACTGTCTATACTGTCTATACACACCATCCTATATAACTACTGTCTACACACACCATCCTATATAACTACTGTCTATACACACAATCCTATATAACTACTGTCTATACACACCATCCTATATAACTACTGTCTATACTGTCTATACACACCATGCTATATAACTACTGTCCACACACACCATGCTATATAACTACTGTCCATACTGTCTATACACACCATCCTATATAATTACTGTCTATACACACCATCCTTCATAACTACTGTCTATACACACCACCCTATATAACCTCTGTCTATACACACCATCCTAATGTCACTACTGTCTATACACACCATCTTATATAACTACTGTCTATACACACCATCCTGTATAACTACTGTCTATACACACATCCTATATAACTACTGTCTATACTGTCTATGCAGACCATCCTATATAACTACTGTCTATACACACCATCCTGTATAACTACTGTCTATACTGTCTATACACACCATCCTATATAACTACTGTCTATACACAACATCCTACATAACTACTGTCTGTATTGTCTATACACACCATCCTATACAACTACTGTCTACACACACCATCCTATATAACTACTGTCTATACACACCATCCTATATAACTATTGTCTATACTGTCTATACACACCATCCTATATAACTACTGTCTATACACAACATCCTATATAACTACTGTCTATATTGTCTATACACACCATGCTATATATCTACTGTCTACACACACCCTCCTATATAACTACTGTCCATACTGTCTATACACACCATCCTATATAAATACTGTCCATACTGTCTATACACACCATCCTGTATAACTACTGTCCAAATTGTTTATACACACCATCCTATATAACTACTGTCTATACACACCATCCTATAAATTTACTGTCTATAATGTCTATATTCACCATCCTATATAACTACTGTCTATGCTGTCTATACACACCATCCTATATAACTACTGTCTATACACACCATCCTATAAAACTACTGTCTATACACACCATCCTGTATAACTACTGTCTATACTGTCTATATACACCATCCTGTGTAACTACTGTCTATACTGTCTATACACACCATCCAATATAAATACTGTCTATAATGTCTATACACAACATCCTATATAACTACTGTCTATACTGTCTATACACACCATCCTATATAACTATTTTCTATACACACCATCCTATAAAACAACTGTCTATACACACCATCCTGTATAACTACTGTCTATACTGTCTATACACACCATCCTGCATAACTACTGTCTATACTGTCTATACACACCATCCTATATAACTACTGTCTATACTGTCTATACACACCATCCTGTGTAACTACTGTCTATATACACCATCCTATGTAACTACTGTCTATACACACCATCCTGTGTAACTACTGTCTATACTGTCTATACACACCATCCTATATAACTACTGTCTATACACACCATGCTATATAACTACTGTCTATACTGTCTATACACACCATCCTATATAACTACTGTCCATACCGTCTATACACACCATCTTATGTAACTACTGTCTATACACACCATCCTACATAACTACTGTCCATACAGTCTATACACAACATCTTATATAACTACTGTCTATACACACCATCCTGTATAACTACTGTCCATACTGTCAATATACACCATCCTATATAACTACTGTCTATACTGTCTACACCATCCTTCATAACTACTGTCTATACTGTCACACACCATGCTATATAACTACTGTCCATACTGTCTATACACACCATCCTATATAACTACTGTCTATACACACCATGCTATATAACTACTGTCCATACTGTGTATACACACCATCCTTCATAACTACTGTCTATACACACCATGCTATATAACTACTGTCCATACTGTCTATACACACCATCCTTCATAACTACTGTCTATACACACCTTCCTTCATAATTACTGTCTATACACACCATCCTTCATAACTACTGTCTATACACACCACCCTATATAACCTCTGTCTATACACACCATCCTAATGTCACTACTGTCTATACACACCATCTTATATAACTACTGTCTATACACACCATCCTGTATAACTACTGTCTATACATACCATCCTATATAACTACTGTCTATACACACCATCCTGTATAACTACTGTCTATACTGTCTATACACACCATCCTATATAACTACTGTCTACACACACCATCCTATATAACTACTGTCTATTCACACCATCCTATATAACTACTGTCTATACACACCATCCTATATAACTACTGTCTATACTGTCTATACACACCATGCTATATAACTACTGTCTACACACACCATTCTATATAACTACTGTCCATACTGTCAATATACACCATCCTATATAAATACTGTCCATACTGTCTATACACACCATCCTGTATAACTATTGTCCATATTGTTTATACACACCATCCTATATAACTACTGTCTATACACACCATCCTATATAACTACTGTCTATACACACCATCCTATATAATTACTGTCTATACTGTCTATATTCACCATCCTATATAACTACTGTCTGTGTTGTCTATACACACCATCCTATATAACTACTGTCTATACTGTCTATACACACCATCCTGTATAACTTCTGCCTATACACACCATCCTATATAACTACTGTCCATACTGTCTATACACACCATCCTGTATAACTACTGTCTGTGCTGTCTATACACACCATCCTTTATAGCTACTGTCTATACACACAGTCCTATAAAACTACTGTCTATACACACCATCCTATATAACTACTGTCTATACTGTCTATACACACCATCCTATATAATTACTGTCTATACTATCTATACACACCATCCCATATAACTACTGTCTATACTCTCTATACGCACCATCTTATATAACTACTGTCTATATTGTCTATACACACCATCCTATATAACTACTGTCTATTCACACCATCCTATATAACTACTCTCTATATTGTCTATAAACACCATCCTATATAACTACTGTCCATACTGTCTATACATACCATTCTTTATAACTAGTGTATATATTGTCTATACATACCATCCTATATAATACTAGTGTCTATATTGTCTATGCATACCATCCTATATAACTAGTATCTATATTGTCTATACATACCATCCTATATAACTAGTATCTATATTGTCTATACATACCATCCTATATAACTAGTATCTATATTGTCTATACATACCATCCTATATAACTAGTGTCTATATTGTCTATACATACCATCCTATATAATACTAGTGTCTATATTGTCTATGCATACCATCCTATATAACTACTGTCTAAACTTTCTATACACACCATTTTATTTAAGGATCGGACCCTTTTATTCATTTTTCGCCTAAAATGACATACTTAAATCTAACTGCCTTTAGCTCAGGACCTGAAGCAAGGATATGCGTATTCTTGATACCGTTTGAAAGGAAACACGTTAAAGTTTGTGGAAAGTAATATGAAATTAATGTAGGAGATATAACACATTAGATCTGGTCAAAGATAATACAAAGAAAAAACATGCATTAAAAAATGAAATGCTCCATCATCTTTGAAATGCAGGAGAAAGGCCATTATATCACTTAGGAATCTCGTCACAATGTAGATTTTGACCACTAGATGGCAGTAGTGTATGTGGAAAGTTTTAGACTGATTCAATGAACCATTGCATTTCTGTTAAAAATGTTGTATCAAGATTGCCCAAATGTGCCTAATTAGTTTAATACATTTTCAAGTTCATAACTGTGCACTGTCCTCAAACAATAGAATGGTATTCTTTCACTGTAATAGCTACTGAAATCCGATCGAGGGTTGCCTTTCAGAGAGACATCCGAGACTGCAACGTTCTTTGCTTCACGGAAACATGGCTCACTCAGGACACGTTATCGGAGTCGGTACAGCCACCTGGTTTCTCCACGCATCGCGCCGACAGAAACAAACTTCTATCTGGTAAGAAGAATGGTGGGGGTGTGTGTCTTATGATTAACGAGACGTGGTGTGATCATAACAACATACAGGAACTCAAGTCCTTTTGTTCACCTGACATAGAATTCATTACAATCAAATGCAGACCGCATTATCTACCAAGAGAATTCTCCTCGATTATAATCACAGCCGTGTACATCCCCCCTCAAGCTGATACATCGACGGCACTGAAAGAAATTCATCGGACTCTATGTAAACTGGAAACCACATATCCTGAGGCTGCATTTATTGTGGCTGGGGATTTTAATAAGGCTAATTTAAGAACAAGGCTCCAAAATTTTACCAGCATATCGAATGTGCCACCCGGGCTGGTAAAATCCTGGACCACTGTTATTCCAACTTCCGTGATGCATACAAGGCTATTCTCCGCCCTCCTTTCGGCAAGTCTGACCATGACTCCATTTTGTTGCTCCCAGCCTACAAACAGAAACTAAAACAGGAAACGCCCGTTCTCAGGTCTGTTCAACGCTGGTCCGACCAATCTGATTCCATGCTGCAAGATTGCTTGAGCACATGGACTGGGATATGTTCGGATAGCATCTGACAACAACATTGATGTATACGCTGATTCGGTGAGCGAGTTTATTAGCAAGTGCATTGGTGATGTTGTACCCATAGCAAATATTAAAACCTTCCCCAACCAGAAACCGTGGATTGATGGCAGCATTCGCGCAAAACTGAAAGCGCGAACCACTGCTTTTAACCAGGTAAGGCTACCGGAAACATGACTGAATACAAACAGTGTAGCTATTCCCTCCGCAAGGCAATCAAACAAGCTAAGCGTCAATATAGAGACAAAGTAGAGTCACAATTCAACGGCTCAGACACAAGAGGAATGTGGCAGGGTCTACAGTCAATCACGGACTACATAAAGAAAACCAGCCCGTCGCGGACCATGACGTCCTGCTCCCAGACCAACTAAACAACTTCTTTGCTCGCTTTGAGGACAATGCAGTGCCACCGACACGACCGCTACCAAAACCTGCGGGCTCACCTTCACCGCAGCCAATGTGAGAAAAACATTTAAATGTGTTAACCCTCGCAAGGCTGCCGGCCCAGATGGCATCCTGGCCGTGTCCACAGAGCATGCGCAGACCAGCTGGCTGGTGTGTTCACGGACATATTCAATCAGTCCCTATCCCAGTCTGCTGTTCCCACATGCTTCAAGAGGGCCACCATTGTTCCTGTTCAAGAAAGCTAAGGTGACTGAGCTAAATGACTATCGCCCGTAGCACTCACTTCTGTCATCATGAAGTGCTTTGAGAGATTAGTCAAGGATCATATCACCTCCATCCTGCCAGACACCCTGGACCCACTCCAATTTGCTTACCGTCCCAATAGGTCCACAGACGACGCAATCGCAATCACACTGCATACTGCCCTAACCCATCTGGACAAGAGGAATACTTATGTAAGAATGCTGTTCATCGACTACAGCTCAGCATTTAACACCATAGTTCCCTCCAAGCTCGTCATTAAGCTCGAGACCCTGGGTCTCGACCCAGCCCTGTGCAACTGGGTCCTGGACTTCCTGACGGGCGGTCCCAGGTGGTGAGGGTAGGAAACAACATCTCCACTCCGCTGATCCTCAACACTGGGGCCCCACAAGGGTGCGTTCTCAGCCCTCTCCTGTACTCCCTGTTTACCCATGACTGCGTGGCCAAGCACGCATCCAACTCAATCATCAAGTTTGCTGACGACACTACAGTGGTAGGCTTGATTACCAACAACGACGAGACGGCCTACAGAGAGGAGGTGAGGGCCCTCGGAGTGTGGTGTCAGGAAAATAACCTCTCACTCAATGTCAGCAAAACAAAGGAGATGATCGTGGACTTCAGGAAACAGGAGAGGGAGCACCCCTATCCACATCGAGGGGACAGTAGTGGAGAGGGTGGAAAGTTTTAAGTTCCTCGGTGTACACATCACGGACAAACTGAATTGGTCCACCCACACAGACAGCGTGGTGAAGAAGGCGCAACAGCGCCTCTTCAACCTCAGGAGGCTGAAGAAATTCGGCTTGTCACCAAAATCACTCACAAACTTTTACAGATGCACTATCGAGAGCATCCTGTCGGGCTGTATCACCGCCTGGTGCGGCAACTGCTCCGCCCACAACCGTAAGGCTCTCCAGAGGGTAGTGAGGACTGCACAGCGCATCACCGGGAAACCTACCTGCCCTCCAGGACACCTACACCACCCGATGTCACAGGAAGGCCAAAAAGATCATCAAGGACAACAACCACCCGAGCCACTGCCTGTTCACCCGCTATCATCCAGAAGGCGAGGTCAGTACAGGTGCATCAAAGCTGGGACCGAGAGACTGAAAAACAGCTTCTACCTCAAGGCCATCAGACTGTTAAACAGCCATCACTAACATTGAGTGGCTGCTGCCAACATACTGACTTAAATCTCTAGCCACTTTAAACATAGGAATTGGATGTAACAAATGTATCACTAGCCACTTTAAACAATTTTGTATATAATGTTTACGTATCCGACATACTCATATCAAATGTATACACTGTACTCTAAACCATCTACTGTATCTTGCCTATGCCGTTCGGCCATCGACCCAAATCTCTAGCCACTTTAATAATTATAACTGGATGAAATAATGTATCACTAGCCACTTTAAACAATGCCATTTATATAATGTTTACATATCCTACATTACTCATCTCATATATATATATATATATGTGTATACACTGTACTCCATACCATCTACTGCATCTTGCCTATGCCCGGTCAGCCATCGCTCATCCATATATTTATATGTACATACTGTATTCATTCCTTTACTCTTGTGTGTATAAGGTAGTTGTTGTGAATTTGTTAGATTACTTGTTAGATACTACTGCATGGTCGGAACTAGAAGCACAAGCATTTCGCTACACTCGCATTAACATCTGCTAACCATGTGTATGTGACAAATAAAATTTGATTTGATTTGATTTGTAAATTGGACATTGCTTTCTGCCTGTATCAGATATGTGGGGAATGTTCGTGTTACTTACAACCTCATTCACATTAGCCTACGTTAGCTCAACTGTCCCGGCCTGGACCCACCGATCCTGTAAATAGTTGGTGTGATAAGACTATTAAATCTTGTAAATGTGTTTTACTGTGAGGAAAATGCTAAAGGATGTCCCAGTATATGTATTTAGTAAAATATTACCAGAACGTCTGCTAAATTTCTCAAATGTAAATGTAATAATGGTAGAAATATGGCAAAATGCAAAACTAAGGTCAGGTTAAGATGGGCTTAGGAGATCTTATATGTTTCCTTTTATGAGATATTATCAGTCATTTTACATGATCAATTGTGAAGCCTTTACGTGTTTTATGTGCATAAATGCTTAAAAAAATATAAAACAATGTGACCTTAGTTGATGAAGATTATGTCATAGAACAAAACGTATAACATTTCCTAAGCCTGTATTTACCAAATAAGTCATTTTTGGCAATAATAAAAAAAACTGCAAAAGAATAATTGTATTACCCTATAGGCTGTCGAACAAACCATGGCGGAGTTAATGCCTACAAAAATACGCCATTACTATTTCTCTCTATAGCTGGAACAGGGATCTGGCTGAATGTAGTGGTGCACACCTGAGGGCCCTCACTGGGCCCTCTCCTCCCTTTTCCTTGGGCCAGGGAGCTTGCTGGATGAAGTGGCTATGGGCAGGGGTCGGACGCCCTGCCCTGGGATTGGCTCCGGCTCCCTGGGTGGGCTCCAACCCTCTCTGGGTGAATTTAGTAGCACCCCCTGGTGGCAACAGGCAGGGGACGGGCCCTCTTTCCGGCGGTCGGCCCCCCTCCCTGGGTTTGTCCATCCCTCTCTGGTTGTCTCCTCCCTCTCTTCCTGGTGAAGAGAGCAGGGTGGATGTAGTGGCGCCCCCTGGGGATCGAGGGCAGGGGGTCGACCCCCCTCCCTGGGTCTGTCTCAGATCTTTGGCCCTCTCCCCCCTTATCCCGGGGTAGAGAGCTGGGTGGATGTACTGGTGCCCCCTGGTGGCTGTGGGGGGGAGGTAGGCACCCCTCTACCCTGGGTCCGCCCCAGCCCTCTCCTGCCCTTCCCCCCCATATCCCTGGGAAAGGGGGGGGTCGGTCCGCCGAGTCTCTGGAGCGAGACTCTAGACAGTCTAAGTTAGAGCATTAAAATCCCCTGTAAATGCACACTGAACAGGTGTAATGAATGCGTGTAACAATGACAATAACATTCTAATTACCTGTAAATGCACACTGGACAGGTGTCAAGAACACGTGTACAAAAAATGACATTTGACACTTGAAAAAAGAAAGTGAAAAATTTTCACAACAAGTGTTCAAATCACCTGTTAACACACACTAGACAGGCCAAAGAAAATCACATGTACAAAAAAAATGACATTTGACACTGGAAAAAAAGCAAGTGAAAAATGATAATTACAAGTGTTAAAACGGGTCCCGGGTAATACGATCTAAACCTTTTGGCCTTCCATAGGCAATAGGATCTCGCTTGGCTCTGCCCATCTCCTTGCTTCGGCCCACTATGACACATGTTTTCTTCATGGAAACGACAGGCGGTGGTCTATCTTGGTTTAGATTAATAATCTTGGGCTACATCTCTCAACTGCAATGCTTCCTGTTTCGTCACGTAAATGTGACATGAATGGAAAAATACGTGACGTTGTGTAAGAGACACAACCAGAAAGTCGTTTTGACACAAAGACGTGTAGTTGACATATTTCACACAAAAAAGGAGCACATTTCCCCAGATGGACTCCGGAGACAGCTTCTAATGAAGGATCTGGAAAGCAGAAGTCATTCGAGAGGATGATCGAAACCGTTGTTTAAATGTTGAAAACACATCGTTTGAAGACTGCAGAGCCTCGCAGGTGTGTATAATAATGTTTTATACTTTATTACTGCTAACAAAACATGTTATATGGTCTTATTATCGCTAACGATGAGGTGCCAGGAATCTGAGGTACCCAGAATGATATAAGCTTACAGTGTTTTAACGTCCTTTTTGTAAGTTAAACTGACCAGCGGTCAACATAACGTTACTTAGCTACAGGACCGTCAACCTAACGTTACTTAGCTACAGGACCATCAACCTAACGTTACTTAGCTACAGGACCATCAACCTAACGTTACTTAGCTACAGGACCGTCAACCTAACGTTACTTAGCTACAGGACCGTCAACCTAACGTTACTTAGCTACAGGACCGTCAACCTAACGTTACTTAGCTACAGGACCATCAACCTAACGTTACTTAGCTACAGGGCCGTCCACCTAATGTTGATTAGCTACAGGACCTTCAACCTAACGTTGCTTAGCTACAGGACCCTTAACCTAACGTTACTTAGCTACAGGGCCATCCACCTAATTTTACTTAGTTACAGGACCGTCAACCTAACGTTACTTAGCTACAGGGCCATCCACCTAACGTTTCTTAGCTACAGGACCATCAACCTAACGGTACTTAGCTACAGGACCATCAACCTAACGGTACTTAGCTACAGGACCGTCAACCTAACGTTACTTAGCTACAGGACCATCAACCTAACGTTACTTAGCTACAGGACCGTCAACCTAACGTTACTTAGCTACAGGGCCATCCACCTAATGTTGATTAGCTACAGGACCATCAACCTAACGTTGCTTAGCTACAGGACCATCAACCTATTGTTACTTAGCTACAGGGCCATCCACCTAATGTTGATTAGCTACAGGACCATCAACCTAACATTACTTAGCTACAGGGCCATCAACCTAACGTTACTTAGCTACAGGACCTATAACCTAACGTTACTTAGCTACAGGACCTATAACCTAACGGTACTTAGCTACAGGGCCATCCACCTAATGTTGCTTAGCTACAGGACCATCCACCTAACGTTGCTTAGCTACAGGACCATCCACCTAACGTTGCTTAGCTACAGGACCATCAACCTAACGTTGCTTAGCTACAGGACCATCAACCTAACGTTACTTAGCTACAGGGCCATCCACCTAACGTTGCTTAGCTACAGGACCATCCACCTAACGTTGCTTAGCTACAGGACCATCAACCTATTGTTACTTAGCTACAGGGCCATCCACCTAATGTTGATTAGCTACAGGGCCATCCACCTAATTTTATTTAGCTACAGGACCGTCAACCTAACGTTACTTAGCTACAGGGCCATCCACCTAACGTTTCTTAGCTACAGGACCATCAACCTAACGGTACTTAGCTACAGGACCATCAACCTAACGGTACTTAGCTACAGGGCCATCCACCTAATGTTACTTAGCTACAGGACCGTCAACCTAACGTTACTTAGCTACAGGACCGTCAACCTAACGTTACTTAGCTACAGGACCGTCAACCTAACGTTGCTTAGCTACAGGACCATCAACCTATTGTTACTTAGCTACAGGGCCATCCACCTAATGTTGATTAGCTACAGGACCATCAACCTAACCTTACTTAGCTACAGGGCCATCAACCTAACATTACTTAGCTACAGGACCATCAACCTAACGTTACTTAGCTACAGGACCTATAACCTAACGTTACTTAGCTACAGGACCATCAACCTAACGGTACTTAGCTACAGGACCATCAACCTAACGGTACTTAGCTACAGGGCCATCCACCTATTGTTACTTAGATACAGGGCCATCCACCTAACATTTCTTAGCTACAGGACCATCAACCTATTGTTACTTAGCTACAGGGCCATCCACCTAATGTTGATTAGCTACAGGACCATCAACCTATTGTTACTTAGCTACAGGGCCATCCACCTAATGTTGATTAGCTACAGGACCATCAACCTAACATTACTTAGCTACAGGACCATCAACCTAACATTACTTAGCTACAGGGCCATCAACCTAACATTACTTAGCTACAGGGCCATCAACCTAACATTACTTAGCTACAGGGCCATCAACCTAACATTACTTAGCTACAGGGCCATCAACCTAACATTACTTAGCTACAGGGCCATCAACCTAACATTACTTAGCTACAGGACCATCAACCTAATGTTGATTAGCTACAGGACCATCAACCTATTGTTTCTTAGCTACAGGGCCATCCACCTAATGTTGATTAGCTACAGGACCATCAACCTAACGTTACTTAGCTACAGGACCATCAACCTAACGTTACTTAGCTACAGGGCCATCAACCTAACATTACTTAGCTACAGGACCATCAACCTAACGTTACTTAGCTACAGGACCTATAACCTAACGTTACTTAGCTACAGGACCATCAACCTAACGGTACTTAGCTACAGGACCATCAACCTAACGGTACTTAGCTACAGGGCCATCCACCTATTGTTACTTAGATACAGGGCCATCCACCTAACATTTCTTAGCTACAGGACCATCAACCTATTGTTACTTAGCTACAGGGCCGTCCACCTAATGTTGATTAGCTACAGGACCTTCAACCTAACGTTGCTTAGCTACAGGACCCTTAACCTAACGTTACTTAGCTACAGGGCCATCCACCTAATTTTACTTAGCTACAGGACCGTCAACCTAACGTTACTTAGCTACAGGGCCATCCACCTAACGTTTCTTAGCTACAGGACCATCAACCTAACGGTACTTAGCTACAGGACCATCAACCTAACGGTACTTAGCTACAGGACCGTCAACCTAACGTTACTTAGCTACAGGACCATCAACCTAACGTTACTTAGCTACAGGACCGTCAACCTAACGCGTTAGCTTAGCTACAGGGCCATCCACCTAATGTTGATTAGCTACAGGACCATCAACCTAACGTTGCTTAGCTACAGGACCATCAACCTATTGTTACTTAGCTACAGGGCCATCCACCTAATGTTGATTAGCTACAGGACCATCAACCTAACATTACTTAGCTACAGGGCCATCAACCTAACGTTACTTAGCTACAGGACCTATAACCTAACGTTACTTAGCTACAGGACCTATAACCTAACGGTACTTAGCTACAGGGCCATCCACCTAATGTTGCTTAGCTACAGGACCATCCACCTAACGTTGCTTAGCTACAGGACCATCCACCTAACGTTGCTTAGCTACAGGACCATCAACCTAACGTTGCTTAGCTACAGGACCATCAACCTAACGGTACTTAGCTACAGGACCATCAACCTAACGGTACTTAGCTACAGGACCGTCAACCTAACGTTACTTAGCTACAGGACCGTCAACCTAACGTTACTTAGCTACAGGACCGTCAACCTAACGTTGCTTAGCTACAGGACCATCAACCTATTGTTACTTAGCTACAGGGCCATCCACCTAATGTTGATTAGCTACAGGACCATCAACCTAACCTTACTTAGCTACAGGGCCATCAACCTAACATTACTTAGCTACAGGACCATCAACCTAACGTTACTTAGCTACAGGACCTATAACCTAACGTTACTTAGCTACAGGACCATCAACCTAACGGTACTTAGCTACAGGACCATCAACCTAACGGTACTTAGCTACAGGGCCATCCACCTATTGTTACTTAGATACAGTGGGCCATCCACCTAACATTTCTTAGCTACAGGACCATCAACCTATTGTTACTTAGCTACAGGGCCATCCACCTAATGTTGATTAGCTACAGGACCATCAACCTATTGTTACTTAGCTACAGGGCCATCCACCTAATGTTGATTAGCTACAGGACCATCAACCTAACATTACTTAGCTACAGGACCATCAACCTAACATTACTTAGCTACAGGGCCATCAACCTAACATTACTTAGCTACAGGGCCATCAACCTAACATTACTTAGCTACAGGGCCATCAACCTAACATTACTTAGCTACAGGGCCATCAACCTAACATTACTTAGCTACAGGACCATCAACCTAATGTTGATTAGCTACAGGACCATCAACCTATTGTTTCTTAGCTACAGGGCCATCCACCTAATGTTGATTAGCTACAGGACCATCAACCTAACGTTACTTAGCTACAGGACCATCAACCTAACGTTACTTAGCTACAGGGCCATCAACCTAACATTACTTAGCTACAGGACCATCAACCTAACGTTACTTAGCTACAGGACCTATAACCTAACGTTACTTAGCTACAGGACCATCAACCTAACGGTACTTAGCTACAGGACCATCAACCTAACGGTACTTAGCTACAGGGCCATCCACCTATTGTTACTTAGATACAGGGCCATCCACCTAACATTTCTTAGCTACAGGACCATCAACCTATTGTTACTTAGCTACAGGGCCATCCACCTAATGTTGATTAGCTACAGGACCATCAACCTAACATTACTTAGCTACAGGGCCATCAACCTAACATTACTTAGCTACAGGGCCATCAACCTAACATTACTTAGCTACAGGGCCATCAACCTAACATTACTTAGCTACAGGACCATCAACCTAATGTTGATTAGCTACAGGACCGTCAACCTATTGTTACTTAGCTACAGGGCCATCCACCTAATGTTGATTAGCTACAGGACCATCAACCTAACGTTACTTAGCTACAGGACCATCAACCTAACGTTACTTAGCTACAGGACCATCAACCTAACGTTACTTAGCTACAGGACCATCAACCTAACGTTACTTAGCTGGGACCATCAACCTAACGTTACTTAGCTACAGGACCATCCACCTAACGTTTCTTGGTTACAGGGCCATCCACCTAATGTTGATTAGCTACAGGACCATCAACCTAACGTTACTTAGCTACAGGACCATCAACCTAACGTTACTTAGCTACAGGGCCATCAACCTAACGTTACTTAGCTACAGGACCATCAACCTAACGTTACTTAGCTACAGGACCATCAACCTAACGTTACTTAGCTACAGGGCCATCAACCTAACATTACTTAGCTACAGGACCATCAACCTAACGTTACTTAGCTACAGGACCTATAACCTAACGTTACTTAGCTACAGGACCATCAACCTAACGGTACTTAGCTACAGGACCATCAACCTAACGGTACTTAGCTACAGGGCCATCCACCTATTGTTACTTAGATACAGGGCCATCCACCTAACATTTCTTAGCTACAGGACCATCAACCTATTGTTACTTAGCTACAGGGCCATCCACCTAATGTTGATTAGCTACAGGACCATCAACCTAACATTACTTAGCTACAGGGCCATCAACCTAACATTACTTAGCTACAGGGCCATCAACCTAACATTACTTAGCTACAGGGCCATCAACCTAACATTACTTAGCTACAGGACCATCAACCTAATGTTGATTAGCTACAGGACCGTCAACCTATTGTTGCCAGCTACAGGGCCATCCACCTAATGTTGATTAGCTACAGGACCATCAACCTAACGTTATTTAGCTACAGGACCATCAACCTAACGTTACTTAGCTACAGGACCATCAACCTAACGTTACTTAGCTACAGGACCATCAACCTAACGTTACTTAGCTACAGGACCATCAACCTAACGTTACTTAGCTACAGGACCATCCACCTAACGTTTCTTAGTTACAGGGCCATCCACCTAATGTTGATTAGCTACAGGACCATCAACCTAACGTTACTTAGCTACAGGACCATCAACCTAACGTTACTTAGCTACAGGGCCATCAACCTAACGTTACTTAGCTACAGGACCATCCACCTAACGTTTCTTAGCTACAGGGCCATCCACCTAATGTTGATTAGCTACAGGACCATCAACCTAACGTTGTAGCTACAGGACCATCAACCTATTGTTACTAGCTACAGGGCCATCCACCTAATGTTGATTAGCTACAGGACCATCAACCTAACATTACTTAGCTACAGGGCCATCAACCTAACATTACTTAGCTACAGGACCATCAACCTAACGTTACTTAGCTACAGGACCTATAACCTAACGTTACTTAGCTACAGGACCATCAACCTAACGGTACTTAGCTACAGGGCCATCCACCTATTGTTACTTAGATACAGGGCCATCCACCTAACATTTCTTAGCTACAGGACCATCAACCTATTGTTACTTAGCTACAGGGCCATCCACCTAATGTTGATTAGCTACAGGGCCATCAACCTATTGTTACTTAGCTACAGGGCCATCCACCTAATGTTGATTAGCTACAGGACCATCAACCTAACATTACTTAGCTACAGGACCATCAACCTAACATTACCAGCTACAGGGCCATCAACCTAACATTACTTAGCTACAGGGCCATCAACCTAACATTACTTAGCTACAGGGCCATCAACCTAACGTTGCTTAGCTACAGGACCATCAACCTAACGTTACTTAGCTACAGGGCCATCCACCTAACGTTGCTTAGCTACAGGACCATCCACCTAATGTTGCTTAGCTACAGGACCATCAACCTAACGTTGCTTAGCTACAGGACCATCAACCTAACGTTACTTAGCTACAGGGCCATCCACCTAACGCGTTGCTTAGCTACAGGACCATCCACCTAACGTTGCTTAGCTACAGGACCATCAACCTATTGTTACTTAGCTACAGGGCCATCCACCTAATGTTGATTAGCTACAGGGCCATCCACCTAATTTTATTTAGCTACAGGACCGTCAACCTAACGTTACTTAGCTACAGGGCCATCCACCTAACGTTTCTTAGCTACAGGACCATCAACCTAACGGTGCTTAGCTACAGGACCATCAACCTAACGGTACTTAGCTACAGGGCCATCCACCTAATGTTACTTAGCTACAGGACCGTCAACCTAACGTTACTTAGCTACAGGACCGTCAACCCAACGTTGCTTAGCTACAGGACCATCAACCTATTGTTTCTTAGCTACAGGGCCATCCACCTAATGTTGATTAGCTACAGGACCATCAACCTAACCTTACTTAGCTACAGGGCCATCAACCTAACATTACTTAGCTACAGGGACCTATAACCTAACGTTACTTAGCTACAGGACCTATAACCTAACGTTACTTAGCTACAGGACCATCAACCTAACGGTACTTAGCTACAGGACCATCAACCTAACGGTACTTAGCTACAGGGCCATCCACCTATTGTTACTTAGATACAGGGCCATCCACCTAACATTTCTTAGCTACAGGACCATCAACCTATTGTTACTTAGCTACAGGGCCATCCACCTAATGTTGATTAGCTACAGGACCATCAACCTATTGTTACTTAGCTACAGGGCCATCCACCTAATGTTGATTAGCTACAGGACCATCAACCTAACATTACTTAGCTACAGGACCATCAACCTAACATTACTTAGCTACAGGGCCATCAACCTAACATTACTTAGCTACAGGGCCATCAACCTAACATTACTTAGCTACAGGGCCATCAACCTAACATTACTTAGCTACAGGACCATCAACCTAATGTTGATTAGCTACAGGACCATCAACCTATTGTTTCTTAGCTACAGGGCCATCCACCTAATGTTGATTAGCTACAGGACCATCAACCTAACGTTACTTAGCTACAGGACCATCAACCTAACGTTACTTAGCTACAGGACCATCAACCTAACGTTACTTAGCTACAGGACCATCAACCTAACGTTACTTAGCTACAGGACCATCAACCTAACGTTACTTAGCTACAGGACCATCCACCTAACGTTTCTTAGCTACAGGGCCATCCACCTAATGTTGATTAGCTACAGGACCATCAACCTAACGTTACTTAGCTACAGGACCATCAACCTAACGTTACTTAGCTACAGGACCATCCACCTAACGTTACTTAGCTACAGGGCCATCAACCTAACGTTACTTAGCTACAGGACCATCCACCTAACGTTACTTAGCTACAGGACCATCCACCCTAACGTTACTTAGCTACAGGACCTATAACCTAACGTTACTTAGCTACAGGACCATCAACCTAACGGTACTTAGCTACAGGACCATCAACCTAACGTTACTTAGCCACAGGGCCATCCACCTATTGTTACTAGATACAGGGCCATCCACCTAACATTTCTTAGCTACAGGACCATCAACCTATTGTTACTTAGCTACAGGGCCATCCACCTAATGTTGATTAGCTACAGGACCATCAACCTATTGTTACTTAGCTACAGGGCCATCCACCTAATGTTGATTAGCTACAGGACCATCAACCTAACATTACTTAGCTACAGGACCATCAACCTATTGTTACTTAGCTACAGGACCATCAACCTATTGTTACTTAGCTACAGGACCATCAACCTATTGTTACTTAGCTACAGGGCCATCCACCTAATGTTGATTAGCTACAGGACCATCAACCTAACGTTACTTAGCTACAGGGCCATCCACCTAACGTTGCTTAGCTACAGGACCATCCACCTAACGTTGCTTAGCTACAGGACCATCAACCTATTGTTACTTAGCTACAGGGCCATCCACCTAATGTTGATTAGCTACAGGGCCATCCACCTAATTTTATTTAGCTACAGGACCGTCAACCTAACGTTACTTAGCTACAGGGCCATCCACCTAACGATCTAGCTACAGGACCATCAACCTAACGGTACTTAGCTACAGGACCATCAACCTAACGGTACTTAGCTACAGGGCCATCCACCTAATGTTACTTAGCTACAGGACCGTCCAACCTAACGTTACTTAGCTACAGGACCGTCAACCTAACGTTGCTTAGCTACAGGACCATCAACCTATTGTTACTTAGCTACAGGGCCATCCACCTAATGTTGATTAGCTACAGGACCATCAACCTAACATTACTTAGCTACAGGGCCATCAACCTAACATTACTTAGCTACAGGACCATCAACCTAACGTTACTTAGCTACAGGACCTATAACCTAACGTTACTTAGCTACAGGACCATCAACCTAACGGTACTTAGCTACAGGACCATCAACCTAACGGTACTTTAGCTACAGGCCATCCACCTATTGTTACTTAGATACAGGGCCATCCACCTAACATTTCTTAGCTACAGGACCATCAACCTATTGTTACTTAGCTACAGGGCCATCCACCTAATGTTGATTAGCTACAGGACCATCAACCTAACATTACTTAGCTACTGGGCCATCAACCTAACATTACTTAGCTACAGGGCCATCAACCTAACATTACTTAGCTACAGGGCCATCAACCTAACATTACTTAGCTACAGGACCATCAACCTAATGTTGATTAGCTACAGGACCGTCAACCTATTGTTACTTAGCTACAGGGCCATCCACCTAATGTTGATTAGCTACAGGACCATCAACCTAACGTTACTTAGCTACAGAACCATCAACCTAACGTTACTTAGCTACAGGACCATCAACCTAACGTTACTTAGCTACAGGACCATCAACCTAACGTTATTTAGCTACAGGACCATCAACCTAACGTTACTTAGCTACAGGACCATCCACCTAACGCCTTAGCTACAGGGCCATCCACCTAATGTTGATTAGCTACAGGACCATCAACCTAACGTTACTTAGCTACAGGACCATCAACCTAACGTTACTTAGCTACAGGGCCATCAACCTAACGTTACTTAGCTACAGGACCATCCACCTAACGTTTCTTAGCTACAGGGCCATCCACCTAATGTTGATTAGCTACAGGACCATCAACCTAACGTTGCTTAGCTACAGGACCATCAACCTATTGTTACTTAGCTACAGGGCCATCCACCTAATGTTGATTAGCTACAGGACCATCCACCTAATGTTGATTAGCTACAGGACCATCAACCTAACATTACTTAGCTACAGGGCCATCAACCTAACATTACTTAGCTACAGGACCATCAACCTAACGTTACTTAGCTACAGGACCTATAACCTAACGTTACTTAGCTACAGGGCCATCCACCTAATGTTGATTAGCTACAGGACCATCAACCTAACATTACTTAGCTACAGGACCATCAACCTAACATTACTTAGCTACAGGCCATCAACCTAACATTACTTAGCTACAGGGCCATCAACCTAACATTACTTAGCTACAGGGCCATCAACCTAACATTACTTAGCTACAGGGCCATCAACCTAACGTTGCTTAGCTACAGGACCATCAACCTATTGTTACTTAGCTACAGGGCCATCCACCTAATGTTGATTAGCTACAGGACCATCAACCTAACATTACTTAGCTACAGGGCCATCAACCTAACATTACTTAGCTACAGGACCATCAACCTAACGTTGCTTAGCTACAGGACCTATAACCTAACGCGTTGCTTAGCTACAGGACCATCAACCTAACGGTTACTTAGCTACAGGGCCATCCACCTATTGTTACTTAGATACAGGGCCATCCACCTAACATTTCTTAGCTACAGGACCATCAACCTATTGTTACTTAGCTACAGGGCCATCCACCTAATGTTGATTAGCTACAGGGCCATCAACCTATTGTTACTTAGCTACAGGGCCATCCACCTAATGTTGATTAGCTACAGGGACCATCAACCTAACATTACTTAGCTACAGGACCATCAACCTAACATTACTTAGCTACAGGGCCATCAACCTAACATTACTTAGCTACAGGGCCATCAACCTAACATTACTTAGCTACAGGGCCATCAACCTAACATTACTTAGCTACTGGACCATCAACCTAATGTTGATTAGCTACAGGACCATCAACCTATTGTTACTTAGCTACAGGGCCATCCACCTAATGTTGATTAGCTACAGGACCATCAACCTAACGCTACTTAGCTACAGGACCATCAACCTAACGTTACTTAGCTACAGGACCATCAACCTAACGTTACTTAGCTACAGGACCATCAACCTAACGTTACTTAGCTACAGGACCATCCACCTAACGTTTCTTAGCTACAGGGCCATCCACCTAATGTTGATTAGCTACAGGACCATCAACCTAACGTTACTTAGCTACAGGACCATCAACCTAACGTTACTTGGCTACAGGACCATCCACCTACGTTGCCCAGCTACAGGGCCATCAACCTGCGTTATTTAGCTACAGGACCATCCACCTAACGTTACTTAGCTACAGGACCATCAACCTAACGTTACTTAGCCACAGGACCTATAACCTAACGTTACTTAGCTACAGGACCATCCACCTAACGTTACTTAACTACAGGGCCATCCACCTAACATTTCTTAGCTACAGGACCATCAACCTATTGTTACTTAGCTACAGGGCCATCCACCTAACATTTCTTAGCTACAGGACCATCAACCTATTTTTACTTAGCTACAGGGCCATCCACCTAATGTTGATTAGCTACAGGACCATCAACCTATTGTTACTTAGCTACAGGGCCATCCACCTAATGTTGATTAGCTACAGAGACCATCAACCTAACATTACTTAGCTACAGGACCATCAACCTATTGTTACTTAGCTACAGGACCATCAACCTATTGTTACTTAGCTACAGGACCATCAACCTATTGTTACTTAGCTACAGGGCCATCCACCTAATGTTGATTAGCTACAGGACCATCAACCTAACGTTACTTAGCTACAGGACCATCAACCTATTGTTACTTAGCCACAGGGCCATCCACCTAATGTTGATTAGCTACAGGACCATCAACCTAACGTTACTTAGCTACAGGGCCATCCACCTAATGTTACTTAGCTACAGGACCGTCAACCTAATGTTACTTAGCTACAGGACCGTCAACCTAACGTTACTTAGCTGCAGGGCCATCAACCCAACATTACTTAGCTACAGGACCATCAACCTAAAGTTGATTAGCTACAGGACCATCAACTCATTGTTACTTAGCTACAGGGCCATCCACCTAATGTTGATTAGCTACAGGACCATCAACCTAACGTTACTTAGCTACAGGACCATCAACTTAACGTTACTTAGCTACAGGACCATCAACCTAACGTTACTTAGCTACAGGACCATCAACCTAACGCTTTAGCTACAGGGCCATCAACCTAACGTTACTTAGCTACAGGGCCATCAACCTAACGTTACTTAGCTACAGGACCATCAACCTAACGCTACTTAGCTACAGGACCATCCACCTAACGTTACTTAGCTACAGGACCATCCACCCAACGTTATTTCAGCTACAGGACCATCCACCTAACGCGTTTCTTAGCTGCAGGGCCATCCACCTAATGGTGATTAGCTACAGGACCATCAACCTAACGTTACTTAGCTACAGGACCGTCAACCTAACGTTACTTAGCTACAGGACCATCAACCTAACGTTGCTTAGCTACAGGACCATCAACCTAACGTTACTTAGCTGCAGGGCCATCCACCTAATGTTGATTAGCTGCAGTACCATCAACCTAACGTTACTTTTAGCTACAGGACCATCAACCTAACGTTACTTAGCTACAGGGACCATCAACCTAACGTTGCCAGCTACAGGACCATCAACCAACGTTACTAGCTACAGTGACCATCATCAACCTAACGCATTTGCCTAGCGTTACGGGCCATCCACCTAACGTTACTTAGCTACAGGGCCATCCACCTAATGTTGATTAGCTACAGGACCATCAACCTAACGTTACCAGCTACAGGGCCATCCACCTAACGTTACTTAGCTACAGGCCATCCACCTAATGTTGATTAGCTACAGGACCATCAACCTATTGTTACTTAGCTACAGGACCATCAACCTAGTGTTACTTAGCTACAGGACCATCAACCTAACGTTACTTAGCTACAGGACCATCAACTTAACGTTATTAGCTACAGGACCATCAACCTAACGTTACTTAGCTGGGACCATCCACCTAACGTTACTTAGCTACAGGGCCATCAACCCAACGTTACTTAGCTACAGGACCATCAACCTAACGTTACTTAGCTACAGGACCATCCACCTAACGCTTAGCTACAGGGCCATCCACCTAATGTTGATTAGCTACAGGACCATCAACCTAACGTTACTTAGCTACAGGACCATCAACCTAACGTTACTTAGCTACAGGGCCATCCACCTAATGTTGATTAGCTACAGGACCCATCAACCTAACGTTACTTAGCTACAGGACCATCAACCTAACTGCGTTACTTAGCTACAGGACCATCAACCTAACGTTACTTAGCTACCAGGACCATCAACCTAACGTTATTTAGCTACAGGACCATCAACCTACTTAGCTACAGGACCATCAACCTAACGTTGATTAGCTACAGGACCATCAACCTATCGTTACTTAGCTACAGGACCATCCACCTAATGTTGATTAGCTACGGGACCATCAACCCAACGTTACTTAGCTACAGGACCATCAACCTAACGTTACTTAGCTACAGGACCATCAACCTAACGTTACTTAGCTACAGGACCATCAACCTAACGTTACTTTAGCTACAGGACCATCAACCTAATGTTACTTAGCTACAGGACCATCAACCTAACGTTACTTAGCTACAGGACCATCAACCTAACGTTTCTTAGCAGGGACCATCCACCTAATGTTGATTAGCTACAGGACCATCAACCTAACGTTGCCAGCTACAGGCCATCAACCTAACGCGTTGCTTAGCTACAGGACCATCAACCTAACGTTACTTAGCTTACAGGACCATCAACCTAACGTTATTGCCAGCTACAGGGCCATCAACCTAACGTTACTTAGCTACAGGACCATCAACCTAACGTTGATTAGCTACAGGACCATCAACCTATTGTTGCTTAGCTACAGGGACCATCCACCTAATGTTGATTAGCTACAGGACCATCCACCTAATGTTGATTAGCTACAGGACCATCAACCTAACGTTACTTAGCTACAGGACCATCAACCTCGCGTTGCTTAGCTACAGGACCATCAACCTAGCGTTACTTAGCTACAGGACCATCAACCTAACGTTACTTAGCTACAGGACCTATCAACCTAACGTTACTTAGCTACAGGACCATCAACCTAACGTTACTTAGCTACAGGGCCATCCACCTATTGTTACTTAGCTACAGGACCATCCACCTAACGTTATTAGCTACAGGACCATCAACCTAACTTGTTGCTTAGCTACAGGGCCATCCACCTAATGTTGATTAGCTACAGGACCATCAACCTATTGTTACTTAGCTACAGGGCCATCCACCTAATGTTGATTAGCTACAGGACCATCAACCTAACGTTACTTAGCTACAGGACCATCAACCTAACGTTGCCCAGCTACAGGACCATCAACCTATTGTTGCCAGCTACAGGACCATCAACCTAACGTTGCTTAGCTACAGGGGCCATCCATCAACCTAATGTTGATTAGCTACAGGACCATCAACCTAACGTTACTTCTAGCTACAGGACCATCAACCTATTGTTACTTAGCTACAGGGCCATCCACCTAATGTTGATTAGCTACAGGACCATCAACCTAACGTTACTTAGCTACAGGACCATCAACCTAATGTTACTTAGCTACAGGACCATCAACCTAACGTTACTTAGCTACAGGACCATCAACCTAACGTTACTTAGCTACAGGACCATCAACCTAACGTTACTTAGCTACAGGACCATCAACCTAACGTTACTTAGCTACAGGACCATCAACCTATTGTTACTTAGCTACAGGACCATCCACCTAATGTTGATTAGCTACAGGACCATCAACCTAACGCTTCTTAGCTACAGGACCATCAACTTAACGTTGCAGCTACAGGACCATCAACCTAACGTTACTTAGCTACAGGACCATCAACCTAACGTTACTTAGCTACAGGACCATCAACCTAACGTTACTTAGCCACAGGGCCATCAACCTAACGTTGATTAGCTACAGGACCATCAACCTAACGTTGCCAGCTACAGGACCATCAACCTATTGTTACTTAGCTGCAGGACCATCCACCTAACGTTGATTAGCTACAGGACCATCCACCTAACGTTACTTAGCTACAGGGCCATCCACCTAACGTTGATTAGCTACAGGACCATCAACCTAACGTTACTTAGCTACAGGACCATCAACCTAATGTTACTTAGCTACAGGACCATCAACCTAGCGTTACTTAGCTACAGGACCATCAACCTATTGTTACTTAGCTACAGGGCCATCCACCTAATGTTGATTAGCTACAGGACCATCAACCTAACGTTACTTAGCTACAGGACCATCAACCTAACGTTACTTGGCTACAGGACCATCAACCTAACGTTACTTTAGCTACAGGACCATCAACCTAACGTTACTTAGCTACAGGACCATCAACCTAACGTTACTTAGCTACAGGGCCATCCACCTAACGTTACTTAGCTACAGGGCCATCCACCTAATGTTGATTAGCTACAGGACCATCAACCTAACGTTACTTAGCTACAGGACCATCAACCTAATGTTGATTAGCTACAGGACCATCAACCTAACGTTACTTAGCTACAGGACCATCAACCTAACGTTACTTAGCTACAGGACCATCAACCTAACGTTACTTAGCTACAGGACCATCAACCTAACGTTACTTAGCCACAGGACCATCCACCTAACGTTGTAGCTACAGGACCATCCACCGCTTTGCGTTACTTAGCTACAGGACCATCAACCTAACGTTACTTGGCTACAGGACCATCAACCTAACGTTGCTTAGCTACAGGACCATCAACCTAACGTTACTTAGCTACAGGACCATCAACCTAACGTTACTTAGCTACAGGACCATCAACCTAACGTTGCCCAGCTACAGGGCCATCCACCTAATGTTGATTAGCTACAGGACCATCAACCTAACGTTACTTAGCTACAGGACCATCAACCTAACGTTACTTAGCTAGGACCATCAACCTAACGTTACTTAGCTACAGGACCATCAACCTAACGTTGCAGCTACAGGACCATCAACCTAACGTTACTTAGCTACAGGACCATCAACCTAATGTTGATTAGCTACAGGACCATCAACCTAACGTTGATTGTAGCTACAGGGCCATCCACCTAATGTTGATTAGCTACAGGACCATCAACCTAACGTTGATTAGCTACAGGACCATCAACCTAACGTTACTTAGCTACAGGACCATCAACCTAACGTTACTTAGCTACAGGACCATCAACCTAACGTTACTTAGCTACAGGACCATCAACCTAACGTTACTTAGCTACAGGACCATCAACCTAACGTTGCCAGGACCATCCACCTAACGTTTACTTAGCTACAGGGACCATCAACCTAATGTTACTTAGCTACAGGACCATCCACCTAACGTTGACTTTAGCTACAGGACCATCAACCTAACGTTACTTAGCTACAGGACCATCAACCTAACGTTGATTAGCCACAGGACCATCAACCTAACATTTAGCTACAGGACCATCAACCTAGCGTTACTTAGCTACAGGACCATCAACCTAACGTTACTTAGCTACAGGACCATCAACCTAACGTTACTTAGCTACAGGGACCATCAACCTAACGTTACTTAGCTAGGACCATCAACCTAATGTTGATTAGCTACGGGACCATCAACCTAACGTTACTTAGCTACAGGACCATCAACCTAATGTTACTTCCAGCTGCAGGACCATCAACCTAACGTTGATTAGCTACAGGACCATCAACCTAACGTTGCTTAGCTACAGGACCATCAACCTAACGTTAGCTTCAGCTACAGGACCATCAACCTAACGTTATTAGCTACAGGACCATCAACCTAACGTTACTTAGCTACAGGACCATCCACCTAACGTTTAGCTACAGGGCCATCCACCTAATGTTGATTAGCTACAGGACCATCAACCTAACGTTACTTAGCTACAGGACCATCAACCTGCCAGCTACAGGACCATCAACTCATTGTTACTTAGCTGCTAGACCATCAACCTATTGTTTGCCAGCTTTCAGCTACAGGACCATCCACCTAATGTTTGACTTAGCTACTGCAGGACCATCAACCTAACGTTACTTAGCTACAGGACCATCAACTGAATTGCCAGCTGGGACCATCTCAACTTCTAGTTGCCAGCCTGGGACCATCAACCTAACGTTACTTAGCTACAGGACCAAAAATCACAAACCCTCGCGTTGCCAGCCTGGACCGTCAACTGCGTTGCCAGCTGCAGGGCCATCCACCTAATGCTGATTAGCCAGGACCATCAACCTAACGCGTTACTTGTAGCTACAGGGGGCCATCCACCTAATGTTACTAGCTACAGGACCGCCAACCTAACGCTACTTAGCTACAGGACCGCCAACCTAACGCGCTAGCTAAGAAAACATCAACCTAACATTACTTCTTAGCTACAGGACCATCAACCTACGTTGATTAGCTGCAGGTGACCATCAACCTAACTGTTGCACTTAGCTACAGGAACCATCCACCTAATGTTGATTAGCTACAGGACCATCAACTAACGTTACTTAGCTACAGGACCATCAACCTAACGTTATTTAGCTACAGGACCATCAACCTAACGTTACTTAGCTACAGGAACCATCAACCTAACGTTATTTAGCTACAGGACCATCCAACCTAACGCACTTAGCTACAGGGCCATCAACCTAACGCTACTTTCAGCTGCAGGACCATTCAACCTAACGCTATTTTCAGCTACAGG